>CM031960.1:22764547-22944547 GCA_018749465.1 Paracanthobrama guichenoti | reverse complement strand
ACCTACAGGTCATGAGATCTAAAACAGTTTGTCAGAAAATCTTCTGGGTGTCTATGGATTCCTTGTGTCATGCCGAATCCATGGATACCGATTTCACCAGGATCCGACAACCCACCGGTCCGCCATTTTTTTAAGTTTTATATTTTAAACAATTTGACATATCAGCACACAACTTGGTAATGTTCATTGACAGCATGTCCTGAAGGTACCTGTTGTCTTATCAAGCAGACAACAGATTCTTAAATATGAGAATCAGGTTAAATGTTGCAATGAATCATCCATACTACAAAATGGAAATGCAAAATGTTTGTGCTCAAAACACAATCACATATTCCAAACAGGAATGGCCTTAAAGGTGCAGTGTGTAAATTTGAGTGGCATCTAGCAGTGAGGTTGTGAATTGCAATCACCCACTGCTCACCCCTCCCTTTTGAAGCACATAGAGAAACTACGGTGGCCGTCACAGGACAAAAATGTCGCCGTCGGCGACAGCAGGGAGTAGTTTGGCTTTCCTGTAGCTCAAACAATAAGAGTGTGCCGCTAGCAACGCCAAGGTCATGGGTTCGATTCTCAGGGAAAGCAAGAACTGACAAAATGTAAAAATGTGTACCTTGAATGCAATGTAAGTCGCTTTGGATAAAAGCATCTGCTAAATACGTAAATGTAAATGTAGTTAGCGCTCTGTAAGGCAGTTTGTCCGTTTAGGGCTACCGTAGAAACATGATGGCACAAAATGGCGATTTCACTGTAAGGGGACCCATGGTGTGTGTAGATAGAAACGGCTCATTCTAAGGTAATAAAACATAACGGTTCATTATGTAAGGTCTTTATTCTCCACTGAAAACATAGTTATGTGTATTATATGGCATTTCTGTCAACAGAGCCTCATAAATACTACACACTGCACCTTTAAATGAGAAATGTTTCAAGATTATTTTGCATAGATGTTACATTTCAGTCAAACACCTCTCTTTCTTCTTCTATCAGTCTCCTTATCTTGACCTGTATCTTCCCTTCCCAAAGCTGAGCTTTGATTGATGCAGTCTTTTCAAACACATTATTTTTGTCGGTCATTTAAACCTTCTATTGTAAAAGAGCTGTTTAGTTTAGCTACATCTTATCTTGCACTTTATGACCGTTAACTGAAGCGTGCCGTGAAGTGTTGCACTGGAATTCACGTTCGGACATCTCAAACGTTTTGACATTGATGCGTGGTGTCAGACCGCGTGTTGAGGTGCACCAAAGCACCAAAGTAGAGTATAACAGACAATTATTTCACAACCCTCATTACATACACTTAGAAAAATGACTGAGGGGGAAAAAGGACCTCTGGGACCTTAATAGTTTGTACGGCCCTGGCCCTGACTAAATCTGATTGATTGGTCGCTGATCGTTATCAGCCGATAATCGCTATATAGTTTGATCGGTGGTCTCTATAAAGGTCAATCAAAAGAGCCGATCAGAAGAGCCAGTCAGATGACACAAAACTCTAAGACAATTTTTCTATCCACAGCTAAAATTGTCACTTACATTCATCGGTCTGGCAGTTCTACCAATAAATTGTCATACCAATTTCATTGCAGAGACATTGCAACAACTATTGCTCAACTGTATCATTCACTTTGTTTAATCATATTCATTCCTCTTGCCACTTATATACAGTAATAATATATCTTGCTGCATTTCACCAGCTGATCTCACATGTCGCCATACCTTTTGTGTCTCTCTGCGATGAAACATGAAGTAATGTTTCACGTGCACTGGGACTTCTTAGCTAATTAGGCCTGTACTGGTCAGAGATGTACATCTGAAGAGACTGTGATTCTCTAAGTATAGCAATGCACTGACTGTAACCTTCATGAAGTACTGGTTACTATTCCTCGTGGCACATTCAGTTCATGTATAACACCACAGCACATGGATCCAACACACCATTACTTTTAACGTTGGAAAAGAGTTGAGAGAGACAGATGGATTGATAATCAAAGATTACAGAGATTATTTGAGTACAGCAAAACTGCAGACAAACTACACTCTAATAAATGCTGGGTTGTTTCAACCCAAGTTTGGGTCAAATATGAATAAACCCAACCATTGGTTAAATCAGTGATTCTTTTTGTCCATATTTGACCCAAACTTGGGTTGAAACAACCCGGCATTTATTAGAGTGTATGTATAGCAGGAGCTTAGGTTGACCCCGAAAATGCAATGATCAACATCACAAACCCAACTAGGGCTCAGGTGTGTTGTTCTGGAGAGAGCCAATGCGCACACACACACACACACACACACACACACACACACACACACACACACACACACACACACACACACACACACACACACACACACACACACACACACGCTGAGGCAGACATTAGCAAACAGCACACTTGCATGCACATGTGCACTCAAACCGCTTCCAGATGATGCACCTGGGCTCTCAGAATCACCAGAGGTCAGGATCACATTGACCCAAATCACATCCCCACTTTACACCATCATATTACGCCGCATTACTTTATTATGACAGAGGGTAGAGACAAAGGGTGTGAGAAATGTTCTCTGATTGCTCCATGAATACTGCATTAGTCTGATTCATTCTGTTCTTCTCAGATTATGGGTTATGTTCTCTAAAGTAATCATGACAGTTCAACTAATTTTTACAGTACTTGCATGCATTGCACACACACTTACGCACACTCCCTCATCAGTAAACAGCAGGGAGGACATGGTCGCAGTAAACTCTTAGTAATGAGTTTATCAGAGTCTCTGCTTGCAGTAACAGTCTTTGATTCTTTGGGTTAGGGGCGTTTCTCAGAGGAGGCAATGGAGGCAGTGCCAAAATAATCCACAGTACAAAAGTAAAACAATGGAAATATTACGAAATATGACATTAACTCTTTCCCTGCCATTGACTGAATTTTCTGTCACTACGCTCTGACACATCTTCTGAAAGTGTACAGAATCTCCTGATCAAAAGACACATGAAGAAGCAGAAATGGGCGATATCATATGTAAAAAAATATCATGATCATCAACATTAAACAGCATATGAATCAAAACTGTCTAATGTTACTGAATGAAATGTCGACCCAGGACGAGCTCTAGGACTGTGAAGCTTTGGGGTGTTGATGGACTCCATCTACTCCATCTGTGTTTTGATCATCGCTCTGAATCTGATCCAGATGTAGTGTTTGAGAAAAACATGATTTTCTCTGCTTTATGCTCAAAATGATGCTTTTCATAATGAAAAAATTACCCACATTCAAGTGTTGATAAAAAAGAATGCATGACGCTGGAATAAAACCAGTTTTTTTTTTTTTTTTTTTTTTTTTTTAAAGCAGAGGCCCTGTTCTTTCTTTTAAGATATTGCATGTTCAGATATTCACACAATAAAATATTCTGGGGGCCATGAAACTTTTGTGAAAATGATCAAAAATGCTGGCGCTGGCTGGGAAAGTTTTTCAGAAATTCTGGTGGGGAGTTAAAAAGCATATAAAAGTGATACGACATCATAACAACATCATCAGTTAAAGTTGCCTCCCCTGAGTCCATTGAGTTTTAATAGACTGTGGGTCTGCGTGCCGTGGGTTCGATGGGAGGTCATTGAGAATAAATGGGGTAAAGTCACTTGAGAGCAGCCGATGCCTCCATTGTGTTATGATTGGCCTAGTATGCTGTTCACATGATAAAGCCTGCCTCTCGGGTTTGTGCGCGTTCCGTGTCCGCAAAATGGTCTGAATGCATAAATATTGTTTTTAACAATAAGTAAATTAACAACTCTGTCACGCCTGCCAGCCGGAGTGCCTATGATAGCCACCAAAGGACACTCCTTCCGTCTTTGTTATCTCATCATGGACTGCATTTCCCATAACCCATTGCCCAGACTCATTATTGTTTGATCACTTCCATCTGTGTGTCATTACCCTTGCTAAATCTATGTATATAAGGCCTAGTCCACACATACACAGATATTTTTATAAACAGTTTTTCCCTCTGTTTAAAAAAAAAATTGCGTCCACATGAAAATGCAAAACACGCTATGAAGCACTTTCAAGAGCATGCCAAATCAACATGTGGCAATATAACCCTAACCGTAAAGCCAAAATCTCTGTTTTCACTGTCCACACGACAACACTGCAACCGGAGTTTTTCAAAAAAGTTTATTTTTTGTGTCCGGATACTGCGTTTGCATGTGGATGAATGGCCAAACTGCAAAGAAAAAGCTGCGGTTTTGAAAATACCCGTGTTCGTGTGGACAGGGCCTAAGCACTGTGTTTTCTCTCACACTTTGCAAAGTCTTGTGTGTTATTACACTGCATTTCTAAGCGTTATCCTGGTTTCCCGTGTTCTATGGTTTTTGATTCTCTGCCTGTTTTCTAGATTACCCTGTTTTCCTGTGTTTCTTGGACCTTGTTTATGTTTGGATTGTTTGCCCGTGTGTTCAGTCCTTTGCCTGTTATATGGATTATGATTCTGGATTGCCCTAATAAAAGCTGCATTTGGATCTTCACCCAAGTCTCAGAGCAGTAGAGGTGTAACGGTACATGTATTCATTTACATTTATATTTATGCATTTGGCAGACGCTTTTATCCAAAGCGACTTACATTGCATTCAAGGTACACATTTTTCCCTGGGAATCGAACCCATGACCTTGGCATTGCTAGTGCCAAGTGCTCTTGGCATTGCTAGTGCCAAGTGCTCTTATTGTTTGAGCTACAGGAAAGCAGTATTCTTTAGTATGAGCTACAGAAATGCAGTATTCATCCCGAACTGTCACTGTACGGTCAGACGACAAATACAGTCAGTCACAGGTGATCCACACTCCAATCCAAAAAAGCTTGGTAGTAACCTTTACGCTGAGTTTAGATTCATTTTCATGATGCGCTCCACAAACTTCATGGAAAGGAAACCGGGACGGCACAAAGCGGCATCTTGTTTGTTTTCTTTATTTTACAAAAGCATAATGATTTGTTTTTATTGTGAGTGTACTCAAATAAAAATAGACCCTGTACAGTTTCAAATGACTACCTGTATGACCATAAATGAGTGAGTATTTTAAGTTGTTTCCGCTGTTATGAGACAAAATCATTTGGCATTGTGCCGATTTGTGTTGGGACTCATGGAAGTACAGTCCAGTGATGAAATATACATGTCCTGGTAATAGGAAGCCTCAGGTGTCGCTTCACTCGCCGTCTCCTCGTGGAAAGGTGGAGTCGGCTCTTTTTCTCCCTCTCGCTCATCTTTCCGTGATTACTTGAAAAAGCATAATATTGAATTTCGTGCATCCACCATTGTCTCCGCATGTTAACAAACTCTCACGTGCAAAGAAAACTAATCTCTGCACTAGTTTTATTTTTCATTATTCTCTTTAATTTGTACTTTTATAACACAAGAGATGCTTCAGGGGGTAGTTGTCTTTTCAAAATAAATTAAAACCTAGCATTGGGGATTCGTTGCTTTTTCCTGTTGTACCAAACTCGTATCGAACCGTGACCTTCTGTGTGCCGTTACCCCCCTAATGTTTAGGAATTTTCAATGGAAAACAAGACAAAAACAGATTCACAAAATTATTAAAGTCACAATGAAATGGAGATATAGCAGTCAAAATTACAAAAATTATAGCAGTAAAATTTACAAAATGTATACATTGATGAATCTTTCACAATAAGATATATAACGTGCATATTTTTTCATATACTGTACTTCCTGATGACAGCAAGATAATTTTTTTCTGACCATATCACTTTCATATGCATCCACAAAGTAGAATGTATTTGATTGTGTGTGTGTGTGTTTTGTACTACAGTCTAAATTGCTGTAATTTGAATTGTGTTCTTGATCTGCCATGAGCATTCTTCTGAAAAACTCTTCTAATTGTTCAGTCACTGTTCTTTAGTTTGAATCGCTGCTCTATACTTTCTGATGCTGTTTGGCATCAGCACAATACAGCTGCTTTACTCCATTCATAATTCATTGTGAAACATGTCGAGCGATCAGTGCAAGTCTGCTGAAAAGAGCCTGAGAGCTGCTGGCCAGACAGCCTGCAGGAGTGCCTTTAAAGAGCACGATTATAATGATTATTTCATCGTTTAAACTCAGTCTACTGATTTTAGCAGCTCTATTCACTTTGCAGGTTTGAACATGAAGCATCCTCACTTTAACCATGAGACTGTGTCATGTATGTGTTGCTTTAAGAGCTAGGTTCGGCCTCTGGAGGCTTTGATAGATTGTAGATGTACACTCAGAATGATACATTACAGGCTGTCCCCTACATCACCTGAACTTGAGCTGTGTCATTGTTGTGGTCACGGCACGCTCCTCTGTTGTTCTGCAGGACGCAATGCTTCATTTGTCTTTAATGTAATCTTAAACGGATTTCTCAATCTGTCGGGAACCCAGTCATTTTTGTCCTTGTGCTGTTTAAATGATAGATAGCCTTTTCTGCAGTGCTGTCAGTTACACAATCCAAATTCACCCTGAGGCTCACAGACTGCACAACTAAATGTGTACACACACACACACACACACACACACACACACACACACACACACACACACACACACACACACACACACACACACACACACACACACACACACACACACACACACTCTCTCTCTCTCATACACTCAACTAACACACACAGACACTCACTTTCTCTCTCTCTTGCTCTCTCTCTCTCACACACACACACATATATACACGCACACACATACACGCACACACACACACACACACACACACACACACACACACACACACACACACACACACACACACACACACACACACACACACACACTCACACTCACATGCACTACCGGTCAAAAGTTTGGGATAATTACACAAATTTTATGCTTTTACGTCTCTTATACTCAACAAGGCTGCATTTATATGATCAAAAATACAGTGAACACAGTGAAATATTGTTATATAAATGTCCACAGCTAATATTATATAAGCCTTTAATCATGTCATTGTTTCTACTTCTTTCTACCGCAGTCTGGGTCTTGAAAAGGGGACTGCACTCTTTCCTCGGTCACATTCTTCAGCTTTATGTGGATATGAAGTGTCAAAAGTTGACCGATGGATCGATGGAAACTACCGGTAGCGTCAGGCTGTATATTACAGAAGGTGCTGTGCGTTAGCCGTGTGTAATCTGTCACACATGCAGCTTCAGTATCTGCAGCGCGGTCAATCTGTTATTATCCTGCACCTTCATTCTGCGGCCTTGATGCAGAGAAATAAATTAATATTGATAGTAGCGCAGAGGAAACACTCTCCGCTGCAGAACGCAACCGCTTGCATTTTCTCTCTCTTGCTCATCCTCATTTTCTCTCTGTCAGCACTTTTCTGTGTTCCCTGCAAAGTTTGTCACTAATCTCACCCCACTATCAATAATGCCCATTTAAAAACAATGAATTCCCTTTAATCTGGTTCATGGTGCGCACACAGCTGTCTTACAGTCTTTACACTTGATCTCTGCTCCCATGTTTAAACTCTTTGTAGGATTTAGCACACTACATCACTGAAGATAAGTGTGCTTCTGTGTTGTTAATAACCTCCTCATGTGCCAGGTAATGCCTTTACTAACTGAATTTGAATGACAGTTAATCTCTCTGCTGGTAGATTACTGTAACTACTGTAAACCCTTTAGACTTTCTTTTTTTTTCTCAGTTGACAGCCATTCAAAAACTGCCTTATTATTATGGAATATTGAGATGTGAGAACATTGAGTGTATGCTAACAGATATAGCTTTACATTCATATTAAGGGTTTGTTTAAACGACACCATTTCAACTAAAAAATTTTTATGCATTTTGGCCGCTCATTTGCATGACAACAGTGGTTTTGGTTGCCTGAAAATGCACATTTTTGAAAACGAGTTTCAAAATGTACGTTATCAAAACACTCATTTGTGATTTGTGATTTGTGTTTTTATAGCATCAAATAACTAACTAACACTAAATAAAATCATCATGATAAAAACTGCCTACAATGACAGGAACCAACTTTGGGACAAAATTATTTGAAGTGTAATTTCATTGTTTAGTTTGTCTCGTGTCCAATAGAAAACACGGAGGGGCGGGGCTTATGAGCTATACTGGGACCAGCCACCGGGGGCGATCGAGGCGCGGAGGCTTCAGTGTCTGACAGGAGTGCTACAGGCTTGATTGAATTGGTCGGCATTACTGGGAACGCCCAGAAAAACGTCATATCCGTTCATGTTGTGGTGGAAAACAACCCATTCGAATGAATGTGTGTAGACCTTGTTAAACACTTTATCTTTACTCTTTGTAATGATTCCGACTGATTTTTGCTTGGTGCAGTCCCAAAAAGTTGCCATGTGGTGTTCTGCACCTCTAGTAAGTAAAAAAAAAAACATGATCTGAAGTTTTATACTGACAAATAAACAGCCATTCGTCAATTTCCCGAAATCCTGTGCAATACGTCCATTACAGTGAAACATTTGCACTACATGATGCTGGTATTGTAAAGATTAAAAAGAGAGATTTTATTAATTGCAGTGACAAAAGTTTGTTGAACAAAACGCCAAGAAAGTCAAACGTGTCACGGGACTTGAACTGCGTCAGAAATGCAGTCAATTCAAGCAGTTTTTCACAATGAGCGATCACATAGCCACAGAATGCGTGAGGTTATTAATGTACAAAACATTCAAAAGTCTTCTTTATTTCATGATGGGAAGGGCTGGACTCATGTTTGTGCTTCAGGCTTACAAGCTGATAGTCACATTATATGTACAACACTTGATTGTACATTTTCTCGTCTAAAGTCTCACTTTCCTGTAGCTCAAACAATAAGAGTGTGGTGCTAGCAACGCCAAGGTCATGGGTTCGATTGACAAAAATGTAAAAATGTGTACCTTGAATGCAATGTAAGTCACTTTGGATAAAAGCGTCTGCCAAATGCGTAAATGTAAATACATGCTGCTCCCACAAATATTACACAACATAATAGCTTGCCTACTTCACCACGCAGTCTTTTGAGATGGTTGCTATAAAAAAAGCAAATAAAAAAACTTTGCTATTGTCAGTAATTTGAATAATATTGTGAACTGACATGTCCACTCCAAATTTGCTTTGTAAAATATAAATGCTGACCTAATTCATTCGTGCATGGCTGTACTAACAAGAAGAACGAATAAATAAACAGATAAAGCCACATGAATGCAAGACAGCAGAAAACTGATGGATGTCTAAACTTTATCTAAACATGTCATTGATGCCAAACAGCTCATCAAATCACTGGATTTTAGGCTTTTGACAAATGTTTGTTAAACGTGGCACTGCGGTAAATTAACATTTGACATTTCATGTTTCTATTCCAGCCCAAACATACATAAACAAACGCCACACTGCATTTTCAGAAAAATATCAATTTCATAGCACAAGACACGTTTTATGATCATTTTAAAACGTTAAATGTATGTAATACATACTTTTAATCCATTAAATTCAGCAATACTGAGTAAACGTCTTCATCGAAAGCCTAGGAGATTTATGAAGTTGGCATGTCATACCTATTTGGGGGTCGGAGGAGCAGCATGTATTTTGATGAGAGAATTACACCTCTGGCCATTGATTCCATTGGGTTGTTTATCAGTCACAGATACTGTACGGACAATCCAACCCAATACGGCTCAGTTTTTCTATGTATTTTGCTCTGTCAAGCGGCAGAAGTGATTCTGGGTTAACACCATGCATTTCCATTGTGGGGAATGGACTGTTTTCCCCCACGCCGACTCCGCCCCCACGTCACGCCCCCCAGCTGTGACGCAACCCCGACCAAGTCTATATGGTAGGGGGTGCTATGACACACCTTCTGAAAGAGTGCAGAATCTCCTGATCTAAACACATGTGTAGAAGAAGCAGAAATAAGTGATATGTCAGCAGATGCATATGTAAAATAAATCATCGCAATCATCAATATTAAACAGCATATAAATCAAAACTGCTTAATGCTACTGAATGAAATGTTGACCCAGGACGAGCTCTAGGACTGTGAAGCTTTGGGGTGTTGATGGACTCCATCTACTCCATCTGTGTTTTGATCATCGCTCTGAATCCCATCTGGATGTAGTCTTTTTTTTATTAAACTTACCCACATTCAAGTGAAAAAAAAAAAAAAAAAGTAAAAAAAAGTTTAACAAAAAGAATGCATGAAGCTAGAATAAAACTTTTTGTGTAAAAGCAGAAGCTCTGTTCTTTCTTGTATGTAGAGGGGAAAGAGATAATACATCGCTTTCATTCGTTTTCATGAACGGGGATCATTTTGACAAGTAAAAAGACATTTACAACATAACATCGTCACGTTTGGTTTGGTTTTTGATTCACGTTTATGTTTTATGTCTTTTATTTTATAGTTTTCATAATGAAAGTTCCTGTTTGTCATTATCATGTGATCATGTCATGTGCTTCCCTAGTCTATTGTGTAATGTTCTAACTGGTTCCCTCGGTTCATGTGTCATGCTCTTATTGGTTCATTGTGTTCAGGTGTGTCTTTGTGTATATATAGCCCTCATCTAACTATTGTTTCCTGACTAGCTTTGTTCATGTAACCGCTGTTGGTGCGTTTAGTTCAAGGCAAGTCTTTGGTCATTTAAATTTTGTTTATGTTAATAAACTGCACATGGGTTCTTCAAATTTGCCTCAGTGGCGCTTGTTTAATGATGGGCAGACCGAGGCTTCGTGAAACTCTGAAACAGTTGAAGCAAATGCGCCGTATTGTGTCGAAGCTTCAAATCAATCTGACACCCGTCTCCACGGTGAACCCTGCTGGTCAGAACAGTGCAACAAAAACCTGTGCCAAACATGCATAAAAACACTATTGCAAATGTTTTATTGAAAGTAAAATCTTTCAGATGCAATTAACTAATCTAATATATAATAAATATTAAGTGTATATGTTCTTTTATCAATTGTCAGGGCTTGTTTTATTTGTTGCATGGATGGCTCAGCTAAACAGGCCAATATGAGACTACTATTGTTCCTTTTAATTATGCTAATATCTCATTAAAACGTCTACAAATGTATAAAACTGAAAGAATCACGACTGCTCGTGATTCATGGGTTCACAGAGATCATCGCCCCATAGCGGTGAACCATTGACATTTCGAAGTGTTTCGAACAGTGGTGACGTAACAAAGCCTCGTTTACTGAAATCATGTGACTTTGGCAGTTTGATACACACTCCGAACCAATTGATACGAAACAGAAGCTTCATAAAGCTTCGAAACTTCATGAAGCAGTGTTTTGAAATTGCCATCACTATGCTTGTTATACTTCTTACTAGCGGGTAAAAAGTTCAAATTCACTTGTACTTTGTGCATGTGTGTCATTTTGTGCAGATTTAATTGTAATATGTTTCTGATTGATCTGGAATGAAAATGGATTCAACAAATTCAAATTATATTTAAAAAAAAACAACAACAACTAATAGTGTCTAAATAACAAAGCTAGTTTTGTAGGGTTCATTCACTGTTATAACAATCTTTCCCTGCAAGACGACAGAAAACTGAGCATAGAAGACTATTTCTATTCTGTTATTCTATTTTGTTAGTTCATGTACGTCGTGTGTTTACACTGAGAATTCTGTTTAGCTTCATGAAGTCAGAATGACACCAATGTTTAGTCTAATATAAATGTTGTATTCTCTCTCTCTCTTCTCTCTGTTTCTAGGAACCTTGGGAAATCTGGATTGAGAGTATCATGCCTTGGACTGGGTGAGTGTTGCATTATATCAAAGCAGATATTTCCACATGCTGTATGTGTTCGGTGCAGTATCAGCAGACACAGTTTGTGCAGGGTTCGGTTTAACAGTTCATTAATCACCACGCTGACTTCTCTCTAGCAATTTCTCGCTTTCACAAACACACATACACACACACACACACACGCAAAAACACACACACAATCTGGCTCTTGATGTCTGGGATAGGAGGAATGTGGGATATATGAATGCAATTACAAAAGCTGAACTTCAGTAACCGGAGTGGGCCAGTCAGCATCGGTTCCTCAGAGACGACAAAAGGCAGACTCAGCTTTCAGAGGGAAGCAGGCCAACGCTACAGGGACTCCATATGCCTGTGCGTGTGTGTGTGTGTCTTTTAAAGTGTATGTGTGCTACTAAATATAAAATTATCCAGGAAGATAAATAGCTTGGAATGCGAGGCTCAAGTAGGAGACACAAGTTTGAATCGCACATATGTCTGGTCATGATCTCATTCTTCTCTTCCTCTCTCCTGCCAACAATTTCCATCTTACTGTCAATAAAAAAGTGACAGAGCCCAGAATAAATCTATCATATATGTGTGTGCAACAGGTGGGTGGCCGGGCTGTTATGATGCTTTCACAAGACAAAACATTGCTATCTAGTAAATCTAGTAGATCACTACGATTTATAGGCAGGCAGATTGTAACAAAAATATAAAACGACAAAATCTGTTTTTGGTCACACTTTAGATTAGGGTCCAGTTCTCACTATTAACTATGACTTTTACCTAATTAATGCTTATTAGTTATTAAGTTAGTTGTTAAGTTTAGATTAAGGGATGTAGAATATGGTCATGCAGAATAAGCCATTAATATGTGCTTTATAAGTATAACCAGCCAATATCCTAGTAATATGCATGCTAATAAGCAACTAGTTCATAGTGAGAATCAGACACTAAACTATGTTACCCTGTTTTAATTTAATGCATCGTTGCATCAGTTGAGTAAATTAATCAGAGCTCATAATGTAACCTGTCCTGCAGAAAGGTCAAAACAGATTCATTAAAAATAAAGAAATGTTTTGTTCATGAATAACTCAATTTTGATTGGTTGATGAATCACTGATTCACTCATAATGCAGTCTTTCTTGCAAAAACATCAAAATGAACGAATCAGTGAACAAATCTGAAAAAGATTCATTAGTAATTAATTGTTTATACAAAACTCTCTAGTTTTAACAAATCAGTTGAGTGAATAAATAAGTGACTCGCTCATGATGTAACATGACCAGGTCACTGAATGAATCTGTGTACAAATCTGAACAAGTCATTTTTGGTGAGAAGAGATTCAAACGATTCACTGAGAATAAATGATTTTTTTTGTTTGTTCATAAAACACTTGACAAATGTAGCATGTACTGCAGAAATGGTCACTCAATAAATCACTGAACAGATCTGAGCGAATCACTGTGTTAAACAGATTCAAGAGTCATTAAAGGCACAATATGTACGTTTTTTTGTGTGGATAAAAATATCCCAAAACCACTAGAACAATGTTATATATTTTGTTGACTTGTGTACTTGCATTATCCCAAATGTTACCAAGAATATTTAAATCCAGAGAAATAAGCAATTTTAACCAGGACACGGACCGTGTGTGCATCGCCTATCAATGACATCATATCCGCATTACCCTCGATTTCCGGTTTTATTTAGTAGAAACCATGGAAACACCAAAGACGCTTTAATATATGATGAGTTTTATTAGATAGGAGAGCAACTGTTTGGATCAGTGATGGACAGAAACTAATGATTGTTCTCCAGCTCAACACAGTTAGTCTTATTGTTTAAATCTGGTGTTGTTGATTTACCGCACAGAGTGCCATGTTTTACCATGCCTGATATGATCTAGCTCACTGCAGTGTGCGTCTCATAATCACTGCCGAGCGAACGCACAGAGTAGCATTATAACATAACTCTCAACACACTCAAATGTGTGTAATATAATAAAGCAGCGCTGCGTTACCACACATACACGTGAGCGGAAGAAGCGGCAACTATGGCAGAATAAAAGCTCCACGATTCAAGGTGTCATCAAGCTACGCCTTCGTTTTGAATAAGCAACCTCTAGCGGCAAAATATTACATAGAAGAAGAACATTACAAGAAGAACCAACTCAAAAGCCAATCTGTCCCTTGGTGGAAACTAACCAAATTAGGCAGATTCCAACACAGATTGCTTGGTATGTCTTTATCCTTGAAAACGCTGAAACATGCAAAGTAAAATAAAATATGAACCAGACACTATATAACTTTCGCCCCTCTATAATAAAACTGCATATATTTTGTGGTAGAACATTGTTTTGCTTCAACTGTGTGGATGAGAATGGTTCTTTCTACACATTGTTCATGAAATTATCAGAACATTTCAATGTGTATGATAAACAATTTAAGTACTGTGTTGGGTCGCCACGTGATGTCAAATGTCACCACAGGTCTAAAACACTCTGTAACATCTTTTTAAGAAATCCACTACAGGGTAAGAATGATTTTGAGTTCAAAATTATTCAGTACTTCCATAATTGCAGTCCTTTTAATGAAGCTATTTCGTGTGAGTTTCTCATTGAGATGACTGACTGTGAACAGTGGAAGCATGCAGATTGTACCTGACTGAGAACAGCACAGGTGTTTCAGTACTAAATGTACTAAAGCATGTGTTAGTCATGTCTCTGTGAGACAAATCGATGGCTCATGTGCTGTGTCACGCCTGTATTTACAGCAGAGCACACCAGACAGGTCGAGGTCAGAGTGCGGCCTTGTCCGCCTCCACAACAAGTTAAGAATCTTTTATGTAACTCTGATTTCTCAAATCAAACACAATAGAGAGAAAGGATATCTGACTCTCTTGCAGAGAAGGAACAGAATGAGTTAAATATAGAAAGAGGCAGGTTAAGTGTGCAGCAGAGAGATTGTGTGGGTTTGTTCGGAGGAAAAAGAACAGACTCACCTCACAGCCTTATTCAACGAAACACTATAGACTTATATAAATATTACATATTCACAATGCTTCTTTCAAGTAGGGGTGGGATTTTATCGATAATGAAAATTAGTCTATATTTTGCTGAGTGTGTTTATTGTGTTGGTACATTGTCAGATTTAGGACTGCCGTGGACAGAGACTCCTAAAGTTTTTTATATTCTTCATATTCTGTTTGGTGGTCAGTTCGACACAATAGGGCTGATGCCAATAAAATTAAATCAGTATCAACAAAATTCATCTTTGCAATATGCAGAGGAAACAGAATCTGAAGTGGCATTTAGATCATTTACAGAGACTGTTTAATGAGCTCAGAGCGACATGAATGCATTTAACCTGCTGTTACTAATGCATAAATAATGTTTTCATGTTTTAAACACAAAACGTTGAAAATTGATTTTTTTTTAAATTATTTTAATAAATGAAAATGTACTTTAAATGTGAAATTAAAACTGCCAGTAGGTGGCAGCGAGTCGCTGTTAATGAGTGAGTCATTGAGATTCAACCGATTCATTCAAACGGCTGATTCATTCAGGAACAAATCATTTGACTGTCTTAATGAGTGAATCATTGAATCATTCATTCAACCGATTCATTCAAACGGCTGATTCATTCAGGAAAAAATCATTTGACTGTCTTAATGAGTGAATCATTGAATCATGCGTGTGTGCGTAAGCACAGTATAACCTACTAGACTACATCTATAGTGTATGTGTGCACTGTCTGGATGTGTTTTTGTAAAGTGAGGGACATACTCGATAATGTCAGACCGCACATCGTGAAAACAACATTGATAATATTATAGACTATATATATTGCACACCCCTAAAGTAACTTTGACAGTTTGAATGATTCATTAGTTTGTCACACTTCTGCTTTACCCATTTCATTAATTGTCATAAGCCAAAAGAAATAAATGTTACAGGAAAAGATTCTTTGGGTGAAGATGATAGTTGGAGTTGGAGTTGGTGGAGGTAGTTGTCCAGGAGAATTTTTATGTGAGAAAAATTGAGGGCAGCCACCCAGGAAGCTGTCTCATGCAAAGGTCAGCATGCTGCCAACTGGCTATCTCCCATAATGCCACAAGTGCACAAAACGGGTGGTGCTACACCAATGTTTAGGCAGGGAGCCCGCTTAGAGATGACTGCCTGCCGCGGGTCCTGCCAAACTGCATTAGGGGAAGCAGGAGTACACAGACAGCTTCACACAATTCTCCATGACACTGCAGAGCACGTCAGACGAGCCAGTATGTTATTAAAAACAAACAGCTTTGAATATAAGCTCTTTAGTCATTTCTCTGTGATTTACTGGCATTGGATTGAAAGGTTCAGTAGTCTCTGATAACCCCTGGAAAGGCTTTGGGCAAGACTGCTGACACCAGTGATCCATAGGTGCATTCAGGGCTTGAAATTAACACCCGCCAAATGTGTTTGTATTTCAGCAGTGGCGTCTAACACAGTCACTAGCCAATTTGGCAGGTTGAATTTTATATATAATGTATATGTTTTTGAATTGTAACTGTCTTTTAAAAAAGGCATCTGAAATAATAAACTACGTGCAGTGTAGCATACACTCACCTAAAGGATTATTAGGAACACATACTAATACTGTGTTTGACCCCCTTTCTCCTTCAGAACTGCCTTAATTCTACGTGGCATTGATTCAACAAGGTGCTGAAAGCATTCTTTAGAAATGTTGGCCCATATTGATAGGATAGCATCTTGCAGTTGATGGAGATTTGTGGGATGCACATCCAGGGCACGAAGCTCCCGTTCCACCACATCCCAAAGATGCTCTATTGGGTTGAGATCTGGTGACTGTGGGGGCCATTTTAGTACAGTGAACTCATTGTCATGTTCAAGAAACCAGTTTGAAATGATTCGAGCTTTGTGACATGGTGCATTATCCTGCTGGAAGTAGCCATCAGAGAATGGGTACATGGTGGTCATAAAGGGATGGACATGGTCAGAAACAATGCTCAGGTAGGCCGTGGCATTGAAACGATGCCCAATTGGCACTAAGGGGCCTAAAGTTTGCCAAGAAAACATCCCCCACACCATTACACCACCACCACCAGCCTGCACAGTGGTAACAAGGCATGATGGATCCATGTTCTCATTCTGTTTACGCCAAATTCTGACTCTACCATCTGAATGTCTCAACAGAAATCGAGACTCATCAGACCAGGCAACATTTTTCCAAAAACAAATGCTTTGCTGCATACCTCAGTTGTAACAAGTGGTTATTTCAGTCAAAGTTGCTCTTCTATCAGCTTGAATCAGTCGGCCCATTCTCCTCTGACCTCTAGCATCAACAAGGCATTTTCGCCCACAGGACTGCCGCATACTGGATGTTTTTCCCTTTTCACACCATTCTTTGTAAACCCTAGAAATGGTTGTGCGTGAAAATCCCAGTAACTGAGCAGATTGTGAAATACTTAGACCGGCCCATCTGGCACCAACAACCATGCCACGCTCAAAATTGCTTAAATCCCCTTTCTTTCCCATTCTGACATTCAGTTTGGAGTTCAGGAGATTGTCTTGACCAGGACCACACCCCTAAATGCACTGAAGCAACTACCATGTGATTGGTTGATTAGATAATTGCATTCATGAGAAATTGAACAGGTGTACCTAATGATCCTTTAGGTGAGTGTATAGATTTTAAACATATAAAATATAGATTTTTCAATATATATCGATACGGAAATATCTGAAGCACCTCCAATACTCATTTTCCACAGAATACGACACCAGCTGTTCTTTCTCTCTCTCATCTCTCTGACAGCGAGTGACACACAAACCCGCCTCCCCTCACTCGTTTGCGTCATTTGCTCTGGATGAATATTGTTGCTGTTACAGGGCTTGAATTTCTTCATGGGATTGCGTGTATTGCACATAATTTTACTCAATCCAGCAGATTTTGTGTTCACACCTAAAGTGTGCCCACATAAAGCCGCCTCTAAGATCTAAACTGAGTTCTTTTTTGCTGCTTATTGCGTCTAACACACACAAAATAATGTCATTATGCCAGTCTTGGTGAGTATTCACGTAAACACAATGGCTGCGGCTGAAATCGAATACTTCTCTACTATATAGTATGCGAAAAACAGTACGCCAACAGAGTTGTATGTCCGAATTCATAGTATTTGAAAAACAGTAGGCGAAAAGTACCTGGATTACCTATTACTTCCGGTGAGATTCTGAAGTGCGCATACAATGGACACTTTACTATGCCATGAGACCACGGGAGACGATTTATGAATGGAGGTGATGGGATGCAACTGACGCTGGTAGGTCACATGATAACGACAACATGGCGGATGTAGTACGTCCAGATTACATTCATACTACATTCATTCATACTATACAGAACATACTTTTTTAACGGTCGCAAAGTTCGTTCAAATTCAAATGTAGTACCTACTCACATAGTACGCGATTTTGGATGCAACTAATCAGTTCTGTTTTAAGTGAACATAAACAGTTGAGAAAGAAAACGCATGTGTAACAGTGTAATGGATCTGTGCATCAGCTCTTAAAGTGACAGCAGACTAATATTCCTGCTGCCAAATTATGAGATATTAAAAATATCTATAAGTCCATCTTTCCCCATGTCAAAATTGTGTCCACTGAAAATGCTGAGTGGCTAGTAACTTTGGAAAACCACGAGCCACAGTGACTGGTGAGCAAAAAAGTTCATGTCAAGCCCTGGGTGCGTTCACGGCACGTCGGAATTACCATAATTATGAGATTCAAACTTGTAAAAAGCATTCACGTCCTTGTAGAACTGCTTGAAATTTTCTGAGATTCATTTACCATAGAAAAGCATAATTCTGAACATCTCAGAGTAGAATGTCACATATTGCCATCTCATAATTATGGTAATTATGATATGGTGTGAACGCAGCAATAGTTCAACGATTGAGTGTTTCCTGGCTAGTTAATTTCTCTAACGAAGCACATCGGTTAAACAGCAAGTTATGTCAATGGACAGGAAATGTTCCCAAGGGTGTCAGTGTGAGCGTATTATTGATCATGTTTAGAGATGCGTGATGTACTGTAGCAATAGGTCTGTTTGAGCACAAAACAGGCATGATGGGGATATTAGCAATTCCCTAATGCAGTGCAATCAAGCCTAATGAGATGGGCGGAAATTAAAGCAAAGAAGTTATTGAATTCCCCATATTTCTTTCAGCCCTTCTCTGTTACTTTTTCTTTTTTCTCCCAGGTTATTTGTTACTTGTTGCCATCTGCTCATTGATGAATCAGAGAGATTCTGACAGCTGGATGTAGTTGCAAAGTGAATTCTAGGTTTGCCTCTAATGTACACATACACACAACAAAAGAAACGTTTGATTCTTTCCTACATTGGCCTTCGGTTCATTTCCCACACCCTGAGGAGGAATCAAACTCACCTCAAAATGTCACTCATGAAAACTTTTATTTCTGTAAACACCTCAGAATTTCGTCATTCTGCAGCTCTTGTAATCGCGTCCCTCAGGCTGAGGTTAAACAGACGGGCTTGAAGTGCAGTTCAACAATGTTTTTAGGTTAGAGAAGGAAGAGTTTGATCCCTTTGCAGGTTGTGTACTAGAATAGTGATTTCACGAGGCAGTGCTGGTCCTGCCTGATTTGGCAGCAGCAGCTTGAAATGTTTTTGGGAATTGGGATGAAACCCAGCAGAGAGTGCCATCTTCACAAGGTCAGTGGGTTTATCTGGTAAATTTGATTTGATTCAGTTGTGGGTGGAGTGTGGAGTTGATTGAGAGTGTGTTAATTTAAATATGATATATATATATATATATATATATATATATGTATGTATGTATGTATATATATATATATATATATATATATATATATATATATATATATATATATATATATATATATATATATATATATATGACACAGTGTTTTCTATAAATGTTGTTTACTTTGCCAGGGTATAGGAATGGATGATAGACCAGCAGTAATGAATAGCATTATCCCTATAAGCAGTTACCGAAATCCACACAAATAAACACATCATATTTGTGGTCAGGGAACAGCTAAACTTTCCCCATCATTACACACTCTTTCTATGCAGTAAATCGAGGCCCCACCAAGAGACAGGACCTAATAGGTGGACCACCACTGTCCTGAGGTTTCTGGAAAAATAATCCATAAACATTAGTCTACATTAGCTGCGTATGGATCTGCCTAACTGCAGGGGATTTGAACGTGATGTAGCGTAACATACACAGGCATGACGAATGAAGTCCAGCCAACAAAATCAAAATACACTAAATGTTTCATTTAGCCAAATGCATGACACTCTACTGACATTGTTTCTTTCCGACAACAATCCATACAAGACAATATATTTAAACAGCAACGTGCATATCAGTGTTGTAGTACTCAAGACTCGGTCTCGAGACCATATTTTAATGGTCTTGGTCTTGTCATGGACTCGTGTGCATTTGGACTTGGTATTGACTCGTACTAGGAACATATTAGGAATTGGACATATTCCCGAGTCCACTCGAGTCCCATTCAAAATATTTAATGATTATTACTGTATGTTAATTGACTTGTTAATGTTTGATTGACACGTCCAATGATTGGTGATTTTCCCAAATCAAATCAAATCTTGTTTAGTTAAATAATAAAATGAAGACAGATACGATGACAGATGACAGTCTCAACACTAAGCATCCTCCCCCAAAAAAGGCTGTCCGCCCTCTCTCGCTCTGGCACATTCACAATGCTTTAAAAAGGCAGCAATTTTTTCTGCAGTCACTCTGTGCACGCCCTCCGTAACTAAAAAGTGAATCAAATTAGGTTCTAATTTTGTTTGTGGATTTGCTCTGGTCTCTGTCTCGACTCGGATTCGGACTCAGCCCTCTCTGGTCTCAGTCTCGACTCAGACTCGGACTCAGCCCTCTCTGGTCTTGGTCTTGACTCAGACTCGGACTCAGCCCTCTCTGGTCTCAGTCTTGACTCAGACTCGGACTCAGCCCTCTCTGGTCTTGGTCTTGACTCAGACTCGGACTCAGCCCTCTCTGGTCTTGGTCTCGACTCGGACATGGACTCAGCCCTCTCTGGTCTGGGTCTCGACTTGGACTCGGACTCAGGCCTCTCTGGTCTTGGCCTCGACTCGGACTCAGCCCGGACTCAGCCCTCTCTGGTCTCGGTCTCGACTTGGACTCGGAATCAGCCCTCTCTGGTCTTGGTCTCAACTCGGACTCGGAATCAGCCCTCTCTGGTCTTGGTCTCGACTCAGACTCGGACTCAGGCCTCTCTGGTCTTGGTCTCGACTCTGACTCAGCCCGGACTCAGCCCTCTCTGGTCTTGGTCTCGACTCGGACTCAGCCCGGACTCAGCCCTCTCTGGTCTTGGTCTCGACTCGGACTCAGCCCGGACTCAGCCCGGACTCAGCCCTCTCTGGTCTCGGTCTCGACTCTGACTCAGCCCTCTCTGGTCTCGGTCTCGACTCGGACTCGGAATCAGCCCTCTCTGGTCTCGGTCTCAACTCGGACTCGGAATCAGCCCTCTCTGGTCTTGGTCTCGACTCTGACTCAGCCCGGACTCAGCCCTCTCTGGTCTTGGTCTTGGTCTCGACTCGGACTCAGCCCGGACTCAGCCCTCTCTGGTCTTGGTCTCGACTCGGACTCAGCCTGGACTCAGCCCGGACTCAGCCCTCTCTGGTCTCGGTCTCGACTCTGACTCAGCCCTCTCTGGTCTCGGTATTGACTCGGACTCAGCACTCTCTGGTCTCGGTCTCGACTCGGACTCAGCCCTCTCTGGTCTCGGTCTTGACTCGAATGAGCTGGTCTCGACTACAACACTGGTGCCTCTTAATGGAAAAGTTCATTTCTGACCCTGATTTGAAGGAACTCGCAGGAAAGTCTTTTTCTGAAAATCTATCAAAATGATTCTGCATGGAGAGAAAATTCACACAGAGAGGGTTAACGCTGGACTATTAACATTTTAAAGCTGACACATCCGGGGTGCTGGAGCAAAATGCTAATGCATCTGGAGAGGACGAGTGAGAGAGAGGAATTAACAATGAATTTCTGCACAGTCATAGACTGACCTTATACATGCTGCCCAAAGCTGTGATGTCAATCACATGGATGATCTACTGAACTAGCCTGTTCAATTATAAACGCTGTGAGTTTGGTATTAAGCTCAAGGATGTGAAAACTAACTGCTCAGGCAAGGCTATTCAAATGTTTCTGCACTCTGAAAAATAAGTGCAAAACGTGTTTACATGCATCTGCAAAATGTTGAGTTTGTCTGTGTGTGGAGGACTCTTGTTGCTTAAAGCACTGTCAGTCCTTCCCATAAGTGACATGCTTGCTTGGCACATCATATATCTGACGTCTAGTGGAAGTTAATTTGCTCCCTTGTTTTCACAATACACTCTTGCCATCAGCACAGCGCCTGCATGTCACTGACCCGTTGGCCTTGTGTTCTTGCCTCTCATCTGCTTATGGCATCTCTACTCTCCGCTGAAGTTAAACACAATGTAGAATCCAAGGCCACATATGTAACATATGTGAATGTATTTACTGATAATGAAAGTTATGATTAAGAAAACCTAGATGGAAGTGACTGTATAGGGTGGTTTTATTCTCAATACATAGAAGTATTAATTCTTATCCTGTGAGAAATTACTTTTACTTTGAGTTTATACTTCTGTAGAGACCAAACAATTTGTTTTAATTTAAGATTAAGGGTGTGTTCACACAGTTCGGGTTCACTAGTTTCGATTAGTCCGGACCAAAAAATAAATAAATAAATACGATTCCTGGTCCTCTCCAGCATTCACATTGGTATTTTAACACTGACCCTAAAGATACCGAACCTAAAAGCATAGGGATATGTTCACAACAATTTTTACAACACACAATTTTATTCTGTATATTTTGTGAAGGAACTTACAGAACATCCAAATCAATGCTGTGTGCGGCTAAATGTGCTCATTGTATGTGCGTAGCTGCTTATAATGGTATTTTGACCAGCTTAGAACTCGTGAAGAGCTTATAAAATGTGTAAAGGAGTCAAAACGGCATCAGGAATCCCTCCGTCACACACACACACACCAAGATCTGCTGCGAGGAGACGCGGTTCTGACGCCTGTACTGAACTGTGATGGGCAACATCACGACTGTGATGAGAAAAAACAGGTGTGCTTTTGCATCTTGTGACATCATGTCCTGTTTTTGGTTCGTTTTCATGTGTTTGGTCCGTGTTGCGTTAATATTTGATTCAAACTGCACCGAGACCCATCTTTTCAGCGGTTTCGGTCCAATTGTTTGGTGCGCACCAGGGTTCAGATGGCAGCATTCACACTTATTCAGATTGCACAGGGCTCGCTTTAATCTAACCAAACATGCCAAGTGTGAACACAGCCTTAAAGGAATCTTAGACATTAACCCACATGATGAAAATTCTGTCAAATAGTCATTATAATAATAGTGAATGGGGCTGTCAACCTCCAGATTGTAAAATGTAAAAATAATAATAAAACAAACAAACACCATAAAGTACCATAAAAGTGATCCATATGCCCAAGTCATACAATAGCTTTGTGTAAGGAGTCAAGTCAGATAATGAGAGAAGTAGCGATGTCAGTTCATGAAAGATTCATTCTTCATCAGTTGATCCAGTTCACATACATTTTCGGAAAGATTCGTTCATGAATCAGACTGATCCAGTTCTCAAGTTCAGTGATCTGTTCATAGTGGTTCACTGGATGGCAGTGTTATCAGTGAATAATGACTTGAAGGTGTCCTATATTGCCCTTTTTTACAAGATGTAAAATAAGTCTCTGATGTCCTCAGAGTGTGTATGTGAAGTTTTAGCTCAAAATACCCCACAGATCATTTTTTTTATAGCATGTTAAAATTGTCCCTTTTTGAAGAAAAAACATGTTTTTGTGTGTCCCTTTAAAAGCAAATGAGCTGCTGCTCCTGGCCCCCTTTCTAGAAGAGGGCGGAGCTTCAAGAGCTCATGTTAGCAGCTCCGATTACCTCACGCAGGCACACACTGTCAGAAACTGTTCAGCCTTTTATGTTCAAACCAAAGTCAGACAATGATGGAGAGACTCAAGAAGAGACAACATGTAGAATGAGACAGGACGTTTCTGAAGGGATAGTTGATGAATTTATGAGTTATATGAGCATGAACTATCTTCAAGTCATTGATTAGCATATTCTGTTATGATAATCTATAAACCGCTGGTGTGGGAACTGTTGTGAGATGCACAGAGTCAGAGAATATCTGCTGCATGAAGAGGGAACATGCAGTAGATTAATTATGGTTTTAATTACGGTTATAACTTATGTTGTCATCTTGCTTTATGACATGCTATTGCATTTGTGTTTGTGCTGTATCAATAAATGTGAAAGACAGATGACAGCTTGAGCGACTCCCAGATGTGCTGGACTACAACAACTCTTCCTCTTCTCAACATGTTCCCGGGGGCGAGGTTTATGTAAATTTTAGGGTTAGTGATGTCACTAACCCGTGAAGAAGCTCGTTGTAGTCTCTACAGCCGTTTGTTGTAGCCCTTAAAAAGTGATTTGCTTTGAACTTTGAGCGTTGTAACTTTTCAGATGTTGTTTATGCTCAAACAGCAACATTACACACAAACTAAAGTTAAAAAAGTCAAATCATAATCAACCACCCCTTTAACTCTTTCCCTGCCATTTACATAAATTTCCGGCTTTCCCCGTTTTTCCACTGTTAGATGGTAGGGACTCTGTAGGCACTATTACACATCTTCTGGAAGAGTACAGAATCTCCTGATCAAAACACAGGAAAGAAGCAGAAACAAGTGGTATTGTAATTATATGCATATGTAAAATAATATAATCATCAACATTAAACAGCATATGGATCAAAACTGCCTAATGAAACTGAATGAAATGTCGACCCAGGACGAGCTCTAGGACTGAAGCTTTGGGGTGTCGATGGACTCCATCTACTCCATCTGTGTTTTGATCATCACTCTGAAACTGAGCTTTTTTTCTCAGCTTTTTGCTCAAAATTTTACTTTTTTATGAAACTTACCCACATTCAAGTATTGCTAAAAAAAGGATGCATGAAGCTGGAATTTTGTGTTTTGTGTTTAAAAGCAGAGTCTTTCTTTTGATGTATTGCATGTTCAGATATTCATACAACATAATATTCTGGGGTTCATGAAACATTTGTGAAAATAATCAAAAATGCTGGCTCTGGCTGGCAACTTAAACAAAAAAACTCTGGTGGGGAAAGAGATACATTTCGATCAGTGCATCACCCAAAGCTAATGTTGTCAGAATATAGCCATTTGGACTACAGTTCTGATGCTTATATGATAATTTTATGGTGCTTCTACATACTTTCTGTAATTGTGTTAAAAAGAGTAACAGTTCAAGTCATTGCCTTTAGTGTCCGATGGAAGAAAGTAAGTACAAATGCCATACATTACTACTTTGCTTGTTCAAATCCTCCTATTGGGACATCTCGAAATAGGAAGGTGGTTGCCGATGTCAGCATGTTGTAGAAGAGTGCGATTAAATATAGTATCGCTTTACTGCAGCACTGAGGGAGTGGGCAGGGTTAAAGTTATGATAATTCCCTGCGCGAGAATACATCTCCATCCCTCATTAAAACTCATGTAACAGCCTCAGAGGCAGAGATCATTTTCCAATATCCTGGTGCTACATAAGCAATGTGCCATAAATTCGGGGTCTTCTCCTGGTACTGTACGACCACGGCAGCATTACATCTCTGAGTCAGACAGCAGCTGCTATTTATAAGCTCAACTGGCTGAGCTTGTAACTTTTGTTCTGCTGGCCTGGATTTACAGCTCTTTGGAGTATTTTCTCTGAATCTGCAGCTGTTAGAAGTAGGTAAAGCTGCTCCGCTGTAGGTTCCCACTGTAACCGGCTATAAACAGCACATCCATAATTCAGTTGGAGTGACACCATAATTAGCCCAATCAGACTTTAGGAGATATTGTGCCTTTTTCAAATGTCACACTTGTTAATACATTTGGGGTTGAGTAAATATTTCAGTGGTGAGGTGATTTTTTAATATAAATATTGGGTAACACTTTATAATAACTGCATGCTATGAATCATTAGTTAAGCATTAGTAAATCGTTAATTCATCATTTATAAAGCATTAATAGAACTGAATAAGCTGTTTATACAGCTATAAATGCTTTATTCTTGATTTATAAGCATATCTAATGCGTTCAATAATTGTATTTTCATACTTTATTAGTAATCAATTTATCATTTTTAAATTAAGTATTACACTAAAAATGCTGGGTTAAAAACAACCCAAATTGCATTGAAAATGGACTAACCCAGCAATTGGGTTGTTTTAACCCAATTGTTGGGTTAAAACGACCCATTCACAAGGTTAAAACAACCCAGTTGCTGGGTTGGTCCATTTTCAACCCAACTTGGGTTGTTTTTAACCCAGCATTTTTAGAGTGTACATTATTTACAAACCAGTTGTCAGTAGTTCATAAGATCATTTAGAAAGTGTAAGTAAATGATTAATAATCTATTTAAATATACATTTATACATTTTCTTATTATTTAGACATATGTGACCCTGGACCACAAAATCAGTCATAAGGGTACATTTTTTGAAATTGAGATTTATACACCATCATCAGCTGAATTAATCAGCTTCCCATTGATGAATGGTTTGTTATGATAGGACAATATTTGTCCGAGATACAACTATTTGAAAATCTGGAATCTGAGGGTGCAATAAATCTAAATATTGAAAAATCTCCTTTAAAGTTGTCCAAATGAAGTCCTTAGCAGTGCATATTACTACTAATAATACATTTATATATATATATTTACGGTAGGACATTTACAAAATATCTTCATGGAACATGATCTTAATATCCTGATGAATGATTTTTGGCATAAAAGAAAAATGGATAATTTTGACCCATGCAATGCATTGTTGGATATTGCCACAAATATACCCGTGAGAGTTATGACAGGTTTTGTGCTCCCGGGTCACATATAACAATAGTTACTCAGTGTGTTAATAAATGCTTTTAGCATGTACTCCTGTTGTAATTCATGATTAATTCAGGTAGTTGTGAGCTCATCTAAAGTGAGGAATATTTATGCCTCATAAAGCTTTTACAAAGGAGATTATATTTAATGTATATAATGAATAATATATTTCCTTTTATGTTGATTGTATTCATTTGGAGGATATATTGTAATTAAAAACAACTGATTTAATAAATAATATATTATTTTTTAAATATAATATATATATTTGGAATCTTTTAACTTAAACTTGGAATGTATTAGCTGTGAAATTGACAGTATTATGTGGCAAGCCATAATTTATATTAATGTCAAAATTTCCTTTTGTTTGAGCTAAATATATGGCACAACTGTGTGGTTATTTCCAGCATTGTTTCGTTCACATTTGGCAACCCATAATTTGTACGGGTTCAGCAGCACTGCATATGAAAATCTTAATGGTTGAGAAGAAAGGGCTGCTTAATTGCATATTTAGAAGAGGCTTGAGGAGGACCATTCTGACAATACAGAAAACACAGGTTTTCTCTGGTGCCCTGGACCTCTTTGCTCTTCAAGTGATAATCAAACATCATTAAATGAGAAGTGCTTTTGCAAGAAATATCACAATTCATCCTCAACATATTTTTCCTTTTCCTTTACAGGCACTTGGGTGACATTTGGAGGGCAGATTTCAGATGAAGTAAGTGAGAATTGTTCTGTTTTCTTTACTGACATTTACCTGAAGCAATGAAAGTATGAGACTATTACAATCAGAGCATAGTGAAAATAACAGGAGAGTGACAAGAAAAGCCTGCAGATGGCAAATACTCTGTGTGTGTGAGCACACATGATGCAAAAGACCCTGACATCTTGTTCTAGAAGTTGTGTAAAACATACAAGCACACAGACGCAGATGTCATGGAAGGGACAGTCGTGTCAACCTAGAGGACGAGTGAGGATGATAATTTGTTTCTGAGGGCATGTGAGTTTATATAAAACATCCTTCTGCCTCAATGGAAGGGTTCAAATGTCCTCAGTCTCTGCGGTCAAACAGCCCATTCCTTTCTGTGCTGGTTGTCAAGAGATAGAGCATGAAATGTTGGAATCGTCACCACGTCCTAAACACGCGCACACACAGTTTTGGGCTCCCCTCGGCAGCGGAATGACTCAGCGTCCTGTCGATCTGACTGAACTCCCAGCGTAGAGTGACAGGGCAGTTTGTTTCTCTGCCATCGTAAGGGATTTGCTTTCTCTGAGGCGTTGGGGTGTCAGAGGACAATGTCTGAATCAGGACTTTATGTTAGCACTTTGTGTGAGTAATAGTCTCGGAGTGTATGGAAGTAGTAGGAGGAGGATTAAAGGAAGTGTTAAGAGACTTCTGTTAGATGAACTAGAGTTGACATTGTATGAAATGTGAGGCTTCAGAGTGTGAACGTTGCTCTTCTCCCAGTTCGTCATGTACAAATGATTATATTTAGCTTAATTTGATTACCTCAAGCTGAAAATAAGGAATGCCACAGATAATCCAAAACATTACGTTGTTGTGGCAGGAGTTTGAATAGGTGAAATGTGGATTGAAAGTCTAGAAAGCAAGTCGTGGCATTTAGGTAGTACTTCAACATAATGAATCTAGTACAGGTCAGGACAGGGCCGTTTCTAGCCATTTTGACGCCCAAGGCAAAATCCTTATTGGCGCCCCCAGTTAAATTTTAAAGGCAACATTACTGGTATTAATTAATTAATAAATACATACATACATTCCAAACTATACTTGTATATATTTGTTAATAAGGATTAAAATTAATGCCAGTAATACTATTGTGTAGCCAGATGCCTTTATAGCCCATAGGCCTATATATATATATATATATATATATATATATATATATATATATATATATATGCAATCCCTAGTTACTAAGAAATTGTTCTCAGACATAACTATATAATTATTATGTTATTATTACATTTCACATGAAAGTAATAAGAATAAATGCTGATTCAGTGCAGTTTTGTTACTCATTAATGCTTGAACTTCCTTTAAATAACACAACTTGCATTAAGCACTATTAGAATCGATTCAGCATTCAACACCATCTGTAAAGATGCGTTAAATTCGACAAAGTGATTTAATAAAGGATGTATTAATGTTGTGAATTAGCATATTTTATTATACCATTTTTAAATGTGCCATTACAAAACACACTGATCCTTCTAACAATGCCTTTTGGAGGGTGCAAGTAAGAGAAGAAAGCTTTATAGAGTCAAAATATAACACACTCACTCATCATGAAATGCTGAAGTGAGTGTGCAGTTATTTTTTGCCTCTAACATACACCCCGAGCAATGCTGTCTGCCCATTTCACAGCGTGATTTCTCGACTGCCACAAATACTGCTCTAACGAAACACAGATTTGTGCACTTTTTACTGTACCTGTTTTTTTAATTGGCCTTTAGTTTGAATTTAGCTTTATTGTATGGTTTAAAAAGTGTTACCTTGCCAAAGCATTGACCGAGCTCTTTGATCTAATGGTGTTGAGCACTCCCTCCAAATGCAAACGGTATATGCAAACTTTTTTGACAGTAATTGACAGTACTCTGATCCAAAGACATATAGGAATCGTCAGATTGACAGTTCTGTGATCCAATAGTGTGGGGGAACTAGTGGGGCAATAACACCCTTCACACACAAAAATCTAGTGCCAGATATGCGCTTATTCACCTATGCCTAAAAATGGCCCTGGATCAGGAGGCATGAATTGTTTAAATTTGCATATATTAATATATTTATTGGCTCCCAGAATAGTTTTAGCATGTTATTGAATATGGCCATGGGCGTCGGAACCATTGTATGGTCTTTTTAAGACCAATGATATTGGACCCACTCACTTTTACCATCTATAATTCTGTTAAACACTTTATTATTAAACGCACCTTATTTCCACCTGTAGAATATTTTCTTCATTTTTATTGAAAATAAATGCCTTTCCGATATGATATGTGATGGGAAAAGGGAGAAGAGCGAGTTTGGCAAAAGGTGGATTCAAACCTTTACTGCATGTGCCTACCCTAACTTTGCTGTAAATAATTTGGTCTTTTTGTCTGGCCCCAACCAGACGTTTGGTAAACAATGCAGACTATTTGCACTTGTATCTACTCCAGTAAAAATTTTTGGGGGAAACACCCACACTTTTTTTGCTTCCGACGCCCAAATAAATGAATATGTCATATATGTTATATATTTGGTCTTGGCGGCCTAGATCTGCTATGCTGCTGCAGAGCAAATATGGGCTTTCTACCACTAACAAATACACAGACACACAGCTGTGAGCATGTACGATCTGCTGCTGCTTGCTGCATAAATAGACACACTGTATCAAATCTAGGCAGGTGGAGCTGGGGAGGTGGAGGAGTTCAGAGGAACTCTGATAGCGCTGCAGGACGAGCTTACAGCAAACACTGAACCAGACTATTGTTGAGCAAGCAATCTCATTGCTGCAGGATCAGCAGAGGCCAATCAGCTTGTGCAATGCAGTAATGATGTCATTGTTTGCAGATTGCTGCGCCGTCTAGAGTTTCATGACTGACTGATATTATTAAATTTCAGATTCTCAAAAACATTTAATTTTTTTCTTATTATTCATGTACCCAAAGCATTATTTTGACAGAACTAGTTCATTCACATAGTTTATGAAGTCAAAAGTGATTCAAAACCAAATTTTGAGAGTGCATTTGGATGATATGTGCTGCAATCAACAACTTCATCAAAACCTTAGAGCTTTTTTGTTTTGTTTGTTTTTGTGTGTATGGATCAAATCAGTCAAATCTGAGGGTTTTTACATACAATTTAACATTAAATCAGTTGAGTTGGGTCAACACAATTTAATTTACTGTAGTATGTAACATACATTTGTCAAACTAAATGTTTTAAAAAATATTTACTGAGTATCAGTACTGAAAGTAATATAGCTGTTACTTACTAAGTGAAGCATATAGTAGCTGCCCACAAAATTCAAAAACAAAATGCTCAACCTAACTGAACACTAAACACCTAACATGTCTTTCCATTTACTGAAAAACACAAAATAACACTTAATCTCTACATTTACTTTCCTAATGCACTCCCTTGCAAAGCATGCTGGGTACTACAGATCCACTGCCAAGCTAAAATGATTAATGTAGTCCCAAAACAAATGGATTAGGTAAACTTAAGGTTTAATTATATTAGGTAGATTCAACACAATGAAATTAAGTTTTTGAAATGGTTTACCTCATATTAATTAATTGCACTGAACAAAAGGAGTGAGTGAGCCTGAAATATTATAGTTATAATATATTATAGAAAAAAAATTAAAGGGGTCATGGCACGAGAAATCAAATTTGCATTGATACTTTGACATATAAGATGTCCATTAAAACATCCTGTAAGTTTCAGAGCTTAAAACCACCTGGCTCGTTTGGATAGCGTGGGATCTGTGACATCACATAGGCAAACACATTTGCATATGACTTCCTCCTCAACAAATAGTTTTATATGATTGCACCATAGGCCACTGCCACTGTACAGACTTCAGAAGGATCCTAGCATTGGAAACGAGTGGATGGTTTATATTCAATAGTGTCATGGATCATTTCAGAGGATAGAAACTCAAAATATTACTGTATCTGAACCAAATAAATTGGTTAAAAATTTAAAATAGCACAATTTGGCATGTTTCACTGCATTATAACAAATAAAACACAATTACGCAATATGCTTACAAAATCTTTGAATACTATTTGAATAAAGGGTGATGTCAATTCTTAAAAATTTTCATTGTATTAACTCAAATGTTTAATTTCAATGAACTTTTTAAAAACATTTTTTACAGTGTATGTTTGTTCGGAGCATGTACTGAGCAGATTGTTTTGTAAGCTGCAGAGTTTGAAATGAAACTTTTGTCGAAAGATGAAGCAGAGACTATTGAATCTGACAGCAGCTGCATCACAAACTGTAAAGTAAATGAATTCATAGTGCTTTGTAGGTAATGATGGTTTTATATGGATAATGTTTTCAAAACATTTACTCGTGTGTGCAGTAGCGAGTGGGCGTTGATACTCTTTCCTATGCAATGACGTTAGCCAATCACAACAGTGTCCCTTTACTGGCAAGCATATTACATTATTATATCAAAATAATAATACAAAAATCCATGACCCCTTTAAACTCAATTCAGATTCAATACAGTGTGACACTTTAAAGATTCAATACAGTTTTGGTATTCTGAGAAGGTGGTTCATTTTGGTTATACTGTACTGTATATTCAATCCACTCTTTTGGGACAGTTTGATCATTTGAGAATCACACCACATTTATGGTTTTCAATCCTAAACATTGACTGTGTAAACATATCCATTGACTTATTGCCACCTATAAGAGCAACATCACAGCTTTGTTCACGACCATTTCACTTTCCTCTTCCATGAAACCTTTTGGCATTTTCCCATAGCTCACGTCCTCTCTCTCTCTCTTTGAGGGTCACCTTCTTGGCTGAGTTGCTCTTTATTGATGAGTGTGGAGATTTGTTGAGCTTGACAGAAAAAAAGTTTAATCACTGTGATCCGTAAGAAAACTTTAAGAAGGACAAAGAGCTAAGAATATCACAAGCCTTAAAAGACAGCATAGCCAAATCCATTTATATTAGCACTCTCAAATGTTATATCAACATGTCCACGGATGATTGAATATCTAAAACCTCATATGCTCCTATCTTCTGTGCTTCTCAAAATGCTTTCATTCCCTTATCCAATGGTCTGCTTTTGTCTTATTTTTATGCTGATTCATTTATGTGATTTAGGCCTGAGGCAGATCATGAGAGACTCAAATAAGCCCCCACATACACCCATACTTATGCACATATTCACACAAACTCAATCACCTGCAAACACACTCTCACCCTGCAGATTCACTTGAGGTCCACTGCACAACAAAACACACTGATGGAAATGTTATTGATGACTGAATGAATGAGACCTGACTCTGACTTACCAAAAACACCCAAGAACTTCCTAAATCATCTACAGGATTTCTTTAATTGTTTAAAGAGTCACACCTGAACGACTCAGGCTGGCTGATGGATTAAATGTCCAAGTGACACACAAGTTTTGAAATGTCAAGCTCTTTTTAATATTGTTATATGTGGAATGATTGGTCTGGTCTTGATGAAATTTCCAATAGCACCAAACATTTTCTGTACATAGGTAAATATAGACTGGAAAGTATGATGATCCCATTTTCCATGTACAAATACCCATTTAAACTGAGAATTTTTATATTATAAATACACACATTATATATATATATATATATATATATATATATATATATATATATATATATATATATATATATATATATATATATGTGTGTGTGTGTGTATGACATGGGACACTGTACAAATTGTGAATAAAACAGAATGCAATGATGTGGAAGTTTCAAATTTCAATATTTTATTCAGAATACAACATAGATGACATATCAAATGTTTAAACTGAGAAAATGTATCATTTTAAGGAAAAATAAGTTGATTTTAAATTTCATGGCATCAACACATCTCAAAAAAGTTGGGACAAGGCCATGTTTCCCACTGTGTGGCATCCCCTCTTCTTTTTCTAACAGTCTGCAAACGTCTGGGGACTGAGGAGACAAGCTGCTCAAGTTTAGGAATAGGAATGTTGTCCCATTCTTGTCTAATACAGGCTTCTAGTTGCTCAACTGTCTTAGGTCTTCTTTGCTGCATCTTCCTCTTTATAGCCTATAATTTGAGATTTTTAGAACTTTTAAGTGAAAATAAATGTCAATAAATCATTATACAATTACTGTGACAGGTTGACACTTCTTTCTCTAATTCTCTGTGTGTGTGTGTGTGTGTGTGTGTGTGTGTGTGTGTGTGTGTGTGTGTGTGTGTGTGTGTGTGTGTGTGTGTGTGTGTGTCTTTCAGGTGGCAGAGCAGCTGATGACTATCGCGTATGAGAGCGGGGTGAACCTTTTTGACACCGCAGAGGTGTATGCTGCTGGAAAGTGAGTATGACTCAGCATCAACAAGTTTACCCATAATTCACTTTACTCCATGAGTCATTATTAACATCTCTGTCTGTTACAGAGCTGAAGTCATACTGGGAAACATCATCAGAAAGAAGGGCTGGAGGTACGGTTGAGTTGTATGTATGTCAAGCGCTTCAGTGTAGCTGTAAAACAAGATAAAGGAGGTACAGACGAAAAAGCAAGTGGAACTGGAGCTTTGTAGTTGTAGTGTACCTGCTGGTTACGTCTCATTACTCACACATACTTTTGAAGAGGACTTTGATCTCAAGGATGCTGCTCAGTTTCACATAATCTGTACCAGCAGACGAGAGTATCTAGGTGAGGGTTGTTGCCATGGCAACCGATTATGATCACCATGACTTCAATGACAGTGCTTTTGCTGACTTTTAAGAATGACTGATTTGTCACTTTAAGTGAGATTAATTATTCGCTGCAAGATTCATAGCACTTTCCACATTAGCTGAATGAAAAGATGAAAAGATGAGAACTTTGTATAATGCTTTGCATTGTGGCATACAGCGCTATATACTAAATACTGATAACTGTAAGCAGTTTATTTCCTATGATTTGGGTGGAGGGGGTGTGCAATAAGTTTGGTGTCAGTACGTGTTTTTTTTTTTTTTTTTTTTTTTAAGAATTTAATACTTTCAGAAAGGACATTAAATTGATCAAAAGTGTCAGTAAAGACTTTTACATTATTACAAAAGATTTTGTGATACCGGTATTACGGGTGTTGTCACACGTCGATTACACCCCTAGTAGACAGTTGAATATAATTTACAGAAAAGTCCAGTACTAATGTTACTGCCACTCGGCGAAAAGAACAATCCTCCGTAGTCCAGACTGTCCCATTCAACAACACTCAGTCTGACCTTCGAAGGATGCAGCCTCTGAATTGGGACACAGCGATCCACCATGGGTGCGTCTCAATCAGCTCCCTCAGTAGTCAGGGTACTGATCAGGGAGTCAGCCATTTTGGGGGCTAGGAATCCTTTCAGTGCACTGAAACGGTCGCTCCTTAAAAAGTCCCACAATGCACCATGAAAACCAGGGAGCATCGATGCTCACATGTTCCCTTAACAGAAGTTCTGAAGCGTGAAGTTACCCAAATCACTACACATAACGACATGTGATAGATGTTTATAAAATACAAACTATTATTTTATTATATTTCAGCATAAACATACATCGTCAGACGGGTAATGAACACAATCTAGCAAACATTTATAATGTATTTACGTCTGAAATGTTGCACGTATATGTAACAAGCAAAGGATTTATCATAATGTACTTTAAATAACATTACAAGTAATGTCAGAAAGATATGAGCTCTGCTGTTGTTCATAAATACCAGTAATGATGTTGTACAATGAGGGCGTTGTCGTCGCCGGAAATGGAGTCATTAGTGTCCCAATATGTAGTGAGCCAGTGTCCTTTACCGTCCTTACCAGTGCCCGAATTCATGTACACGAGCTCGGGAGCTAGGGAACTGATTGAGCCTAAATACATTGCGTTGGTGCCATGTGATTGGTTGATTAGATAATTGTGTTAACGAGCAGTTGAACAGGTGTACCTAATAAAGTGGCCAGTGTGTGCGTCCCTGCGCTCCAATGTCCATACTGTCCATCCTAAATAGTATGTGAGATTAGAATGAGTGTGTCCAAAAAGCATAGTATGTTGAAAAGAGTACGTCCAAAGTCCCTGGATGGTCTACTATTTCTAGTAGATTTTCGAAGTGTGGATCCGTGCACACTATAAAGGCTAATATTGCCCACGAACCATTGCGCTTTGGAGGAGGATTCGGTTCATAACTACAAACACAAGTAAAAAGTGTTAAACTACAAAACATGGTGGATATGCGTGACCGACGGTGAGAGGTTTCGATAAATAAGATCAATAAAGTTTTAAATGCTTCGCTATGCATTAATAGAGGAGAGTTCTTCGCATGAAACATGCTTCTACATTTCTCTCCGATACGGTAGGGAATTAAATGAAATGTGGAGAATTTTAACTGTGACAACATGATTGACAGGCCCATTTACAGTGATCAGGATTCGACAGAGAGCAGCCATTGTATGATGTGATAGCATGTCCCAAAGCGTTGCTACACACTCGAAAGCATGTACTTTTTTTCACAAAAAGAGTACTTACTTTTAGGGCGTAGTATAAGTAGGCGAATTGGCAGCATGTGTGTGTATTAGAATGATATTCCCAAAATCACCATGGACTCTCTCTCTCTCTCTTTGATACATATCCCATCATCAGACTGATTTGTAGTGTTCAGATTCACTCTGTCCCAAAACTAATTTAATCCGGCCCCTTTCATAAGCTTCAGAATCTTCACGGATCCAAGATCTGTATTACATATCATGCTGTTATGCTAATAAATGTACTCGTCCCAATACTCGTCTGTAACATATTCCACTGGAAGCAAGTTGTAGCTGAACCCATGTGCAGCATTTATTAAATCCAGAACAGGAATGTGATGAACATAGACATGACTTGACTTGACTTGGCATTGATTAGCATTGACTCGACAAGAAACATGAACTCACCAACAATGGTACATGGGATAATACTCAACAAACTGACATGGCAAACACGAGGACTTTATATACAGAGACTAGGGGAACACACGACTATGACAATCAATGAACAACCAGAACTCAACCACATGACAAGACAATGAACCAATGAGAACTATGGACACATGACTAGACCAACCAACGAGAACATGACACATAGACAAGGGAACCAATCAGAACAAAACGCATGAAACTAGGGAAGCACATGACATGATCACATAAGGGCAGGGAGGTCACGGACAAGAACCAAGAAACATGACTGAGGTAAAATTACAAAATAAAAGACATGAGAACATAAACATGAACCAAATCCCAAAACCAACTGTGACATCGTCACAGTGAACATACATGCACAGCATCAGCCAGTGTCTGAATATCCATGACCTCCAGTCACAGCTGACTCGTTACCTCACTGACTCGTAATTTCTCGTTAGAAATAACATCAGAAGTGGAAAATGTTGGTCAAAAACGTACATTTGCACACAAACTAACCACCAAACGCAACTCTCGGACGCCATCCTTTTTTTATAGCTCAACTGTCACTGAATGGAACTGTGGATTGTGGGATATCAAAGGCGGTGAAGGATACATCTATGCTGCCTTCAAAACTCGATCAGATGAAGCAATGGCATCACTTTCACAATAAGCAATGGCTTCCAGTCCTTCTGACCTCCAGTCAAAATTCATGATCACATCTGGACTGATCTTGTCTGTAAATGTTTAATGGATGCACGTTAAAGATGAAGTGATCCACACTGTGGAAGTGATCCTCAGTTTTAATGAACAGAGACCATATGCTGTGGATCTAGTGGCCCTCTCTTCTGTCTTTCATTAGTTTACTTTCCTACTCACTCTTTCATATCTTTCAGTTCATTCTTTCGCTCTCCCATATTCTAATTACTGCCTCATTCCTCCCTTTTCTTTCATTCTCTGTCCTTTCACCTCACTCCTTCCTCCATAGAAACAATGGTGTGAAGTTCATGTGTTTTTACACCAGCTGTTTGTTTGCTACACAGTGACAATTGGGTGTGAAATGCAAAGTCGTTGAGTTCACTTAACATTAATAATACGACACTGGGGCTGTGAAATTTAACACATACAGCAGCTTTCTTCTTTAAAGTGTATCTTAATTATTTTGTAAGGCCACAATTTAGTGCTCTCAGTTTTTGTGAGTCGTGAATGTAGGACACAGCGAGAGTTCACAGCAGTGAAATCTCATTTACACTATTTACAAAAGCAGAGTGACCTGCAGATTATTGCCCAAACAGCTACAGGCGTATCATCACTGAGGCATCACTATCTCTGCAGTTCTTCCTCAACCGTCTACTTCCTGTTTGATGAAGTAATGAGACCAATGAACAAGCGAATAGCTGGTCAACATACACTCACCTAAAGGATTATTAGGAACACCATACTAATACTGTGTTTGACCCCCTTTTGCCTTCAGAACTGCCTTAATTATACGTGGCATTGATTCAACAAGGTGCTGAAAGCATTCTTTAGAAATGCTGGCCCATATTGATAGGATAGCATCTTGCAGTTGATGGAGATTTGTGGGATGCACATCCAGGGCACGAAGCTCCCGTTCCACCACATCCCAAAGATGCTCTATTGGGTTGAGATCTGGTGGAGACTGTGGAGGCCATTTTAGTACAGTGAACTCATTGTCATGTTCAAGAAACCAATTTGAAATGATTCAAGCTTTGTGACATGGTGCATTATCCTGCTGGAAGTAGCCATCAGAGAATGGGTACATGGTGGTCATAAAGGGATGGACATGGTCAGAAACAATGCTCAGGTAGGCCGTGGCATTTAAACGATGCCCAGTTGGCACTAAGGGGCCTAAAGTGTGCCAAGAAAACATCCCCCACACCATTACACCACCACCACCAGCCTGCACAGTGGTAACAAGGCATGATGGATCCATGTTCTCACTCTACCATCTGACTCTATCATCTGAATGTCTCAACAGAAATCGAGACTCATCAGACCAGGCAACATTTTTCCAGTCTTCAACTGTCCAATTTTGGTGAGCTCATGCAAATTGTAGCCTCTCTTTCCTATTTGTAGTGGAGATGAGTGGTACCCGGTGGGGTCTTCTGCTGTTGTAGCCCATCCGCCTCAAGGTTGTGTGTGTTGTGGCTTCACAAATGCTTTGCTGCATACCTCGGTTGTAACGAGTGGTTATTTCAGTCAAAGTTGCTCTTCTATCAGCTTGAATCAGTCGGCCCATTCTCCTCTGACCTCTAGCATCAACAAGGCATTTTCGCCCACAGGACTGCCGCATACTGGATGTTTTTCCCTTTTCACACCATTCTTTGTAAACCCTAGAAATGGTTGTGTGTGAAAATCCCAGTAACTGAGCAGATTGTGAAATACTCAGAACGGCCCGTCGGGCACCAACAACCATGCCACGCTCAAAATTGCTTAAATCCCCTTTCTTTCCCATTCTGACATTCAGTTTGGAGTTCAGGAGATTGTCTTGACCAGGACCACACCCCTAAATGCATTGAAGCAACTGCCATGTGATTGGTTGATTAGATAATTGCATTAATGAGAAATTGAACAGGTGCTCCTAATAATCCTTTAGGTGAGTATAGATAGAAGCCATTTCAGTCCATTTCAGCCAAACTAAAACCATAATTTGTGTTTTTGAAATGTAAACTAAACAGTTTAGTCTGATTTTTGCAAACAGATCTAGATGATAATGCAGTTGTAGCATGGCCAGCATTTATAAATGTTAATCAGGCTCCATTTGGCATCAATGCATTTCATCTTTCCAACATTTGCACATTCTTATACACTGCCATTCAAAAGTTTGGGGTTTATAAGATTGTTTAATGTTTTTGTCTCAAACAGTCAAATTGTTACCACTTAAAATAACCAGTGCTCTAGACAAAAAACAAAAGAGCCATTGGCTTCTATTAGGGGAAAAAAATTGACAGCAAGCCAAATAAGCTTAATATTATATGGGCAAACAAACTCGTTAAACACGTTTTAATTTTGTCGTGTGTTGTCACATCTGCCCTCCTCTTCATTTTCATTTTATTGCATTTTCATCCATCACTTGGCCACTGAGTATGGTTTGGCCTCCTCCTAATGCATCCTATAAGTGTTGTCGTATGTCTTGCACACACTTTCTTTTTCATTAGTAATATCTAACGTTCTCCAGACGTTAGAGATTTAGCGGCTCCATGTCAACCTTTTGTGATGACTAACCTCTGACACACACACACACACACACACACACACACACACACACACACACACACACACACACACACACACACACACACACACACACACACACACAAAATTAACTAACCTCGCCACTCCCACACGGCTGCGTCAATGCAGCCGGAGCAACTTCTCTCTATTTAATGATATGACGAGACACACACAGGCGAGTGACGCAATATCCTGTGAAAACCATCCCGACAGGTCTAAAATATAAACAATAGGCTTACCATAGTGAATCAGGGTAAGACAAAAACACGGTTTGGAAGAAGAATAGATGTTTTGACTCATCATTTAAATGTTTTAACCTGGTTTGTGGAAACCGAGATACATACTTTTTAGGATTCTGAAAACAGTTTAAATGTCTTTACTGTCACTTTTGATCAATTGAATCCATCCTTGCTGAACTTTTGAATCGTAGTGTACCTGGACAAACACTACTAAGAAGACTTGAAACTTTGCTTATACTGCAAAATTAAACATACTTACTGTTGGTTTTATTGATTTAATGAGCTTTTCCCTTGAGTTTAGGAACGTTTGTGCACATTTTCCCTCTCTCTTCCCTCCTTTTCTTAAGGCGATCCAGTCTGGTGATTACCACAAAGCTCTACTGGGGTGGAAAGTGAGTAAACTGTCATTTCACTCATTGTGCATGTATGTCACTTCCTGTCATGAGAACATATATATATATATTTTTATTTATTTCATAAGTCTCACGCTGTTGCACATTCTAAAGGCCAGCACAGTTAACGCCGACATCTGTGAATTCCCACAATTCATGAATGCAATTGTTCAGAGCAAGCGCTGACCCAGCGTTTTCTCTCTGAGGAAGTATTCTGGGAGTAAGTGAGCAGACGTGCAGCTGCGGAGCTCGATAAGACTAAAGAAAAGGCCTGTCCCATTTCCCCACAAATCCTCTCTCATGAATAATAATTAGCATTTAAATATGTCAGGGTTTTATTTGAAGTTGAAAAATGAACATTTGCAGAAGTTTACCAGTTTGGGAGAGGAAAAAGAAGAGAAGGAGGACATGCCTCATATGTTAGACTGAACTTAGCTCTGTCTGAAATTGTTTTGTGATGTACGTCTGTCTCTGTGTGTCTGTTTTTTTGTGCCACAGAGCCGAGACTGAACGAGGCCTTTCTAGGAAACACATTATTGAAGGTAAAGTGCACTTTTCTCTTTCTAAATACTCTCAGTCTGTGATCACAGCTTGCGTGTGTGATGTGTTTGGCTCCTCGTGGGGCATTGATTGAGTGGTTTTAGTGTTAGTGTCGCTCTAACAGATAGCAGGACTGAAGAGGACGTAGCTTCACACACACACACACACACACGTGAGTGACTTGACAAACGGCATCAGTCACTGAATCAAGCCACATGCATCTGACTTTCTCTCGACTGAATTTCATCTGACACAAACAGGCACCTTGAATTTTGGCTACATTTCAGCATGCCGTGACAGCTATTGTTTTAATATTACAGTATTAACTACTGCCCTGAATGTAATTCATACTGTAGATGCTATTAGTAGTTACCTTTGGCATGAAAATACAGAAATAATACACACCTGGCCTAGATATTCAGGGTTACACGGAGGATGATTGATTGGTTGTGTGTGTTGTTCTGCACTGGGCTTTATTTTTCTTTCACTGCTGGCAAGTTTGGGGCCAGACACCTATTTTAAAAATCATAGATCTCAGGATACACACTGCATTTGGAGCATGTCTGTGAACACACCGGCAGAATATTATCATATATATCACTGAATTTGGTTCAGTCATTGGTCTGGTCAGGCTGCAAAGCACACACACAGACACATGCACGCGCACGCGCACGCATACATCTGGTTCTCTATCTTTGTAGGGACTCTCCATAGGCGTAATGGTTTTTATTCTGCACAAACTGTATAATTTCTCCCCTTTACCCATTACACAATACTTTCTGCATTTTTACCTTTTCAAAAGAACTCATTCTGTATGATTTATTACTTGGTTCCACATGGGGACCTCAATTTAGGTCCCCACAGTAACACGAGTCCCCCTGAGTTTGTGTGCATTCAGGTTGAAGTCCCCACCAGGATAGAAAAACATTTGAAAATGTTTGAAAACATTTCGTCTGTCACTCTGAGATGCGAGTCATTCATGATATATGAAAAAAGCCACAGTTTCTTCCCTAACTGCAGCAACTTCAATTTTTATTACAGATATTTTGCACCAGTTTCCCAGGAAGTGGCGATTTTGTTCTCTTGAACACATGGGATGGAAACGCTGCTTTATTCCCAGATGTTTTATGTAATATTCCAATTTTGCGCTTAAGTAACTTTGCAGCTTTGGATGGAAACATAGCTCTTGTTGTGCTACTTTCCACTATATTATTGATCAGTCGCATATCTCTCACTGTGTCTCAAACTGCTGACAAACACCATCATTTCTTGACTGTAAAGCTTCATCTGACCTCAGGATGCTGACCCTGTCAGAGTGAGCCTCTAGAGATGGGCACAGGAGGGAATCCAATCCAAAACTCTCCTCATTACGCTTGACAATCAATCCAGCGCTCTGCCAAATTAAAGACAGAGATACAAAGAGTGAATGAGCCCTGGGGTCCTGTACAGAAAGAGCTTGATTACTAGAGAGCACACCAGACTCACGCAGCCGAGGGTCCCTCGTCTGCGGAGCTTGATCAAGTTTGTCCTGATGTTATGAGGGCTTGAAGTTCTTCATGTAATAAGAGTCGCCAGCAAACTGCGATCTGTCATAGCATGCAACTTTTCAATTAGCACAAACCTGTCTCCCATGCATAGCTTATCACTCTATATTGTTAGGTAAACACTACCACACTTTTTGAAAAGCAGGAAAAACAAACTCTCAAACACACTCACAATAACCGTCTCCTCTTTCAGGTCTCAAGGGCTCTTTGCAGAGAATGCAGCTGGAATATGTGGATGTGGTCTTCGCCAACCGGCCCGATAGCAACACACCGATGGAGGGTGAGTTTGCCAAAATGTACACTACTCTTCACAACTTTGGGGTCTGTAAGTGTGGCAAGCAGTGCGGGGCCGAGGCCAGTGGCGCGAGTAATAATGAGCGTTACCTGCACGCCACAGTAAGTATGCAATATGCATTTATTTGATCAAAAGTATAAGCAGTAATAATCTGAAATGTTATTACAATTTAAATAACTTTTTTTCCAATTTGAATGTATTTTAAAATGCTTTTTATTCCTGTAATGGCAAATATGAATTTTCAGCATTCTCCAGTCACATGATCCTTCAGAAATCATTCTAATGTGATGATCTGCTGCTCAAGAAACATTTATGATTATAATCAATGTTGAAAACAGTTGTGCTGCCTAATATTTTTGTGGAAAATGTGAAAATTCTTTGATGAATAGAAAGTTCAAAAGCATTTATTTGAAATCTAAATCAACTGTATATGTAACAAAATAAATGTCTTTACTGTCACTTTTGATCCATTTAATGTATCCTTTCTTATTAAATGTAATAATAAAAATTAAAAAAACGTTCTGACCCCAAACTTTTGAACGGCGGTGCGTGAAAATCATTGCATTCATTTACTTGTTTAGGGTACATCTTGAAGACTTTAGTAGACTTTGGTAGGTTTGGTAATTCATACAATTTTCCTCTTTAAGGACTATAACTTATACCTTCACCAAAGCACTTTGGGATACTCTCTAGAAAATTGCTGCAAAGTTAGCAATGACAATACTGCATCAAAAGCCAGAGATGTACAAAAGAATGAGTGAGTCCTGCAGGCACATCCATCTGAGGTCTAAGTGCACTGAAAAAATGTATTCACGATAACAGGGTTACTATTAAGTGCAGTCCCCGCGGTGCCATTCTGAATAACCAGACTTCTTACTTCTACCCGAGGTACGCAATGCAGTCAGCAAGCCACCAAACCGCTGTTAAAACTCTGTGCTGCCCAAAGCTTCAAGTGCAGTCAGCCTGAAAATCGAATCTACTGTTTAATAATGTGCTTTTGGTACAAACCACAGAACAGCGAAGTCTCTTGAACAGTATAAACCAGTTACAAAATATGAGGCGTACAGAGAGAAACAGCTGCACCAAGTATCTGCTGCCGATGTAAAATTGAGTGTTTTATTCTCAGAAGAGAAGAAAGATAGTTCTTACAGCCTCTTTGACCTTCACTCCTCATAAAGAAATTACCAGCTGATTCTCTCTTTCGTTTATCCATCCTATTAGCTCCAGACATAGACTATATTGACAAAAGTTTTGGGACACCTGTCTTTACATGCACATGAACTTTAATGCCAACCCATTCTTAATCCGTAGGGTTTAATATGGAGTTGGTCCACCCTTTGCAGCGATAACAGCTTCGACTCTTCTGGGAAGGCTTTCCACAAGGTTTAGGAGTGTGTTTATGGGAATTTTTGACCATTCTTCTAGAAGCACATTTGTGAGGTCAGGCACTGATGTTGGACGAGAAGGCCTGGCTCGCAGTCTCCGCTCTAATTCATCCCAAAGGTGTTCTATCGGTTTGAGGTCAGGACTCTGTGCAGGCCAGTCAAGTTCCTCCACACCAAACTCGCTCATCCATGTTTTTATGGACCGACGCTTTGTGCACTGGAGCGCAGTCATGTTGGGACAGGAAGGGGCCATCCCCAAACTGTTCCCACAAAGTTGGGAGCATGAAATTGTCCAAAATGTCTTGGTATGCTGAAGCATTAAGAGTTCCTTTCACTGGAACTAAGAGGCCAAGCCAAACCCCTGAAAAACAAACCCACACCATAATCCCCCCTCCACCAAACTTTACACTTGGCACAATGCAGTGAAAGTCCCGTTCTCCTGGCAACCACCAAACCCAGACTCGTCCATTGGATTGCCAGACCATAGGATTGCCAGACAGAGAAGCATGATTGGTCACTCCAGAGAACACGTCTCCACTGCTATAGAGTCCAGTGGCAGCATGCTTTACACCACTGCATCCCACACTTTGCATTGCATTTGGTGATGTGAGAAACCCATTCCATGAAGCTCTCTACGCACTGTTCTTGAGCTCATCTGAAGGCTACAGAAGTTTGGAGGTCTGTAGCTATTGACTCTGCAGAAAGTTGGCACTTCTGCGCACTGTGACCCTCAGCATGCGCTGACCCTGCTCTGTGATTTTACGTGGCCTACCACTTTGTGGCTGAGTTGCTGTTGTTCATAATTGACCGTTTGCAAAGACCCCGACCCACTTTAGTTACTGTTGCTATGTCCGACAAGCCACACTCTCACACCACACATCATGTTCTCATGCAGTGAAAAACACATCACAGAGCGTACTGAAGAGGATACTGACAACGCAGACAGACAGGACAGAGCAGGTTTTAATATGAAACAAAGTCTCAACTCTAAAATGTTGTCATTTTTTAAAAATTAAGGTAAACAATAAATAGTGTTTTGTGACTCTTTAATGTGTGGTGACAGGTCGCTGTAGCTGCTCGTGAACCGATCATCTCCTCCTTCTAGTTAATTTATAGTATCAAATAAATATGAATGAACTTCAGAAGGAATGTTGTTTCAACCGCGGAAAGACGTCAGTACACACCATTTTTTAAAGTTGAAGTCCACCAACATTAATCTACAAACTTTCTTGACTGCTTTGTCGGACAAAAATGGCAGATTCGGCGGATGGCAGATTATGATTGGTCAGATCGCCTGTCAATCTTTCTTCTGGCGAAGGGTGAATTGCTTCCATGTTGTTATAATCCCACTAACAGTTGAGTGTGGAATATTTAGTAGTGAGGAAATTTCAGGAATGGACTTATTGGACAGGTGGCAACCTATCACGGTACCACGCTTGAGTTCACTGAGCTCCTGAGAGCGACCCATTCTTTCACAAATGTGTGTAGAAGCGTCTGCATGCCTAGTGCTTGATTTATACACCTGTGGCCATGAAGGGATTGAACACCTAACTCAGTGATTTGGAGGGGCGGCCCAATACTTTTGGCAATATAGTGTTTGCTTAAACACACATGCAAAGAAGAACAGATAGTAGTAGAGGAAGATGGGGAACATGAAAGATAGAAGGAGAGTGATTGGCTTCAAAGTAGTTTTTCTTCTGAAGGTCAGAAACAGATACGAATGCATTGCAAGTGCATACTTAATGTGCATTCTTGCTTTACTGTGGCAAGAATTAGAAGAAACGAACCCGCCTACAACCCCCTAGTGTTAAAGCGCAACGCATGTAACTGGAATGAGAATGCAGTGTCTTATGAATTTCATTGCATAGCTAGAAGCATTTGTTTCTCATACTTTCAGACAGTTGCAGGCCTTAGAGACAACCATAGAGGGATTCAAGCCAATTTATGATCTCTCAGGATGGCGCTAATTAGTATAACGCATGTTAAAATGCTAGGCAAGCTGTAAGCCTTTTTTAGCCATTTTCATAAAGTGTCTCTTCTATCTGGAAGATATCACTGAAATAGGTGTCCTGAAAAATCACAACATCTATGTCAGGGTTGTCCAAACTCAGTCCTGGAGGGCCACTGTAAAGTTTAGCGCCAACTTGCCTCAACACACCTGCCTAGTAAGACACTGATTAGCTGGTTCAGGTGTGTTTAATTGGGGTTGGAACTAAACTGTGCTGGACATTGGCCCTCCAGAAACAGATTTGGACACCCCTGGTCTATGTGACCACCCTAAACTCTGTAAATAGCAGGGAAGCACTAGCGTAAAGCATAAAATAGCAAATTTAGTTAAAATGGCTAAAAGTTCTTAGATTTTTAGAGCTAGAAAAGTGAGATTTTTATACCCCCCCTCTTTGTGTAAGCTCAATCAATATTCTCTTGGTGGGGGGATCTGTATGCCCTTCTAGTAATGCATGTGCTACTTAGAGCTGTTCTGTTGTGTAGCGTTTAGGGCTTAGTAATATTTCAAAGCTCTGCACCAGATGCCAAGGTCACCCTGACTCAGCCATTAGTTCCAGACTTCTCTACTTTCACAAGCTTTTCAGCTCTGTCTAGCACAGTCTGCCAACCTGCTACCCATGATTGATGTTCATTTTACTTCCATTTATTGTTTTTACATCATCCTCTAGCACAATAAAGATGATTTGTTACAAGCTCGCAGTACATTTATGATAAATGTAATTTACCTTACCAATGCAGTTTGCTCGTTGAGTCTGTCTAGGACCCTAAATTGATTCCATTGACTGAAAGAACTTTCAGTGCCTGATTAGAAATCTCATTAAATCGCTTAATGATAATTGTTATCTGAAATATGTTATTATATATAATATATGCGTAATATAACTGAAGAAGCTATAGAAATTAGTGCAATACATTTTTTTGTTGTTATTTTGATTTGTTTTCTCTTCAAGTTCTAGCTTACTATCCTAGCCCATTAGCCTGCTATCTTAGCTGTATATTGTTTTTATATGTTTCATACATTTTTGTTTGATCTGGCATTAAAAACCACTCTTAAGAAAGAAAGTGAAGACATGACATATCAAAGAACTGTCTTACGGTTGTTTAATTTGTTCATGCTAGTGCTTCTCAACGCAGAGAAAAAGGAACATGATTGACTTGGTTTGATACTTACCTTAATCGCAACATAGGCTCATTGGGAAAATGTGCCTCTACCTACATTTTTGCTAAACTGCAAAAACATACCTACTGAATACACAACGTTTACTGGCCATTTCCAATTGAAATTAACACTAGAGGCAACAAAACTCATAAATTATGATTACAGAGGCAGATTATCCCGCTTAGTACAGATTAGTACAACCAGAGGAGTTACGTTGGTGCCGTGACCCGAATGGGGCGGTTTAGGGGGATGAGTGTAACATAGGCCAGCTAGTAAAGAGCTGTGCAGGTAAAGTGACTGATGCTAAAGGCTGTGTCCTTATTAGTGTGCTCACTGAAAATGGCGGTTCGAATCCCAAGGGGACTGAAGGGGTTACATTGGTGCTGTGACCTGGATTGGACTGTTTAGGGTGGTGAGTGTAAAGAGCTTTTCGAGTAAAACCTCACTTCCCTAGCCTCAAAAAACACACTAGTGATTGACGCTGAAGGCTCTGTTAGTGCGCCAGCATCCCATGCTGGAAACGCCGGTTCGAATCCTGCTCGAAGTAGATCTGGAGGGTTTACATTGGTGCCGTGAGCTGGATAGGACGGTTTTGGGGTGTTAGTGTAAAGAGCTTTTCGAGTAAAACTCACTCCCCTGGGCTCAAGAGGCTCATTAGCGACTGACACTAAAGGCTGTGTCCTTGTTAGTGCGCTCGCTGAAAATGCCGGTTCGAATCCCAATCTAAGAAGAACTGAAGGGGAAGGGATTGCATTGGTGCCGTGACCCGGATGGGACGGTTTACGGGGGTGAGTGTAACAGAGGCCAGCTAGTAAAACCTCACTCCCCTGCCCTCAAGAGGCGCATTAGCGACTGATAATAAAAGCTGTGCCCGTGCGCCTCCCATGCCGGAAAAGCCAGTTTGAATCCGGCTCAGAGCGGGGGTTACACAAAAAGCAACATAATATAATTTTGCAGCAATGTCGCCATGGGCACGTTTTTCCAATGAGCCTGTGTTGCTTAATCATCTATGCTTCTTATCTTTAAACATGAGATAGACGTTGACGCCTCTATCTCGCTATCTGTCTCATAGGCATGGGCAGGCAGATCGCTATGCAGTGCTTTTCTGCTGCATTGATGCGTAAGGTGTCCAGAGTTTGGTGCTCCTCACTGTGTGCAGTGCATATTAAAGTTCCTCAGTGGCTCTGCAGTCCCCTGCGTTCTCGCTTTCTGTCAGCATGAAGGATAAAAGCTGAAGGGAATATAAAGATAAACTGTACTTTAGCATTCATTTATTCCTCATGAGTGCACTTATTAAATTGAGTGAAACCTACGAAAGCTGAACTTAATCAACCAAAACTGATACACATTAAATACAAAATAAAAAAATACAGTATATTGCACAATACCAGATTAAGTTACTGTACAATTCTGAAATACCAGGATGAACTGTCATCAGAACATGTAACAGGAGGACTTAAGTGAAAACTGAATTCTGGCCCAGTGTTTTTGGACACTTACACTGCAGGTTTGATGCACAATTCCGATTCGGTGACTATATCCGATTTCTTTTTTTTTTTGACGACCCACCTACATCATCTTTTAAAAGCGACCCGTATTTGCATTTACACTATACACTGGCGAAACAGTCCAAGACGCTCTGACCCAGAAAAGGAAGTAAAACGGCGCGATATGCAATGGACACAATGGATGCTGATTATTCAGTGTTTTGCTTTCCGCTTTTAAAGTGTCTTTTTTTCTTTAAAGGTCAGCAAAACCTTGCTCTTGTAAGGCGGAGAAAAAAGAGCTGATCCCTTGTTGCATGTGATCTTCAGTTCGTGTCCACCTGAGTTGAAATCATTCGCTTCCGTCCCTTTTTCAATGACTCGCATTTACTGGGGAATATCCAATCTGACCGCTTACATGGCAGATGCAAATGCATGTATCCCAATCATATCGGATTTATTACCACATATGAGTGAGGCCTGAATCCGATCTGAGGATATCGGAATTCATGCGTTTTTTTTTTTCTGCTTACACGTTCACATGTCATATCCGATCTGTGCCACATGAGAGGGAAAAATCTGAATTTTGGGTCACTTGAACCATGCAGTATAAATGCGGCCTTAGTTCCATGTTAATTGGAATTAATTGAAAAAGTTTTACAGTTTACATTTATGTTAAATTAATTTAGCTGAACTTTTGAGCGCCTTTTTTGCATAAATAGAACTTAGTTATGTATTTACATGCAAGTTAATTACTTTTATTGTATTTGAATTATGGATAAAGTGTACTGTTGAATTTACTGACAATCATTTATGATAAACTAAAATGTAATTTTTACTGAACATTGTATGCAATGTATTTGTAATGGTCTTGTTGGGGTTTTGGTTTCATTTTCATTCTGTTTAGTTCTGTTTGCTAGTTAGATTCATTAGTGACTGATTACGTTCACCTGTAGCTCATTTAGATCCTTTGTTAACTGTGTATTTAAGCCCTTAAAGGGATAGTTCACTCAAAAATGAAAATTCTGTCATTAGTTCCTCAGCCTCATGTCGTTAATACCTTCGTTCATCTTCAGAACACAAATGAGAGCGCTGCGCTATTTACAACGTAGATGAGAGCGCTGCACTATTTACAACGGAAACTTATTGAATAAAGTCTTTATTTTTGCTTTTGGTTTTTGCGCACAAAACGTTTTCTCGTTGCTTCATAACATTAAAGCTGAACCACTGGAGTCACATGGACTATTTTAACAATGTTTTTAATACCTTTCTGGACCTTGAAAGTGTTCATTAAATTGCTGCCTGAGGATGGTTCAGAAAGCTTTCAGATTTCATCAAAAATATCTTCATTTGTGTTTTGAAGATGAACAAAGGTTTTACAGGTTTGGAACGACATAAGGGGGAATAATTGATGACAATTTCTATTTTTTTTTCATTCGTGTGCACGATTTCTAAACCGCAGAAAGCACGATTTTTCCACCATCCCCCTAAAGGGTCGTTCACATATCGCATCTAAAAAGTAAATGCGTGGAAAACTATTACTTTCAAATAGCGACCGGGAGCGTGTCTGCCGTTGCAAAGCAATCATGAGCCGTGTTCTCCATGAAGACGAGGAAGTTTCAGCAACAGATAACTGGATTTCCAGCCCTTGCATGCGCTCTGCTACTAGATATATTTATGAAGATGGGGGAAAATACCTCCTGTACAGCTATCATCAGATGTTCATCCATTTTGGCTGAGTATTCAATGTTGTTATGGAAATGGTGAAGCTGGTTCTTGTCACATGACCTGCGGTGCGCTTGAGGCATTCTGAAAAGTTGAGATCTCTATGGCGCAGATGTGCCTGAAAAAACCAAAAAAACAAAAAGTGCATCTACATTTAAAATAACTTGAGCAAAAGACGCAACATATAAACTGTAGTGTGCAATCTGAATGCAGCGCGCCTTAGGCCCTGATCAGACAGAATGCGCTTTTTGCAGTAAGAGGTGCCTTTTTAAAATAGTTTTCTATTGGCAGTGAGCGTTTTGCGCGCTGTAACGCCTGCTGCGCATTTTAAATGCCTGCTGCGCCACATCCAGGTAATTTGCGAGACCTGTCAAACTTTCACTGCGGCAAAACAGTTTTAAGGGCCATTCACACAGAAACGCATTTTGCCGTTAAAAACACGAGACGCTGGTCTAGATGCGTTTTTTAAAAGTTGAACATCTTTTACCATGAGCACCACGTAGAACATTGTATCATGTGCGAGATGTAGCAAAAGACTATAAAAGATTCTTTCAAACCATGTACAAACCCGATTTCAAAAAAGTTGGGACACTGGACAGATTGTGAAAAAAAAAGGAATGCAATAATTTACAAATCTCATAAACTTATATTTTATTCACAATAGAATATAGATAACATATCAAATGTTGAAAGTGAGACATTTTGAAATGTCATGCCAAATATTGGCTCATTCTGGCTTTCATGAGAGCTACACATTCCAAAAAAGTTGGGACAGGTAGCAATAAGAGGCCGGAAAAGTTAAATGTACATATAAGGAACAGCTGGAGGACCAATCTGCAACTTATTAGGTCAATTGGCAGTTTCTCAGAGAAGAACTGCAGAGAGTTTGAAGTTCTCATCATCTACAGTGCATAATATCATCCAAAGATTCAGAGAATCTGGAACAATCTCTGTGCGTAAGGGTCAAGGAAAACCATACTGGATGCCCGTGATCTCCGGCCCTTAGACGGCACTGCATCACATACAGGAATGCTACTGTAATGGAAATCACAACATGGACTCAGGAATACTTCCAGGAAACATTGCCGGTGAACACAATCCACCGTGCCATTCGCCGTTGCCGGCTAAAACTCTATAGGTCAAAAAAGAAGCCATATCTAAACATGATCCAGAAGCGCAGGCGTTTTCTCTGGGCCAAGGCTCATTTAAAATGGACTGTGGCAAAGTGGAAAGCTGTTCTGTGGTCAGACCAATCAAAATTTGAAGTTCTTTTTGGAAAACTGGGACACCATGTCATCCAGACTAAAGAGGACAAGGACAACCCAAGTTGTTGTCAGCACTCAGTTCAGAAGCCTGCATCTCTGATGGGATGGGGTTCATGAGTGCGTGTGGCATGGGCAGCTTACACATCTGGAAAGGCACCATCAATGCTGAAAGGGATATCCAAGTTCTAGAACAACATATGCTCCCATCCAGACGTCGTCTCTTTCAGGGAAGACCTTGCATTTTCCAACATGACAATGCCAGCCCACATACTGCATCAATTCTAACATCATGGCTGCGTAGAAGAAGGATCCGGGGACTGAAATGGCCAGCCTGCAGTCCAGATCTTTCACCCATAGAAAACATTTGGCGCATCATAAAGAGGAAGATGCCACAAAGAAGACCTAAGACAGTTGAGCAACTAGAAGCCTGTATTAGACAAGAATGGGACAACATTCCTATTCCTAAACTTGAGCAGCTTGTCTCCTCAGTCCCCAGACATTTGCAGACTGTTAGAAAAAGAAGAGGGGATGCCACACAGTGGGAAACATGGCCTTGTCCCAACTTTTTTGGAATCGGGTTTGTATACAAAAATCGATAATACAGGCATTTGTGAACTGCACAACATACAAAAAGAGTTCAAAAAGTCATAAAGAAATAACCAATGCAAATATTGGCAATAAAATGTATCCAAAAAAATTATACACACAAGTATGTGTGTAAGGAAATATTGTTTAAAATCACGGTTAAATCGCAAAATCGCAATGTTTATCAAAAAATTCGCAAAATCAAAATAAGTGTACTTTGAAATTGCACTTTTTTAAAGAGTGCACTTATGCTTTGTTACACACTTAAGTATATGTATATGGTCTTTTATTTCATTAACATTATATTATCTGCAAGTAGTTTTTAAAATATACTTTTAAGATTTGAATTACACTGCAAGTGCACTTTCAATACAATCACATTCACTTTTTTTGACAAGGGTGCTAACAGAATTTGTGAATCTTTGTCTCCGCAGAAATTGTCAGAGCCATGACCTACGTGATAAACCAGGGCATGTCCATGTACTGGGGGACCTCACGATGGACAGCTATGGAAATAATGGCAAGTAACATTTTCTTAACCTCAGTTGTCATGAGAGACTTCATTCAACATGTCACCCTGCAGGACACACCATTTCAACACAATGAAGTCTATCACTTACATGCCAGGACAGAATTGCTGATCATTGACTTTCTGTAGGCTTGAATTCGGGAGCAAACTGTGTTTGCTGGAACAACAGTCTCAGATCCTCTACTGTGTATTCGCCTCATATTTTTAGCCCTTTGACTGAAGTCAGTGATTTGTCAGTAGTGTATGTTGCTGTAATTGCAGTGTAGCACAAAGCAAGTTGGCACAAACTGAAAATGTTGTAATTAACACTGACATTCATGGGTGATAAATGGAGGCTTGATCAGGGTTTTTACAGCGAGCACACACACTGATGACCTGTAATTTGTGTGACTGTGATAATACCATGTTCTGGTGTCACACCAGATCTATCCCAAGTAAACACACCCCCATGACAGGAACATGTGTTCATAGCCTGAAATGATACCATAATCAGTTATGTGACATTACTATACACTATTGGAGAAAATAACTAGTTGTCACACTTTATACTACAGTAAATATTTACCAGTGTAAGTTTACTTTTGAAAGTTAGCTTCTACCTAAAAGACCTGACTGCAGAAAAGCTATTATATTTTATATTATATTAATTATAGATTATATTTTTTTGTGTTTTGTTTGTCTTTATGCATATTCTGTGTAGTCTTTGTAAGAAAACAAAACATATTTAATATAATATAATCATTTTGTTTTTAATGTTTGTCTTTATGCATATTCTGTAATAAAATTAAACATATTATATTACATTACATTATTAGTTTTATATATATATATATATATATATATATATATATATATATATATATATATATATATATATATATATTTGTTGTGTTTTATGCATATTCTGTGTAGTCTTTGTAAGTAAAAATAAAATAAAATTATGTTATATTAAATATGTTTTGTTTTATGTTTGCCTTTACACATATTCTGTAATAAAATAAAAAAATATTATATTATATTATATTATTACCCAACAGCTATGAAGTTTTATATTACATTTTAGACTGAATGATCTGAATGAACAAAACCAACATCTAAAACATGATTTGAGGAACAGGCATTTTTGTAACTCAGTTTGTTACTGACTAGCCTCAGGCATCCCAGAAAAAACGTGCTTTAAATCATTTCCAGCAGTAATATCTGCAATATCTGATGGATCAGTAAAGACGTCATGAAAGCACTTGGAGATCAATTGTTTGCTATTACAGAGATATATGCATATATTTGAATCCAAACGTGCAAATATTATTCTCTCTCTTTCTAGGAGGCGTACTCCGTAGCGAGGCAGTTTAACCTGATTCCTCCGGTGTGTGAGCAGGCTGAGTATCATCTCTTCCAGAGGGAGAAGGTGGAGGTGCAGCTGCCTGAGCTCTACCATAAGATAGGCAGGTGTCAATCAATCATCATTTATTCACTGAATCATAATGAATACTGACTGTACTGACTGAGTGGTAGTATGCAGCAGCGGCTCATCCTGATTCTGTGTGACTGTAGGTGTGGGTGCCATGACATGGTCCCCTTTGGCCTGTGGGATCATCTCTGGAAAGTATGAAAATGGTATCCCAGAATCCTCTCGGGCAGCTATGAAGGTACCAATTTAATCATAGTTTGCTAGAAACGTGCATACAGTACATACAATGACAAATCAAATTTTGTGCCATGCTTCTTCCCACCTGACTCTTCTTGTCTCCTTCTCGTCTTTTTGTCTTGAAGTCGTACCAGTGGCTCAAAGACAAGATAGTCAGTGAGGATGGACGAAAGCAGCAGGCGAAGCTGAAAGAGCTCGGTCATATTGCGGAGAAGCTCGGCTGCACTTTGCCTCAGCTCGCCGTAGGTAAGACCGCTTCCATCAAAGCTTCAAAGACTTACCTGTGGAGCCGCCCGTTCAGGGTAGAGCTTTGAGCTTTTGTGCAGTTGTTGGTTCTTGTTCTTAAATCATTGATATAGAGGTATTGTAAAGACTTTTAATATACTAAGACAACCAAGAACAAAAATAGATATTTGTTAGCATTCTCGGTAACACTTTATTTTACAGTGTCCTTGTTACACGTTACATGTAGTACATAAGTAGTTACTGTAATAAAAACTATAAATTATGCATAATTACATGCAACTAACCCTACACCAAACCCTATAGTAAGTACATGTAGATATCAATATTACTCAGTACTTAAATGTAGAATTATAGTGCAACACAGACACCTTAAATAAAGTGTAACCACATTCTCATTCTATCATCGGTTACATTCTTGATGGCAATGGATAAAACATGTTTATTTTGTGCTTTCTTGGGAAAATCTCTCCCTATAATATTGAATTGGGTAACAGTAATTATAGATAATAGTAATTATAAATTGTGCATAAATAACACTAAACTACACCCTAATCCTAACCCTATAGCAAGTACATATAGAAAGTCATTAAGATTTATTTACAGTATATTGCCAAAAGTATTGGGACTCCTCTCCAAATCACTGAGTTAGGTGTTCAATCCCTTCATGGCCACAGGTGTATAAATCAAGCACTAGGCATGCAGACGCTTCTACACACATTTGTGAAAGAATGGGTCGCTCTCAGGAGCTCAGTGAACTCAAGCGTGGTACCGTGATAGGTTGCCACCTGTGCAATAAGTCCACTCCTGAAATTTCCTCACTACTAAATATTCCACGCTCAACTGTTAGTGGGATTATAACAAAGTGGAAGCAATTGTGAACAACAGCAACTCAGCCACAAAGTGATAGGCCACGTAAAATCCAGCTCATCCAAGCCTTACATCACCAAGTGCAATGCAAAGCGTGGCATGCAGTGGAGTAAAGCACGCCGCCGCTGGACTCTAGAGCAGTGGAGACGTGATCTCTGGAGTGACCAATCACGCTCCTCTGTCTGGCAATCCCATGGACGAGTGGACTGGGTTTGGCATTTGCCAGGAGAACGGGACTTGCCTGACTGCATTGTGCCAAGTGTAAAGTTTGGTGGAGGGGGGATTATGGGGTGGGGTTGTTTTTCAGGGGTTGGGCTTGGCCCCTTAGTTCCAGTGAAAGGAACTCTTAATGCTTCAGCATACCAAGACATTTTGGACAATTTCATGCTCCCAACTTTGTGGGAACAGTTTGAAGATGGTCCCTTCCTGTTCCAACATGACTGCGCACCAGTGCACAAAGCGTCGGTCCATAAAAACATGGATGAGCGAGTTTGGTGTGGAGGAACTTGACTGGCCTGCACAGAGTCCTGACCTCAACCCGATAGAACACCTTTGGGATGAATTAGAGCGGAGACTGCGAGCCAGGCCTTCTCGTCCAACATCAGTGCCTGACCTCACAAATGCACTTCTAGAAGAATGGTCAAAAATTCCCATAAACACACTCCTAAACCTTGTGGAAAGCCTTCCCAGAAGAGTCGAAGCTGTTATCGCTGCAAAGGGTGGGTCAACTCCATATTAAACCCTACGGATTATGAATGGGATGTCATTTAAGTTCATGTGCATGTAAAGGCAGATGTCCCAAACTTCTCGCAATATAGTGTATTTAGTGAAATTCTAAACGTAATTTAGGGAGGCACGAGCCTATCTAATCTTCCAATCAACAGCCAACAGCCAGAGTATATAAACAACTGCTTACCTCTCCTCAGTCTCAGCTGTTCCAGCATCCCTCCACCTCCCCAAACTCCACCTTTATCTTAGGTACCTACATAATCATTTAGTCACTGTGGGGGTATATCACAGCTCGAGTTGAAGCTGCTTCATCGAGCCCCTCATCAGTGGACAGCAAGCCAAATAAGCTTAACCTAATGTTTTAAGATTATATGGGCAAACAAACTCGTTAATTGAAGTTAATACTTTTATTCAGGCAGGACGCAATAAACTGATCAAAACTGACAGTAAAGACATTTACATATTTCTCGGTAGTGACGTCAAAACATAATAATTTGTGTATCTGACTCCAAGTATTTCATTTGTTAAGTCGGCTGTGATTTTAAAGCATTAAAACCATCAGCAGGAAACTTACGGCTCATATATTCTCATCTCATGCAATTACAGATGCAGGATTTTGACTGTACCACTTCTGCTGCTGCATGAGATGAGAGCACGTTATAATTTTTGGGTCAAGAAAGAGTCTGAGTTTGCAATATATTTCCTCCTCCCTTACTGCAAAACGCTCTCTCTGTCTGGATGCGCTTAAAGCAACAGTAAGGGGCTGTTCACACAGAACGTGTATGTGGAATTTTCCATTGCACTGCGCTACTTTTCTATTGTTTTCTACGTAAACGTGCTAGACAGGCATGTCTTGTGCATGACACAGCGTTCTAAAAAACGTGTCTCGAGACCTTGCATTTTTTCCCCCATTCCACTGCCCGTTCTGTGTGAAGGAGCCCTAAAGATGTATTCCTGTCACACATCACACATGAGCACTTCAATAAGCCGACAGAAAGCAGGTTAATGCATTTACATGGTGCAAAATCAGCGTAAGGGGCAAACATCTCGGTTTATGCGTAAGCTGCTTATGACCTTACTCCGATAAAGGAAAACGGGTTAATCCATTTACATGCATTGTCATCTTATTGAGCATAATCAGGTTAAGAACGTGCATGTAAACTCACTTAATGTTACTAAAGAGTTCGATGATGAATCTTTAGCATCAGAGACTTTAAAAACATCAAAAAAAATCATACTGACCCTTTTAAACCTTTGAACTTTTAAACAGTAGATATAATCAGAATTCATGAGAAGTACTTTTGAATGGCCATCATGAAAAGAAAGATGATTTCTAACAGCAAAGGCCGACTGCTCGTGCTAACCAAACAAATCTCCACAAATTCTAGTCTGCCCTTTTTTTGTCTCTCCAGCCTGGTGTCTGCGGAACGAGGGAGTGAGTTCGGTACTATTAGGAACTTCAAACGCAGAGCAGCTTACTGAAAACCTGGGAGCCATACAGGTGAGATCTAGCCCTGTTTACACCTGCTATTAAGATGCGTTTCGGTCGATCGGATCACAAGTAGACGAGGGAGACACATTCCCATTTACACCTGGTGTTTTAATCCGTCTCTTTTGTCCACTTTCAACCACTTCTGTCCTGCTTTCTTCGAGGGGAGGGTCTATGGGCGGGTAAATGTATGGGCTTTTCAGATCTTTAGATCTAATGGACAAAATAAGCTCACGCAATTCACACATGAACGCGACGGAGAAACACACAGAGAGCATCAGCTTTAGTTTCTGATCTGAGAGCCACAAGACCAGCCGAACGCTGTGAGTGTGTGTTAGAAATCAGGAATGGTGAGAGAACATTGTGCTTGATTCATTGTGCATTTTCCTCTTCAAACCAAACTTGGGTCTTCAGTCGACAAAGTTTAAATCCTGTCTGGCTAGCGCACTCCCATAATGTTTATGCGTTAGGTCAGTTGGCGGAGAGTAGACGGTCTTTTAGTCGCAGTTTGTGTGCATTTGACTACATGAGTGTCTACACTACGAAAGCAATCCGGTCAAATGAGTTTTTGACTACCTCTGGAAGTGGTCGAAAGTGAACAAACTCAAAACGTTTTAGACCCCGTTTACACCTGTATTTAGCATCGTCCACTTGTGATCTGATCAACCAAAACGCATCTTAATACCAGGTGTGAACAAGATTGACTTTCAATCTGGAAGATTCCTAACTAATTTATTTGCACATTTAGGTTCTTCCAAAGATGACATCCCATATAGTCTCAGATATTGATCATATACTTGGGAACAGGCCATACAGTAAGAAGGACTACCGGTCCTAGGGGCTCGGGACATACACTCGGGGTGAAGAAGGGAGATGTGTGTGAGTAGCAGTGTTCGTGCCCTAGTGGTTCCTGCTCCAAATCTGTTTCCACCATCGGTCTGACCTCTCTCTGAAGCCTTAGAGTGCCGTCCTCCATAACCTGTCCCTGCATCCCCTCTGTTTCTGCTGGTGTGCCTTTGCACCCGAACACCACAGCAAGAGTCCCACGACTGGTGTCCAGGTGTCACCTCGCAGGAGAGCTTCACTCACTTCTGAACCTTATCAACACCCATGACCCATGCTTGGCCTCTGCTCTCAAACCCATCAGCCACTGGGATGTCTGGCGGTTTTAGCACACAGAGCGGAGGATCAGAGCATGTCGCCCTCTTGTGTTCAAATGCAGCAACTGCAAACCTGTTTCACAGACTGTAAAGCTCTGACTCAGTGGAACAGTGTGCATTCGTATAGATTCAAGCTGTTTTGCCTGTGCAAGAATGCCTGTATTGATATTTAATGAGGGATAGAATAAGTGTGTTTGCTTCATAATGTGAGCCACAGGTACATGTGGTAGAAAAATAACTCACTGCACACCTCTCACCTAGGAAATTACTTGAATGAGGGTAGCATAACTCTATATGAATATGTGATTATTGAACATGCAACTGTGTTATAAACCGACCTCAATCCACACTGCAGTATAATATACATTATTAAAGTTGATCTGACATGCATAGAGTATATTATACCAGCATCCTAATGCATTCATGGTAATGTTTGATTATAAATGTTTGATTATACTTGGTTTTTCCTTTAGTAACAGTAAGGAAGATTTCACCAATTAAAGGGATACTCTTGTGAAAACGAAGTGTGCACTTGTAGTGTACTTCAAATCTTAAAAGTAAAATGCACTTCTAATTTTAGTACACTTCCATCACTATATATTTCTTAACACTTAATTGGACTTTTAAATGAAAAGTTGTACAAGTATATCTTAAATCAGTGGGTTTTAATAATCTTTATTTTGATGTGTTGATATGCTAAAGCACATCTAAAGTACTTGATTATAATTATTACTTTTAAAGTTACTATATTTTAAATGTACTAAATAACAGCTTCATCCTTTACAAATGTGCAATTACAAATATATTTAAATTCATGACATACAAGTTTTAATAGAAATTATAATTATATATAATATAATTTAGTTTACCATAAATGCTTAAAGTATATTCAGCAGTACTCTTTAATATTTCAAAGATAATATAATATAATATAATAAAAATATGAAGTCCTACTTAAGTGGGTCAAAATATACACACACTAAAGTTCAGCTATATATACACATTTAATGCATTTATTTAATAATACATTTTCATTGAATTAACATGCAATTTATATTAAATAAGTAATATTTTGGTAAGTATACTATTTCCATGAGAAGTACTTTGAAGTCTACTTCTTTTCACAAGGGTTAGTTCACCCAAAAATGAAAATCTTGTAATCATTTACTCTCATCTTCAAACATGAATGGATTTATGCCTCTGTAGGACCCTGGTGACTTTCATATGGAAAAAATAAAAACTCATATAGGTTTGAATCATCATGGGGGTCAGTAAATGATGACAGTTTTTAATTTGGGGTGGACTGTCCCTTTAAGGATCAAGGCGCTCTCAATCTGCATGGCAGCATTAAGATATAATGTGGGTGAATTTGATTTACTGTTTGCGGGTGCCTCATGTTTGATATTATAGCTCTCGCTTGCCCTACTTGAAAGCCATACTTTCTCATGCCCTAGATATTTTAAAGACTAACAAGCTGCTTTACCCTGTAGTATTTAACTTCTCAGAGCTTTTAGATTCGTTTGAAACCTGAAGGAGTTTGGCCTGAGGAAACGAAATGGCTCTCTGTACAGAAAACCTTCAAAAAATAGTGTACATAGTGTTCCCTTTAGTCTCCCTGCGCAGTGCCTTGATTCTCACCTGCATGAACATTAGGGCTTGCCCATTCTCCCATGGGTCCATGAGTGTAATACTGTGAGCGTTTCTCAATTGTAAAGTATTTTACAAAAACGAAGAAATCACACCATGTGGTGTCTATTGTTTTCTAAAGTTTGTAACGTTGTTTCTGAGAAAAGAGGAGTTGTTGGATACACAGGCGGTTCTGAATCTCTGCATCAGGGTCTTTTATCATATCATGCATCTCTCTCCCTGTATGGCAGAAGCGACTTCTGTAAATATAAATATGTAAACAGTTGATAGAGGTAGAGTATATGCTTGAAATAAAAACACATAAGGTCAGTAAACCCATGTGTGTGAGTTTGCTTATTATTTCCATCAGAAATAACAATATACTGTAGTGATATAGGGTCATTCCATGTCAACTCAGCCTGATGTCCCCGGCTCCAATTTTTGATTTTGTTCATATTTTTTTCTGTAGAAAAACAAACATAAATAGTGATGAAAGCCCAAATATTAAGTGTCATGGCTGTATATTGACTGAGTAATCCACTATTTTGTAGAGGGGGGTCAAAATGACAATTTTCACCTGAGATTTGGAGCCAAATTACAGAGGGGTAAAAATGACTTTAGAAACATGGCAGCATCATTATTTTATTTCTACACAGAGATTAGTAGATCTGTTAGTAAAATCTGTTGACTTTAGCAATCTTTATTGCATTATATACCAACGGCGACGGTTTAAAAATGGGGAAAAAGCACTTCCTGTGTTTTTTGCCTCAAGTTTGCATGCCTGTAACTCAAAAAGTATTAAAGATATCTTAATATGCTTTTAGATTCTAGTTCTTAACAATCCTTTCTTTTGGTATCTTCATTTTTAAGGCCCTCGATGGTTCAATCCCAGAGATATAGAGATCTTAATGTGGCTCCGTGAGTAAATTGGTCAATTGAACATTTCACCAAATGTGGTTCACTTTGCATACAGTTGATATTTTTTCTTTTAATCTAAGCAACGTCTCGCCTATAACTCTAAAAGTATTACATATATCTTAATATCCTTCTAGATTATCATTCTTAAACTTTTCTTTTGAAATCTTCATTTTTAAGGCCCTCAATGGTTCAATCATAGATATGAGTGTCCCAGTGCGCCTCCATGTCCAAATTGTTTCATTTGAAACATTTTCAGTGGTCAAGAACCAAATGTAGGTAACTTTTTAAACAGCTGATAGTTATTGTGTTTAAAGAAGAATGTCTGAAGAACAAATAATACAGAAAATAGAAATATATCTTGTTTCCCTCTATCAAAACTATTGAATACAACACACCAAACAAACATTTTTCCCAAGTTTACATGTCTTTAATTCAAGAAGTGTTAAAGATATCTTAATGTAATTTTAGATTCTTGTTCTTGTTCCTCATTTTACGGCTCTATATGGTTCAATCCCAGAGATATAGGGATGTCAAAGTGGTAATTGTGTAGTTATGACACTGCGTATTTGAACTCTTGGTAGCTTCAGAAGCTGTTAAAATGAACAAAATCACATCTTCCAAATACCCCTGAAACTGATTCAAATATAGATTCTTATAAATGCATGTTTGAGAGCAAATTAATGTGCCTTGACTTAACTATTTTCAGTGGATTTTGGTACTCAGAGAGTTGTTTTATGCAGTTTTTTTGATTGAGGGAAACCAGATACATTTCTAGTTTAAACATTATTTATTCTTCAGACATTCCTCTTTAAATTTAATAAGTATAAGCGGTGTGCAAAGTGAACCACATTTGGTTTTCGATCATTGAAAATGGGTAAATGTCAACAATTTGAACATTGAAGCTGCTTTGAGATCCCCATATCTATGGGACAGAACTATGTAGGGCCTTGAAAATGAAGATTTCAATAGGAAAGTTTATTAAAAATGAGAATCTAGAAGGATACTAAGATTTCTTTAATACTTTTAGAGTTACAGGCATGCAAACTTTGGAAAAAGGATATTTATGACACAGACAAGTATATTCTATGCAATTGTGTTGATAGAAAAACACGAGATACATTTCTAGTTTCAACATTATTTGTTGCTTAGATATTCCTCTTTAAAAGAAAAAGTATCAGCTGTATGCAAAGTGACCAACATTTGGGTTTTGACCTCTAAAAATATGTACAGTTTACTAATGGAGCCACATCAAGATCTCCATATCTCTGGGACTGAACCATCAACCCCTTTTAAAGGGGACCTATTATGCAAAATTCACTTTTATAAGGTGTTTGAACACAGATGTGTGTGTAAAACCAGCCTATAATGGTACAAATTCACCCAATACTTTTTTTATAATCCCTATCAATCATTATCAATCTCTCATAACGTGATGTTTCATATTTCCCCCTACTCCTACGTAAGAGTAGGGAAACCCGCCCATGACTGTTGATGATCTGCCCTTTTAGCATAGACACACCCCTGAGAGAGAAGCACACTAGAGCATTACAATGTCTGCCCCAAAAAACATTACAAATCGTTGTTGGATGTACCAATGAACATAAGTCTCCATAGACCATGGGTGGGGAACGTTGATCCTGGAGGGCCAGTGTCCTGCAGAGTTCAGCTCCAACCCTAATCAAACACACCTGAAGCTAATCAAGCTCTTCAGGATCACTAATGTTACAGACAGTTGAGTGTTTTTTTCAGGGTTGGAGCTAAACTCTGCAAGGAAGTGGCCCTCCAGGATCAATGTTCCCCACCCCTGCCATACTCTCTGCATTGATCCACTGAGGACACTGTGGTTAAATTTCATTTTTGAAGGAAATGTGCCAAAGAATTTTGGTAAAATGTTACATTTGTGCAAATAATTTTACGCACATTGCTTGCTTCACCAACGAGGGTTAGTTCAACCCTGGATTTGGGAAAAGTTGTTTCTGAAGGATGGGTCAAAACCAACGCTTCGTGCTCTAACTTCATTTCCAGAACAAGTAAGGATGGCACATCATATTTTGTGAATGTTTGCAAATGTCCTTTCGGAATGAGCTTTCTAGAATGCTGTAGGGCTAATATGTCTAAAGTTACCATAGTCTCTGCCTGTATTCAGAGACTAGAGCTGTGCCGTTAACACACATTTATTATGCACTGTATAGTGGGTTCCCACATGAGCACCTATACAACAATTTATAGATTAACCTGATGGTTCATGCTAGTCAATGAGATGAATCAACATAACTAACGTTACATACACGTATCCACTGACCATTCAGAAATGTCCAGGTGCGTCTAAAAGTGTCAAACCTCTTCCTGAGTCTGTCATCTGTCCGACTCCGGTTCAGACATGTAAGGCTGCACTCCACAACTGGTTATTACAGACATCTAGGCCAAGTAAGATTTTGTTGTTGATGTTGTATCTGAAGCGTAAAGGAGCCGCTGGAAGGGGGGCGGAGAGCAGCAGCTCATTTGCATTTAAAGGGACACACACAAAAACAGCACATTTTTTTCTCACACCCATATAGGGGCAAATTTGACAAACTATAATAAATGATCTGTGGGGTATTTTGAGCTGAAACTTCAGACACATTCTGGGGACACCAGAGATCGTTCTTGTGGAAAGGGGCATAATATATCCTCTTAAAAATTAAGATACCAAAAAGAAAAGTTAAGAACTATATTAAGATATCTTCAATACTTCTTGAGTTACAGGCAGACACAGGAAGTGCTTTTTCCCCATTTTTAAACCGTCGCCATTGGTATATAATCCAATAAAGATTGCTAAAGTCAACAGATTTTACTAACAGATCTACTAATCTCTGTGTAAAAATAAAATAATGATGCTGCCATGTTTCTAAAGTCATTTTACCCCTCTGTAATTTGGCTCCAAATCTCAGGTGAAAATTGTCATTTTGACCCTCCTCTACAAAATAGTGGATTACTCAGTCAATATACAGCCATGACACTTAATATTTAGGCTTTCATCACTATTAAGGTTTGTATTTGTACAGAAAAAAATATTAAAATAAATTTGAGCCAGGGAAGTTTCCAGAGTTCGGTTGATTTGACATGGAATGACCCTATATCCCTATTGTGAAATAAATGACTATATTTTGGTCATATTGCACTCCCCTTATTCCTTGTAGTACAATATGACAAGATACATGAGTAAACAATCTTTTATTGGTACAAAACAAACACAAGAGAAGACAATACAGGCCTTAACTGATCATGAATTTCATGAAACAGATGAAATTATAAATTCCCTCCCAAAAGATAACAAACCTCCTTTTAACACATTGCCACGCCTCCCCCTCCCCCCAAATCCCATAATCCTCTCATTTTGTGTGTTCCCCAATATTTTGTGTTCTCCTCCAATCAGTCTTTTATTTGGAGCCGGTGGACAGCAGGGCGATCAGACCTGAAGAGGCACTGATGGACAGAATGTAGTTCCTATGACAAACATAAAGTCAGCGTTAGACTTCTGAACCAATCAACAGGCTTCGAAAGACACGTAAAGGGTAAACTTACACTGTTGGATTGAAGTTCTTCAGCAGGAAGAAAGAGGCGACGATGACGAGCAAGAGGAAGAGAGTGTTGTTGTAAAAGATGGAGAAAGTTGTGGCTTCATAATCGGCGACCTCGTTCTTCTTCCAAAGGATCCTGCGGCAAAGACTCACTGTTAGCAACAAAGCACTTCCAAAGCCATATGAACATTTTGGTCAATACTGATAATTCTTTGTATTCAAAAGCCGATAACCGATATGGCCCGATAAATCTAAATCTAAATGAGAGCCTGATTACAAAAACTAAAGTCTCAGCATTAAAAGCCATGTCCCAAACATACGATTATAATGTTTTTATGTAGCCTATATGACAGACTTAACTCTATTTTCCTTTTTGAAGTGATTCCAATCATATTCAAACCGCATCTGAAGTGTCTCAGATGAAGGAATAATGCATTATTTATCGGCTTTAATATATCGGCTACATTTTCTTATCAGGCTGATAACGATAACATTAAAAATGCACATACGTCGGCCGACACCGATATGGTGGCTGATATATTGTGCATCCCTAATATTTACCCATCCTTAGAACTTCTTAGATATGGATTTAATATTGATCACAATATCTGTACTTTCTGTGATTCTGAATCCGTAACAGCACATTTGTTTTTTGATTGTTTAATTAGCAGAGCCTTTCGGGCTGACAAGTACGAGTGGCTTAAAATTACAATGATAAACTTGCATAACTTGGGATAATGGAAGATGTACACATTCAATTAGGGCTGCATGATTATGACAAATCATAATTCCCTTGAAATTGTAAATGCGCTTAATCACATTTTACACTGAATGATGTTTTGAATGGCTTTATGCCATTGTTTGAAGCGACTGCATGCCATATTATTATATCAAAATTAACACGATGAAAACATTCTTCCTGAAAAAAAAAACACTTTTCTATAGCATTAAGCCTTAAAATTTGGTTTATTGAAGAAATTTAAACTATTTTGTTGTCTTATTATTAGTGTTTTTTTTGTTTTGTTTTTATCCGTTTCTGTTCTACCCATCTGTACTCTGTCATTTAGAGATTTTATGTGATTTTGTATTTTTTTTATTGTAATTGTGTTTGATACCTCTCGTCCTTCTCTTTGCGGGACATTTTGCGGTTGTCGGCCTCCGAGAGCTTGCGAGTCACTTCCTTGGACACGGCATCTTCACGTTTCTGAGCAACCCTGAAAGATGCATAATGATCAGTTCATCCATCCATCCATCCATCCATCCATCCATCCATCATCTTCTGCTTATCCGGGGCCGGGTCGCGGGGGCAACAGTCTAAGCAGAGACGCACAGACTTCCCTCTCCCTAGCCACTTCCTCCAGCTCTTCCAGGGGAACCCTGAGGCATTCTCAGGCCAGCCGGGAGACATCATCCCTCCAGCGTGTCCTAGGTCTTCCCCGGGGCCTCCTCCCGGTGGGACATGCCCGGAACACCTCCCCGGGAAGGCATCCAGGAGGCATCCGAAATAGATGCCCGAGCCACCTCAACTGGCTCCTCTCGATGTGGAGGAGCAACGGCTCTACTCTGAGCTCCTCCCGAGTAACTGAGCTTCTCACCCTATCGCTAAGGGAGCGCCCAGCCACCCTGCGGAGAAAGCTCATTTCGGCCGCCTGTATCCGGGATCTTGTCCTTTCAGTCATGACCCACAGCTCATGACCATAGGTGAGAGTAGGAACGAAGATTGACCAGTAAATCGAGAGCTTCGCCTTACAGCTCAGCTCCTTCTTCACCACGACAGACCGGTACATCGACCGCATTACTGCAGAAGCTGCACCGATCCGTCTGTCAATCTCCCGTTCCATCCTTCCCTCACTCGTGAACAAGACCCCAAGATACCTGAACTCCTCCACCTGAGGCAGAAACTCTCCACCAACCTGAAATGGGCAAGCCACCCTTTTCCGACTGAGAACCATGGCCTCGGATTTGGAGGTGCTGATTCTCATCCCGGCCGCTTCACACTCGGCTGCAAACCGTCCCAGTGCACGCTGAAGGTCCTGGTCTGAGGAGGCCAACATGACAACGTCATCCACAAAAAGCAGCGACGAAATCATGTGGTTCCCAAACCGGACACTCTCCAGCCCTTGGCTGTGCCTAGAAATTCTGTCCATAAAAATTATGAACAGAACCGGTGACAAAGGGCAGCCCTGCCGGAGTCCAACATGCACTGGGAACAAGTCCGACTTGCTGCCGGCAATGCGGACCAAGCTCCTGCTCCGGTTGTACAGGGACCAAACAGCCCTAAGCAAGGGGCCCCAGACCCCGTACTCCCAGAGCACCCTCCACAGGACGCCACAAGGGACACAGTCGAATGCCTTCTCCAAATCCACAAAACACATGTGGATTGGTTGGGCAAACTCCCATGAACCCTCCAGCACCCTGGAAAGGGTATAGAGCTGGTCCAGTGTTCCACGACCGGGACGAAAACCACACTGTTCCTCCTGAATCCGAGGTTCCACTATCGGCCGAATTCAGTCAGAAATCAGTTCAGTCTTCTGACATTAGTAAAGATGACAAACCCCACAAGAGTCCTGCGAGACAAGACACAGGCATTCTTACTTGTGCTTGAGGACGAATTTGACATTCTTGTAAGCGAAGGCGACCAGGTACGTGCTGACCAGAGTCATGACCGCATACAGCACTGCAGACTGGACCAGATCCATGTGCCAGATCCTCCAGAACAGCCCTGGGATAAAATGACACGTATGCATGAATTATGTATAGCGACAGAGCGCATTTAGGCCACACCCACCGGGAAACAAACCAACCGTCTCCATTGACTTTGTATTGCGTGAGGCTCCCTCCTTGTCATTTCTGACTTATAACAAAAAACAGAACAATGTCTAAAAGCTGATATGTGACAAGGTGTACAGCAAACAAGCTCAGAAGTTTTTATAAGCTGTCGACCCCAAAAAACGAGCGTTTAAGGAGACAAAAGTGGATACAGGCGTGAAGCATCAGCAGGAAGAATGGGTACAGTGTGGGATGACACTCAGTGTGCCGTAAACATTTTGTCACTGTTAAGTCAAATGTCCAAATGTGAGTTTTTAATATATGATATTTCCTGACGCTGATTATGTTCCCCTCCAATATAACATGTTGCGCTCTGTCTCAATTGCCTGTATCCACTTTTGTCTCCTTAAACGCTCTTTTTTTGGGTCGACAGCTTATAAAAACTTCTGAGCTTGTTTGCTGTACACCTTGTCACATATCAGCTTTTAGACATTGTTCTGTTTTTTGTTATAAGTCAGAAATGACAAGGAGGGAGCCTCACGCAATACAAAGTCAATGGAGACGGTTGGTTTGTCTCCCCCGGTGGGCGTGGTCTTCAGATTATGACGCGTGTCGCTGTCTCTATGCATCACAATAAAAAAATAAGTCATCAGTGACCATTTAGACGCAGATAAAGTATAACAGAGAGTAAAATATCGCCACACTTCCCCAGCTGATTGATCACATTAAGAATTCCGAAGAATTCTGCCATTACAAGTTCTTAAATGTTATGTTTAAATATGCAAATTAGTTGTTACCTAATTAAATATGCACTAATTTGCATACTATTTCTTTTTTGTTGTTGTTGACATTAGTCAAAGATTTTAACAGAGGTGAGATTGGATGTCTATCACTCCATAAATCAGAAACCAACAAACCCAACATTTTCACCATGTTAGGAATATGATGTGTAATCTTAAGACGCAAATAGATAAAGTACTATAAGAGATATGCTTAAAAGTATAATTTTGGATGTTTCCTTTCCACTAATCTGAAATAAGCACTTTATGAAAAGCACACAATTGACAAATGCATGAAAAAAACCCTGTGTTTGCCTGTAGTGAGGATCTATAGCACACTCAATACTGTCTATGTAAGAAGCTCAATGTTCAGACACAAGTGCAGAAGAGGACCTTACAGATGGGGATGGCGGACACGATCAGCGCATTGCCGTAGAATAGTGCGGTGGATTTGGCCGACAGGTTCCTGCTGAAGTCCTGCAGGAGCAGATCCTCCTCTGACTGCTGTTTGTTGGCGCTTTTGGGTGCCATGTCTCCAGTCTGTCCTCAGCTCCGATCCTTGGCTTGGTTGAAAAGAGACAGACACGTATGTGATCCGACTGGAGGAAGCGCTTACGCCGCGTCAGCACAAACAGTGACGCAGAAAGCGTGCGCGGGGGGACTCGCACGGAGCTGCTGCCAGCTAGTGTACGGGAGGAGCGAGCGCATTTAAAGGGACAGTTCGCTTAAAAATGAAGTTTCTTGTCATTATGCTTGTTCGACTTGATGCAGCGCTGCGCAGACTGATCGGTGGCTGACTTGAAGCAGTGCATGCCGGTTAGAAATTTTGTCCGACTTGAGGCAGACGCCACGTGACTGTGACGTATGTCAACAAAGTGCCGCCGGCTGGTGCATTCTGCGCCGCTTCTCCAGAGCGACTGCACGAGCAGTGATGACGACACAGCTGTTCCACGATTGGCCGGATTCACCACATGACAGCGATAACATGTCGTGTTTATTCTAAAACCTTTGTGCCACTAATGTGTAATGTAGTCGCGATGTTATACTGTGTCATGTTTATCAAAATTTAAAAACGTAGACCCCATTGATAGTGTAGGCTTATATGTTTAACGTTATTCTTGTACAAACAGATGCTGTATTATGCAGTACTTAAAGCAGTGAATGAAAATGTCTCTGAAACGTCTGTGTATTTGACATTTATTTCACTTCAGCTGTGATAAAGTATGCAAACACAGCACGAGCGTCACTACAGGAAGCAGAAAGTGTCTGTCTTCACGTCTCCGCTTTGCAGCTCCTCCCCGCTTGCACGCGGCTATTCTCGCCGATCGGTTACATCCAGCCGCAGCCAATGTCCAACACGCCTATTATTTGAGAAGTGTATAACTGCAGCCTGGAGATCTCCAAATGCCTGGAGCTTCAAAATAGGGCGTGGCTTCCTCTCATTGACAGACAGGCACATAACACGCATGCATGATTTCCCCCCCCTCCCCCCGCAGCCGATTCTAAGGATTTCATTGGTCACGTCAACCAATATATACTACAACCAATTCTAAGCCCTAAACCTACCCTACACCCTAACCAGTGAAATTGACTGCAAGGCGGAATTTGCGCTGAATAGCATGCTAAATGAAAAGATGACTGTGATGAGAACGCCAACTGGACCTCACCGGACATTTGCACATTTTTAGTTGCACCCAGTGTCACTACCCCCTCCTGTGAATCTCGAGCCCCGGGACGCCCTCATCGCTTAGAACGCAGTGATAGAGTAAAAAAAAAAAAGTAAAACTCGTGGGAGAGCTCACAGGGGATTCCCGCTTATTTCATTGAGCAGAGCTTCAAACTCCAATCCGAATGCCACTGGCCACGAGCTATGGCCTCCTCTCTGACGGAGCATATTTATTTATATAGCATATTTTATAACTCTTTTTATTCTAATATCTACTAGAAACAATATTTAATTTACGAAAAAAATATTTAAAATGTAAGTCATTGACAATTGGATGAAGCCAGAGCCAATAGTGAAAGTCTTTTCTTTTGGAGACCACGCCCCCTTTTAGAGATTCTGCCCAAATTTTGGAGTTCACTCCCATTTTGGAGATCTCCGGTCTGCAGTTATACCTACATAGAGAATTTACCAAGTGTGCCGCACAAGTCCTGAAAAGTGAAGCCAAAACATTTCGATCTCCCCCAGGTGGCTGGATCCAGTATATGTCATAAACCCCAGTGTCATGATGACAAATCGGGTCCTCCCTCGAAATCGGGTCTCCCCAAACTGTCAGTTAAAGGTGCACTATGTAACATTTTTTTCAATAAAATATCCAAAATCCACTAGGCCAGTGTTATATATTTTGTTCAGTTGAGTACTTACAATATCCCAAATGTTTCCAACTATTTGTAAATCGTGAGAAAATTGCCATTTTAACCAAGGAACCGGGACGTGTGAGGGCGTGGCCTGTCGATGACATCATATCTGCGTTCGGTTTGCGGTTTTATTCTGCAGAAGCGCTTTACTCTCACTGCGGTGTGAACAAGTGTCATAGCAGCCGCGAGCAAACGCACAGAGTAACATCATAACATCATTCTCAACACACTCAGATGTGTCTAATATGATCAACAGAGCTGCGTTATCTCATACTCATGACCGGAAAAGCGGGAATGGCGCCGGCGACTGTGGCATAATAAAAGTCCCGCTTCTCGCGAGTTGTGTGTTGCGTTCATCATATTAACAATCGCTCCAGCGGCCTTGCTCAGCTCCACAACACTCAGTCCTGCTCCGCTTCACACTACAGTAACGTTAATAATCTCATCCATGAACATGATTTCTGCCCGAGTCCTGTCCCGATTCATTCCCACCGGCTGTGAGGTGAAGACCACGTCTCAAGATTCTACGCTCAAATGTGGCGTCAAGCTACACCTTTGTTTTGAATAGGCGACCTCTAGCGGACGGAAAAGTTACATAGTGCACCTTTAATGTTTATCCTAAGTATATGCCAATGATATTAATTTAAAATACTCATAGTTTACTATATAATGCGAAAACACATTTGAACGTTCTTACACTTGATTAACTGTTAATTAATAAATAATAATAATAACCTGTTAAGTGAATAATTGAACCTCATTCATTTGTTTTATTTATAACTGAAATATTTGAACATTTAACACTTAATTTAACATGATTATATTAAAGATGTTTGAGAATATAGGTAGGGTAAGTGCAAATGTGTGTATAAAGCTATTAGGCTAATCGCTTGTCTGCATGCTATGCTATATATAAGTTAATGAATACAGACATAAATGGTCATTATAACGTAGTTGAAACAGCATTTATTAAAATGTGATTTTGTAGGAATTGCAATCAGGTGCTAAAGAAAGTACTAAAAGCAACATGGGGGTGACACACCCTAAACAATCAATTTCCCTCAGCTAATGTTTTCTCAAAGATGGTGTCATTTTAGGTACTTTTTGATGTAAGTTCAAGAGTTCGTTTCAGTTAGTTACTTAATGTTATAAAAACTGGAGTGAAGTTGTCTCTGAGGCACTAACAGACTTTTCTCGGGATATTTGGGAGGAGATTGGAGCTTTAACTTTAATTTCTGCATTTCTATAACCGACACGGGCTGGCTCAATCTGCGTGTCAGCGCCATGTTGGGACATCAGCAGCTTTTCTACAATGGAAGAGGGTGAAGGTGCGTCTTCCATCCTTTTTTACAGTCTGTCATTTACTCACCGACCGTCACGTTGTTTCAAACATGTATATTGTTATATATTGGTGTTATATGCATACTACCACCATATAAAAACCACTACAACAGTACATAGTGACCAAATGCTCAACAACCCATTATCATGTAATGACTTTTGAAATGTTGAAAATGTCTCCAGAAAAGGTGATTCATGTGATTTTATTCAAACCTAGACTTTTGTTTTATAAAAATATATGAAACGCATAAATATTGTGCACCACTAGATGGAGACAAATAGCCTATTAAACTTTATGGTTAAAAAAAAACGTTTGGCTGTAATCGTGGTTGATCCTTTTCTATCTATCCATCCATCCATTCACTTTTATTTTTGTTTTTACATTTGCCAGAAATCGAACTTTTGTTGTTGGTGTTGTTATTAAAAAAACAAACGAGCAAGCCCAGCCCAGCTGAGAAAAAGTAACACAAAAGTAACGCAACACATTACTTTCCATAAAAAGTAATGCAATTAGTTTATTCAATTGTGACGCATTACTAATCCCCAGCACTCTGTCCAGCCAGCATTAAATGTTTGAGAAAAGCAGACTGTTTTCATATCTGAGACATGATACCTCTCTGATGTGCAGTTTGGGACAGATACAATTTTTGGTAACACTTTATTTTAGTGTCATTGTCACATATGTTACGTGCGTTACATATGATAACTATAAATGATGCATCATTACATGCAAACCTAATCCTAACCCTATAGTGCATGTAGTTACTTAATATTACTCAGTACTTAAATGTATAATATTAACAAAGACACCTTAAAATAAATTGTAACCCCATTTTTATGGACATTGAACAAAGATTTTAGGTATCCTGGAGCCGTTGAGTTTTTTTGTTGTGCTCCGCTTGGGAGAGTAAATGAACTTTTCTACCACCACACCACGTTTGATAACTAGTTTACCTCGTTTACCCTTGTTTCTGACAACTTTGAGCTGGGTGTGGAAAAGCAGAAGCACCGAAGATAAGACATTAACTGTAATCTGAGAGACGTGGTCAGCAGAAATGAGAATGAAAGTGAATTGAGCACTAGCTGCATTGCACAATGGTTGAAGATGATAAAGGAAAGCAGAGAGCACCAGGGCAAAGTTCAGGTAAACGCGTCCTGGGTTTCTCCGGTCAATGACATGGGTGTAGACCTCAGGGTTTGTTTCTTTATTTGGCATCAGAATGACTGGCAGCCCAGTCATGGCAGCTGGTTTGATCACATTTGCATTTGTTTCTGGAGAATGGGTGGATCCGTTCAACGGCAGCCAGATATGCATGTGACGTGCTTTGATCTGAAAGCGCACGATTTTACGAGGTTGCATGATGACAGCGACGTGTATTTTGTCAGTAAGACTTGCTTTTTGTTCCTCTTGCCCTTTTTACATCTGGGGTGTGTGTTTTAAACTCACTGCAGGATTTTTAAAAGCTTGTGCCAAAATGTTTTGGGACGGGCAGTTTAAACTATTTAGAAAGACAGATGGAAACGTCATGACTGTCACCTTTATTTATATAGTGCTTTATACAATACAGATGGTTTCAAATCAGCTTTACGAGGATAAACAGGAAAATAATGATTCAGTGATGCAAACAGAGTTCAATTCTGCTGTAAAGTAGCTCTAAAAAGATAATAGTAGGCCTAAACAGTCATTACTTAGGGACAGAATTGCAGAATAAAAACTGCATAAAAACAGAATTTACTGTATAACACGGAATGTCACAGAATTTGTCTAATTTTTGATGAATAAATAGAAAGTATGTCAGTGCACTTAAATCAAATCACGATATAGATGAATGTTTGTGAATATTAAACAGCAAAAAGACTATTTAAATTTTTTATTTCATTTTACCGTTTCATTTGATAAAACTATCGTCATATCATGAACACACAGAAACTCAAATATCTTCACGACAAAATAAAAATTTGAACTCGAAGAAAATGTAGATACGGCTCACTCTCTTTCCTCCCCCATCATGAATGGACACGTCGCCTGCTGCTGATTGGCTCACTAACTCTCCTCCCCCATCATGAATGGACACGTCGCCTGCTGCTGATTGGCTCACTCTCTCTCTTCCCCCATCATGAGTGGACACGCCCTCTACTGCTGATTGGCTCACTCTTTCTCCTCCCCTATTATGAGTGGACACGCCCCCTACTGCTGATTGGCTAACTCTCTTTCCTCCCCCATCATGATTGGACACGCCCCCTACTGCTGATTGGCTCACTCTCTCTTCTCCCCCATCATGATTGGACACGCCCCCTACTGCTGATTGGCTCACTCTCTCTTCTCCCCATCATGAGTGGACACACCCCCTACTGCTGATTGGCTCACTCTCTCTTTTCTCCCATCATGAGTGGACACGCCCCCTACTGCTGATTGGCTCACTCTCTCTTCTCCCCCATCATGAGTGGACACGCCCCCTACTGCTGATTGGCTCACTCGCTCTTCTCCCCCATCATGAGTGGACACGCCCCCTACTGCTGATTGGCTCACTCTCTCTTTTCCCCCATCATGAGTGGACACGCCTCCTACTGCTGATTGGGGACAAGTGTGTTGTGCTGCTTAGTTCAATCCACTTTCAACACTTGAAACCACTTTTCTCTCTTATCGCACCTTTAAACCCGGAACACACCAAGCCGACGGTCGGCCGCCAGGCAGTTTTCTCAGTGTGCCATTGGCTGAAGTTGGTCCTCGTCGGCTATTTTTTGGCCGATTCGACATGTTGAATCGGCGTCGGCACTTGACCATTCTGTTATCAGTTTGTTCCAAGTTGTTCCAAACCTGAATACATTTTCTGCTGTGTTCTCAAATTTCTGCTGAACACAAAGGAAGATATTTTGAAGAATGTTCGTAACCAAAGCCCACTGACTTCCACAGTATGGGGAAAAAAAATACAATGGAAGTCAATGGTGCCCCAAAACTGTTGAAAACATTCTTTAAAACATCTTCCTTTGTGTTCAGCAGAACTTCTTACAGGTTTGGAATAACTTGAGGGTGAGTAAAGGATGACAGAATTTTCATCTAATTTTTAATCTTTACCACCTTTTAGTTTTTCTATAGATGGAATATGACAAAGAATGACTATAGTATCCCTCCTTGCCAAACATGTGTTTATACTTTGAGAGGTGGTATCTGAGGATAGTGCTGTTCTGTGTCTGTTTGCCTATATGACAGAAAGCTAACTTCTCTGAATTGAGGTAATCGGTTTCTTCAATTTAAATTATGCAAACTCATTGGGTTTTACAATACATGCAATAGATTATTAAACCAGCGTGTTTAATAATTTGCTACAGTTTTGTGAGTGATTGTTTGTGTGTAGCTAGGCAGTCGATAGGTTGCTCAAGGTGGCATCTGTTTTATCAAGGTGGTTCACCTATTTTATCACCAAACCTCCTATAATAAAGCACACCTCTCCTCAAGAAATAGCTTATTTTAAGGCATCATGCACGTCTGTAGCACAAACAGTGTGAGTTACGAAGTTTAATATTTAACATATCTCAATATGAACAATGGTAATGGATGTTTGCCTTACTACTAAATAGCAATTATTAGGAATGATGTTAGCCAATGTCATGTTGCTTAAGAACTGTGCACTGTAATGGAAGTCTTTTTTGTTTGTAATGGGGGTCATAATGTTCTTCAGAAGCACAGAGCACATGTTTAGCCTGAGGCCAAAGGCTTGAGGGTCACAGCGACCTGCCAAGGCAGCTTGCAAAAGCAAACAACCAAAAGAGAGGGAAAGAAAAACTCAAGACGTTGACATTTTGGCAGGAGAGGAAAGCTCATTCGTCTATCTGCATCTGAAAGGTCACTGTATTTTGTGCAGCGTGTGAAGAACACGGGAGACGGAAAAACAAACTTGGTGTGACCACTCAAAAAGCAAAAACAACACAGCAGGAACTCCAACAAAAAGCGGAGGTGGAGGGTTAAATAATAATAATAAAAAAACTCTTTTTGACTTTAAAATCGACCTTTTCATCTAAGAAAAGACTGAAGAAGAGACAAAATGAGGAGGAAATAATGGCTGCTGAGTTAGCTTGACATTATGGCCATCAAAGTCTGTGTGCCCAGAATGACTTCACCGTTTGTTCATCTTTGAAGACACAAGAGGAAAGAAGAACACATGGTTTTACGTGAGCTATGATTATGCGGCCAACGCGCTGAACAAACACAAATTGTGCATAAACACACATTTCTCATGGTGACTTCATATGGCGAGAGGCCGGGTTGGAAAAGTAAATATGATGCTATGACCTAAATCACAGGCAAGTTTGTAGTGAGGTGTTCAGTTGAGTATAGGTTATGGGTTTGGTTAACACTCAAAAACTACTCCATTATGAACAAATATATGTGAAAGAGAGAGAAAAGTTATGAGAGGTGGACTACGGGCTACAGACCTGTGTGCAAATACAAAGATATATCTCTTTTTCTATCATTACCACAATTACAATTCATGACACTTAATTGAATACTTGATAAAAAGTATTGAAAAGTATGTCATCAGTATCTGTAAAGTTAATAAATTAGGCAATTTTGCTTAAATGTACTCTATGTAACTTCCGGCTCTCTAGTGGTTAAATAACAAAACTGCATGCATTTAGCAGAAGAATGTTGTTTTTGGTTTTCTTAGTATTTTTGTCTTATTTCCATCTAAAAATTCTTACTCAGTACTTACTTAAACTCAGCAATTGGGTTGTTTTAACCCAGCGGTTGGGTTGTTTTAAGCAAACATTTAACCCAACCGCTGGCTTTAAAACAACAACCCATTTACTGGGTTAAAACAACCCAATCACTGGGTTAGTCCATTTTCAACCCAACTTGGGTTGTTTGTAACAGCATTTTTTTAGTGTATATAGTAAATTCTTTTTGGATTGGAAACGAGACTAATACTATAAGTAAGAAACGCTTTTTGTTTTTCAGTGTATATTTTTTCCCTCTTTTGGAAAGTCAAGGATACTCCATCACAGTTTTTTTTTTTTTTTATTTTTTGCTATTGGAGCAAATGGAAATACAAAAATTATGTCAGAGAGGGATGTTGTATGCAATTGTTTTGATAGAGGGAAAATATTATTACTTCAAATGGAAAACAAGATACATGTCAAGATACATATTATTTTAATAATAAGTTTCAGTATTATTTGTTCTTCAGACATTCCTCTTCAAACACAATAAATATCAGCTATCGGAAAAAATTGCTACAGTACATTTGGTTCTTGACCGTTTGAAAATGGGTAAAATTCAAGAAAAATGAGAGTCCTGTTCATTATCTGCTGCACTGAGGGGAAATGATGTGCTTTTTATGTGTGTCATACATGTATTGACCTTGCACATGCTCTCAAATTCAATAATTTGAACACGGTCACATTGGGACCCCCATATCTATGTGATTGAACCATATATGCCCTTAAAGAGGAATGTCTAAGCAGCAAATAATGCGGAAACTAGAAATGTATATAATGTTTTTCTATCAACACAATTGCAACATACCTGTCTGAGTGCCATAAATATTATTTTTCCAAAGTTTATGTGCCAGTAACTCAAAAAGTATTACAGACATCTTAATATCATTCTAGATTCTCATTCTTAATTCATTCTAAGCTTAATTTATAAAATAAAAAAATCAACTGAATGACCCACATTTTTTTGACCACTGAAAATTTGTTCAGTTGACCAATTTACTTTTAAGACCACATTAAGATCTCTATATCTCTGGGATTGAACCATCGAGGGCCTTAAAAATGAAGATACCAAAAGAAAGGATTGTTAAGAACTAGAATCTAAAAGCATATTAATATATCTTTAATACTTTTTGAGTTACAGGCATGCAAACTTGAAGCAAAAAACACAGGAAGTGCTTTTTCCCCATTTTTAAACCGTCGCCGTTGGTATATAATGCAATAAAGATTGCTAAAGTCAACAGATTTTACTAACAGATCTACTAATCTCTGTGTAGAAATAAAATAATGATGCTGCCATGTTTCTAAAGTCATTTTTACCCCTCTGTAATTTGGCTCCAAATCTCAGGTGAAAATTGTCATTTTGACCCCCCTCTACAAAATAGTGGATTACTCAGTCAATATACAGCCATGACACTTAATATTTGGGCTTTCTTCTTCCTTTATGTATTTCCTTCACCAGACAAAAAAATGATCAAAATAAAATATTTCAGTCGGGACCTGAGTTGAGTTGATGGAATGACCCGATAAAAATTTACCCAACTATGACGAACCCAGGAAATATGGAAAGGGTCCATTGGATTTTTCCATTGACTTTTGGATCATTGCAGAAAATAAGTCGGTGACTAACAAAAGCTTATGATTCTTGCATTGTTTCATTATAATCGTGATAATCTTCACAAGTTAACACAACTTTTATGAATTTTGAAGCGTAAATACAATTGAGCTAAACGTAGGCTATATACAAACTACACCAGTCACATGACCTCAGCGTCACACCACTAAACTTCCGACAACTCTTTCTGTCTTTGTCAATCTTCTCATTTTGTCTACTCTCTATTATGTAGTACTGTTTAAATGATAATTTTGTCATTACTTAGAAAACCTTTGTATGTCCAAATTTGGTATATTTACAATAATTTACTCCGCCAGCATTCTTAGGCAGGAAAATTCCCTTTTCCACATTTGAAAGATTTCCTTATAGAGCGATAGAGCTTGTATGTCACAGTGAATCAACACAGAGGATTGTAATGAAGCACCACTCCCTCTCAATTGCTGTAGACTGTTAAGTACACTACGTGAATGCAGCTTGGCATGTGCACAATGAATGAGATGAATGAGAGTCCTGTTCATTATCTGCTGCACTGAGGGGAAATGATGTGCTTTGAACTGTATCAATGTGTGTCATACATGTATTGACCTTGCACATGCTCTCAAGGTTCTCCTCCCAAATTTTATTATGAGCTTGCACTCGCAGATCCTCCCCCTCTTTCTGAACTCTAGAGTGGTTGATGTCTATTTACTTTATTTGAAATGAACTGGGAAACCACCCTGTGATTACACAATTAAATTTGACCGGTTATAAGAGAGAAATGCTTGTATAGGATCAGAATCATAAATTCATCTAATTAGATCTAATTACAAATTAGCAACTACAAATTGTCTAGTCTAATTGCAGTAAAAATGAATTACAAACAAGTTTTTCATACAGTATACAGTCCTATTTTTTTAACCCTAAAATGTATCTGGGTGTCTTTTGTGGGGGGTCTGTAGTTTTCACATAAAGTGGAATTTTCAAATAAGGTATGGATTATCATGTGGACGAATTGTATTCATATTTAGTTTGCCATTTTTAGAATAATTTCTATAGGGGATTACAGTAATATGTGAGTCAAAATGGATCATTTTAGACTGTTATCTCTACATGAAATTACACAGGCGACGTAAAATTTTGGTGTGACTATTATCACCATTTATATTTTGTCCAGAATGTTCTTTCTTAGTCTCATCTGACCACAGAATCTCTCCCAAACAGCCTCTTTTGTGTCACGTCATACAGGGCTCTTATACTCATGGCTTGACATTAACTTTTTTTCTCCCCAGTCACTGTGGCTAGTGGTTTTCCAAAGTTACTAGCCACTCAGCATTTTCAATAACCACAATTTTGACATCGATACCATGGGGGAAAACGGCCATATAGATATTTTTAATATTATCTCATAATTTGTCAGCAGGTTTATTAGGCTGCTGTCACTTTAAGAGCTGACGCACGGATCCATTACACTGATACACATGCGTTTTCTTTCTCTTTTCTCTCTCTGTTTTTATGTTCACATAAAACATAACTGATTGTGTTTACGTGAATACTCGCCAAGACTGGCATTTTGACATTATTTTGTGTGTGTTTGACTGTTTAAGCGCAATAAGCAGTGACTTTCAGCGGTTCTTCCACCTGTCCCGTGTTCAGTTTGATGACCTGTTGTCCCGCATCAGAGCGAGTATCGAGCGGGCCGGTCTGCCGCCGTTTTTTTACGAGCAGGCTTCTGAACGCGGTGCAAACACACCCCAAAGTTCCGATTTTTCAACTCTGGCGTCAGACGCAAATTCGCTTCAAACGGGTGAATGCACAAAAAGCACCAAATAAAATCACTCGCGTATAACGTGCAAGACGTTCAATTTGCGTGGCAACACTACATTGCACTTGGTTTATTTTGGATGCCTTTTTAAAAGACTACAACTAAAAAATTTATTATATATAAAATTCAACCTACTAAAGTGGCTAGTACACACCACTGCTGAAACACACACGCATTTAGCTGGTGTTAATGTCAAGACCTGCCTATAAGAGATCTTATTATTACTTATTATAAGATAATCTCATTAGATGCAAGTATTTTAATGTGGAAACAGGTTTAAAAAATGTAAATGCCAGATTTGGGCAGCAGTTTCCATTAGTTGTTGTAATGCACTGTTGGTGCACACAAGTGAGATTAGTGAATAGGAAGTGAGAAGGTGGGTGTGCATATGCATGTATGACAGAGAGGAAACCTGGGAGCCAGATAACGTGGGATGAGGAAAGAGGGGGGTGAAGTACCACTTGGGGAGCCCATTCCACATAAAATATCCCAAAAGCAAGAGACGTGGTTAGACTCACATCAACTCTACACAGTGCACATTAGCCAGAGCGATGTAATGGCTGACCTTTTCCTTGGCTAAAAAATTATTAGGTCGGTTGCTTTTATGAACCAATTTTTAATTTGAGAATCAAACGTTTATGAGACAAATTGGCAGAATGATGATATTCCTTCTTGAGTTTGGCTCCAGCACCTTTGAGAACCTTTTGAGCAAGAAGAGGCGAAATAACACGCCCAGGCTTACATGTGCATGCCAGATGGCTCGTGTCTGTTAGGCAAACCATAAGCAGCTGTATATCGTACACTTTCTTTACGTGCCAGTAGCTAGAGCATCTTTATCGTGTTAACGCTTTCTTGGAATTATGCAGACAATCTCTTTCATCCTCCAACAGGTTTCCTGCACATTAATATAGGTTGCTCAAGACACAAGAGTCATGAAATACTGCGTAGTAACCAATGCATTTCCGAATCATATCAACATAAGGATTTATAACCAGCTAATGGGTGTTTTCTGGAAAAAATGCTGCCTTAAATTTAAGTACAATCAACTTGGATGTTTAAGTAATTTAAACTTAAATGACATTAAACTAACTTAAAAATTTTTTAGTTGAATCTTATATAATTAACATAACATAAAAAGTTGAAAATTGCTTATTTTGATGAGTTAAAGCAATGTTAAAACATACTGTATGTTGTCATAACTTATTAATCATACAATTTTTTTACAGTGTAGATGCATTAGAGCAGGATATGTGACATTTAGAAAGCGCTCCAGAATCATTAATGGCATCATTGATTGTTTTTCCCCCTCACATGACCCCGAATCACCAATAGATGGCAGGGTTGTTTTCTCCATTTGGTTTCCTGGAACATGTCGACCTCGCTTACAAATCTTGATCATGCTCTGTGTGATGTAGTCCTTCAGGAGGTGTATGTTGTCAGATGTGCAGTGTTATTAAATTACTCCTCTCCTGACCTGACAGTTGCTCTAATTAGTTCTGTATATAAAGCCATGTGATGGAGCCGAACCGTTTCATAAGAGGTCACAGGATGTTGGTCTCATCCTGTGATCAGAACATTTATCCTGTTAAATCATAACGTGGCTCAAAGTGTGTCAGCCCTTTGAAAACAGGTCAGAATAATTCCCGGTCCTTTCCTGAATTGAATGAAACTTGTGGTCACTGTGCACCATTATGAATAGGAAGCAACCAGAAAACTTTGCTATGGCAACAACTAATTTTTTGCTCAAATCACAAGCATGTTGTCCATCTGGGGTTCATTCAGTTTCCTTTATACCCTGCTTTTCATGAATCTGCTTCCTTTCCAGGAAATACAGAAATGTAGTTTCTTTGGTTTGTCCAAAAAATTTGTATCAACACTAAAAAATCTCCCCAAATTTTGGGTTGAGCCTTTTGGGTAATTTTTTGGTCTTATTTTTTCAGTGTTTGGGTAGTTTTTGTGTTACCCAGCTCCTGTTTCAGACGTAACAACCCAGTGTTTTGGGTAGTTTTTGTGTTACCCAGCTCCTGTTTCAGACGTAACAACCCAGTGTTTGGGTAGTTTTTGTGTTACCCAGCTCCTGTTTCAGACGTAATAACCCAGTGTTTGGGTAGTTTTTGTGTTACCCAGATCCTGGGTCAGACGTAACAACCCAGTGTTTGGGTAGTTTTTGTGTTACCCAGCTCCTGTTTCAGACGTAACAACCCAGTGTTTTGGGTAGTTTTTGTGTTACCCAGATCCTTGGTCAGACGTAACAACCCAGTGTTTGGGTAGTTTTTGTGTTACCCAGCTCCTGTTTCAGATGTAACAACCCAGTGTTTTGGGTAGTTTTTGTGTTACCCAGATCCTGGGTCAGACGTGACAGCCCCGTGTTTGGGTAGTTTTTGTGTTACCCAGATCCTGGGTCAGACGTGACAACCCAGCGTTTGGGTAGTTTTTGTGTTACCCAGATCCTGGGTCAGACGTGACAGCCCCGTGTTTGGGTAGTTCTTGTATTACCCAGATCCTGGGTCTGACGTAACAACCCAGTGTTTTGGGTAGTTTTTGTGTTACCCAGATCCTGGGTCAGACGTAACAACCCAGTGTTTGGGTAGTTTTTGTGTTACCCAGCTCCTGTTTCAGATGTAACAACCCAGTGTTTTGGGTAGTTTTTGTGTTACCCAGATCCTGGGTCAGACGTAACAACCCAGTGTTTGGGTAGTTTTTGTGTTACCCAGATCCTGGGTCAGACGTAACAACCCAGTGTTTGGGTAGTTTTTGTGTTACCCAGATTGTTACCCAGATCCTGGGTCAGACGTGACAACCCAGCGTTTGGGTAGTTTTTGTGTTACCCAGATCCTGGGTTAGACGTGACAGCCCCGTGTTTGGGTAGTTTTTGTGTTACCCAGATCCTGGGTCAGACGTGACAGCCCCGTGTTTGGGTAGTTTTTGTGTTACCCAGATCCTGGGTCAGACGTAACAACCCAGTGTTTGGGTAGTTTTTGTGTTACCCAGCTCCTGTTTCAGATGTAACAACCCAGTGTTTTGGGTAGTTTTTGTGTTACCCAGATCCTGGGTCAGACGTAACAACCCAGTGTTTGGGTAGTTTTTGTGTTACCCAGATCCTGGGTCAGGCGTAACAACCCAGTGTTTGGGTAGTTTTGTGTGTTACCCAGATCCTGGGTCAGACGTGACAACCCAGCGTTTGGGTAGTTTTTGTGTTACCCAGATCCTGGGTCAGACGTAACAACCCAGTGTTTGGGTAGTTTTTGTGTTACCCAGATCCTGGGTCAGACGTGACAACCCAGCGTTTGGGTAGTTTTTGTGTTACCCAGATCTTGGGTTAGACGTGACAGCCCCGTGTTTGGGTAGTTTTTGTGTTACCCAGATCCTGGGTCAGACGTGACAGCCCCGTGTTTGGGTAGTTTTTGTGTTACCCAGATCCTGGGTCAGACGTGACAGCCCCGTGTTTGGGTAGTTTTTGTGTTACCCAGATCCTGGGTCAGACGTGACAGCCCCGTGTTTGGGTAGTTTTTGTGTTACCCAGATCCTGGGTCAGACGTGACAACCCAGTGTTTGAGTAGTTATTGTGTTACCCAGATCCTGGGTCAGACGTGACAACCCAGTGTTTGAGTAGTTATTGTGTTACCCAGATCCTGGGTCAGACGTGACAACCCAGTGTTTGAGTAGTTATTGTGTTACCCAGATCCTGGGTCAGACGTGACAACCCAGTGTTTGAGTAGTTATTGTGTTACCCAGATCCTGGGTCAGACGTGACAGCCCCGTGTTTGGGTAGTTTTTGTGTTACCCAGATCCTGGGTCAGACGTGACAACCCAGTGTTTGAGTAGTTATTGTGTTACCCAGATCCTGGGTCAGACGTGACAACCCAGTGTTTGAGTAGTTATTGTGTTACCCAGATCCTGGGTCAGACGTGACAACCCAGTGTTTGAGTAGTTATTGTGTTACCCAGATCCTGGGTCAGACGTGACAGCCCAGTGTTTGGGTAATTTTGGTATTACCCAGATCCTGGGTCCGACATAACAACCCAGGGTATCACAGGCTTTTTGCGACCTCTTCAGGAGAGAGCAGTGCAGCTCCATCAATTTGGTGCATGTCTTTGGTAAAATACAGGTTTGTGTACATTTTATTTAATCTATAAATTCGTTATTGTGCTGTGTATTGTTTAATTTTATGCAAAGCAACATACAGGGGCACAATGTGAGTCACGTCACGTTGGTCTTTTCGCGCAATGGAAACGGCTGATGCCTTGCATAAAATTTTATGATTTTATTCAAAAAGATATAGAATACTTGATGTTAAAATATGTTCTCAGAACTGTACACTGATTGTTTATGGACAGGTTATGGAGTGAAACGCAGGACGACGGTCTGAAGTTAGAAGTTCCTACGCTGAACATGATACGGGCTCCGGCACGAGATCCAGAACAACAGAGACTGCACGATTACACTTGAATTACTTCTAAATGTTTAATATTTACTTCTAAAATGTTGGCAATATGTATTAAAAACTATATAAAATATGCTATAATGTAAAATAAAAGGAAAATAAAGGAATTATCATGCAAGCCAGTGGCAGTCGAGTCTTTTTTTATTTTTTATTTTTTTTAAGTTTAGAGGATTTAAGTTAATCCGTAGACATTGATTCATGTATGAAATAATAAAAGTAGAAGAAGCTATTATAGTAAAAATGAGTAAACTATGCTGGGTTAAATAAACAACATTTCCCCAACTCTTATATTTCCCCAGCGCTTGGGTTGAAAACAACCCAATTCTGATTCAGTCAGAAAGAAATGCCTCAGATATCTAAAACGGGAGACATTTTAGTCTCTGAATAGCACTGGATCTGTCAATTCCATTTCAGGGAAGCCCAGACAGGTAAATACAACCTTATCTCTAGGGACGACAGGACAGTGTCTGGAAGAGAAGGCTATTTCAGTGATTTGAGGTGCCCTCAAACCACACCACGTCAGGCTAACAAGCAGACTCTGTATATGTGTTTGTTGACCGAGCTACTCATAGTTTGTGTACACTTCACAATCAGTTGAGCGCCATGTGGTGTAATAGAAACATTCCTAGTTGATGACGGGGAAAGTGATCAACGTACTGCAACCCCTGTCACAGGAGGACTAGTCATGAACAGAAAGTAGAACATAGGGCCCCTTTATTCACCTCGGGGAGAAAGGAAACGTAAGACCCCTGCATTACAGAGAAAGGAAAGTAGCGGACTCATGTTCGTATCAATGCTTGTAGTCATTGAGTGTCTGTAAAGTTTCCTATGAACACTTTATGAAGGCACATATGGAGAAATGAAAGTCAAGGTGTTCTGGCATTTCCCTAAACAAACACTGGTGCCACCCAGATAGTGACTGGTCAATGCATCATGTCCACCTAGATATAAATGTGTATATTTTGTCCTCTCTGTTTCTATGGAAATTTTGTAACACCGCAGGTGTAAAAGATAACAGAAGGTTTGTCATCAAATGCATGGGTTAATGTGTCATGAGTCGTTATTTCTTTTAGCATTCTTTTCCGATGCTTGTTCCTTTATGGTTCATTCCAGTGGCGTGAATGTCAGCTGTTACACTCTAAAAAAACACTGGGTTAAATTTGGGTTGTTTATTTAACCCAGCATAGTTGATTAATTTTTACTACAATACAAGCTTTTTGTTTTACTTCATACATGAATTAATGTCTATGGATTAACTTAAATCCTCTAATCTTTTTGGAAATACTCGACACAAACACTGGCTTGCATGATTATTTTCTATCATATTTTCTATCTATTGGTTTTTCATACATATAGCCAATACTTAAGCTCGTTTAACAAATATTAGAAGTAAATATTAAACATTTAGAAGTAATTCAAGTGTAATCTGCCCCAGGATCTGGGTTACACAAGAACTACCCAAACACTGGGTTGTTACGTCTGACCCAGGATCTGTGTTACACAAGAACTACCCAAACACTGGGTTGTTACGTCTGACCCAGGATCTGGGTAACACAAAAACTACCCAAACACTGGGTTGTTACATCTGACCCAGGATCTGGGTAACACAAAAACTACCCAAACACTGGGTTGTTACATCTGACCCAGAATTTGTTTTACACAAAAACTACGCAAACACTGGGTTGTTACATCTGACCCAGGATTTGGGTAACACAAAAACTACCCAAACACTGGGTTGTTATGTCTGAAACAGGAGCTGGGTAACACAAAAACTACCCAAACACTGGGTTGTTATGCCTGACCTAGTATCTGGGTAACACAAAAACTACCCAAACACTGGGTTGTTACATCTGAAACAGGAGCTGGGTAACACAAAAACTACTCAAACACTGAAATCATAACCCCCCAAAAAAAATTATCCAAAAGGCTCAACCCAGGATTTGGGTAGAAAAAAAGAACCCAAGATTTTTAAGAGTGTAAAACAGACTTGCTGATATTAAAACTATTGAAAGTTATGGTTATTTGGAGAAGTATTAAGAGAATGCACGGTTCGGTTTTATATTCCTAATTGATTTAGCTTCTTTTACACTTCTCTCGGCTGTCTTTTTAGAGACATCTGTGGCATTTGTGAGATGACAACCTGCTGGGCGGGTTTTTGTAGGGTCATTAAAATTCCTGTTCTTTCCTCTGCTACTTAAAGCTACATGTTGGCTCATGTCCATCTCGCTTCTTTGGTGCTGGAGAAACGTGCCCTTTTGCACTGATCTGAGACTTCTGCTCTTTCACTTACTAAAATATAGATAAGAATGTTAGTAGCAGAAACCGTTCTTAGACCGGGGCGTAACAGAAACCTACAGCCAGATGAAAAGAGGTAAAAGCCCTGAAGGGGAGGTGAACCTCATTCAAGGGAGAAACAGATACATGACTTTGGCTCTGAAGATGTTTCATGCGACCTTTAGCCTCAATTTTCCTGCATCCCTGGTGGCCCCAACAAGAGCCTGCCAGATCAAACCCGGGGCTTTGATCAGCACATTGTGAGTGCACACTGGGTGACCTGGTCATGTGCAGATGAGAGAAGAGGGCAGAGAGAGGGAGGGAGAGAGAGCAGCAACTCAAGAACAGGGTATTGTTCCCTCCTTCCTGTCCTCTCCGGGCTAAATCACTACGGAAGCTTTTTTTTGTTTTGGTCAGCTCTGCCACCGCCACCTGCCTCTCAATCTCCACCTCTTTTCATAAACCCCCCACTGAAATCCCAGCAACTCACAGGCCTGAAGAAAACCTCTCTGTGGAGAAACCTCGAGCAGTCATTCACGCACATGCCTTCAACAAGTACAAGGTCACGAGGTCAAAATCTCAGACATCCTTCAAGCAGACGTAGACAGGTTATGAAGTTTAAGAAGAGATGTAAGGGGAAACGCTCAGTAAAAGATGCATCCAAGATGGCGGAGAAGGCAAGAATAATGTGCATTTTAAACCAAAAATACCTCTGTGTGTCTTTTATATTTATATAGTATAATTAATATAGTTAATCAATATCACATGAAGAGTGCCGTTTTTTTCTCCAAATATCAGCATGATTACAAATGTGATATTGATTTTATACAACAGCTCAATAAACAAGAAGTTAATCTTAAGTGATTTAAGTCATTTTAGACACACTGTAAACAATGAATTATGCATGGCTCAATTTTCACGCAAAAATATGTAGGTGATAATTAAAAATAGTGAAATATTGAGAACATTTCACTATTAAAACTACATTTTTAAAGGAGATTTTTGAGGCTTGATTTGAGAAATCGATTAAACGGGAAAAAGGCTACCTATTTATTTTAAGAGAATTTGTTCAGTTATGCAGTTTTATTTAGCGACACCATTGTTAGTTCCCAGCATGCTTTGCATATGGCTGGAAATGGAAATGAGCATCAATATTGAAATGAAGTGTTATTTGATGTGTTTTTGAGTGAAGGGAAACATCTGTTAATGTTTAATGATCGGTTATGTTTCTGTAATGTTGAAGTTTTGATCGTTACCATTGTGCAGAAGAGTAGATCTTATGGTTAGGTTGTGGATAACTCCATGTGTACTAATAATATGATGCACGCTGCTTTGTTCAAGAGCAATAACTTTGCTAATGCCAGTGCATTAAGAAGTTTGTTTCTGCTTGTGCTTTGCTAGCATACGGTCTATTAATTGTACATCCTGACTCAAAGTCAAAAATAAACAGGTTATTTCCTTTCACTCTAATCCACACCTTTTTAGAGTCAACTTTAATGCCAGTTTCACTAAAAATATTAAATAATTTGTTTCATAGACTAAATAATTTAGGACATCTTGCATGATTTATTCAGGTAGATTGCATTAAAGAAATCAAGCCTTAAAAACCGTGTAATATTGTTACCAGTAAATAGCACATACATTTTTTTACAGTGCATAATATTACCTGCTTTTGCTTTATTTCGCCAAGGAAAATAGTTCCAAACAAAGCAACACACGGTGGTGTTTCGTTACTGAATGAATGATTCATTGACTCACTATAAAGACAGTAAATGTAAGAACTGCTGCATACAGATGATGCATACATTTAATTATCAAAAAATATTATCAAAAACTTTAGGAGTCAGATGTCCACCGTCCTAAACCTGCTAAGGTACCAACACACTCAGCAAAATATCATCTAATTATCGTTATCGATAAAATAAAGATATGTCAATATCGCACACCCCCCATTTCACCCAGTGTTTCTTATTTATTTCTATACTTATTAGCGACTGTATGCATTTTCATATTCTACTGTGCTATTATTTTTTTGTGCGCTAAATGGACGTGTTTGACTGTTGACAACAGTCTCTTGTTGTGACAACAGTCTTGTTGTGACTGTGACAAATAAAACTCTTGAATCTTGAATCTTGCGTCTCATGACCCAGAATCACCCTCTGTTTTAAGGTGACAGTTACACGTTACGTGCACTTACTATAGTAATAACAGTAAATTATGAATAATTACAACTAACCCTAAACTTTTACCCTAAAGTAAGAACATTTAGTTATTAATTATTACTAAGTATGGTAACACTTTATCTTAGTGTCCTTGTTACACGTTACATGTCGTTACTGTAGTAATAGTTATAAATGATGCATAATTACATGCAACTACACCAAACCCTAACTCTATAGTAAGTACATTACTTTTTCAAAATGCACCGGCCACTTTCTGAGCGATAATGCCTTTATTTATTATATTTACAGTGTCAAGGTAGACTGGGTAAGCCTAGCCTGATCTGCCGATGATTTGATTTCGCCCTGCAGCTCAGGCTGGAAACCTGTACATTAATTTCTACTGCTTCTGTTACACTTTTACGGGAACCAATCACAGACTGGCTTATCCACCTGGCGTGCTATTGGCGTGTTTAACATGATGACGAATAGAGAAGCGAAGGATCAATGCCTGTTGATCACACCTTGTGGTCTGATTGGTTGAAGGACTGTCCAACTGCATACAGAGTCATTTGAATAATGCTCGTTTATCACGCATCTTGTGCTCTGATTGGTTGAAGGACTGTCCAACTGCATACAGAGTCATTTGAATTATGCTCGTTTATCACGCCTCTTGTGGTCTGATTGGTTGAAGGACTATCCAATTGTGTACAGAGTCATTTGAATAATGCTCGTTTATCACGCCTCTTGTGCAGTAGAAAATACAGAGCAGACTCCCCAGACTAATGTTCAAAATGAGCTCGGTCTGGTTATAGCCAGACAAGTGTCAAGGATTACCTCTTCCAAATTAATAAGCACCAGCTCTATTTTAATGTGTAGTAATTATGTATTATTAAGTCGACCATTCCGTGATGGAACACACTGTGATGGAATGTAGTGTAATTATGTTATTATGAAACTTGTATTGTTCTCATCATTATAAATATTTGTTGCACGGTAATCGTTGTGGCCTTTTCATGTCAGGTTAGCAGATTTTAAAACCCAAAAGGGCGAATGATGATTGTTAAGAGTGTAAAGAACGGAGCTGCTCTCAGGGGCAGAGCCATGGGAACACACAGACGTCACTCCATTTCCCTGTAGATTCCGCAGTGAGGGAGGGCTCGTACCGACATGTCTATACACAAGATACAGAACGTGTTTTGGGCGAGGTACAATGTGAACTTGGTCACAGAGGCGTAGCCATGCAATTGTACATTTGTGCCTTTTTACTCCTTTTGCAATTTTGCAGTGAAGAGAATATTTATTTGGAATGACGACATCCTCTGTACTTTGGTCAAATGTGTATCTACTTGCTGTCCTAAATTGTGTGCTTGTTTCAGAATTCATCTGCAGTTTGAGTGAGTGAGTGAGTGAGTGAGGGAGGGTGTAAAGTCGCATGTCATTTGCTGTGAAAACAGGTTGTGTCATTATGCAGTCAATAGCCTTTCACCTCGTTTCAGTGACACATCACATGAATGAAGATCTAGGAGTTTCCATCTGGTGGGTAACACAATATTTGGTTACATTTATTGGTTTTTCACAGTATGTGTACTTACAGTGTAGTTACTCAAGAAAGTACTGGTAATATAATGCATGGGTTTGGGATAGGTTCAGGGTTAGTACAGTTATAACCAGTGTTGGGTGTAACTAGTTACTGTAATTTAATTACTTTTCCCTTGAAAAAGTAAGGGATCACTCTTATTTTTCTGTAATTTAATTACAATTACTTGAACTAAATAATGTCTATAGACTGATTATATATAACACAATAGTGGAATTAACATCAAAATGTAAAGTCTAACATGTTTTTATCTATCCTTCTCATACTTGTAATACTTTGGTCAGTTAATAAGAATAATTGATGTAGTTTTATATTATGTATGTGTAATTAGTAACTAGTAATGAATTACTTTTTTAGAGTAACTTACCCAACACTGGTTATAACCCAGTTATTGTAATTGCTATAATAAGTACTACCCATTTTTGGTTACACTTTATTTTAAGGTGTCTGTGTTACAGTGTTGCAATTATGTATTTATGTACTTTGGAATAATAATGAACTACATGCACTTACTATTTAGGGTTAGGATAGGATTAGTTTAGGTTAGGGACACTGTAAAATGGTGTTGTTGTTTTAGTTACTGTTCCTAGTAAGTACATGCAACTAACTCCCATGACCATATATTCGGTTACACTTTATTTTAAGGTGTCATTGTGACAGTGTAACTATATATTTAAGTACTGATTAATATTATTAACAACTTGTACTTATTATAGGGTTAGGATTGAGGTTAGTTGCATGTAATTATGCATAATTCGCAGTTGTTGTTGTTATTATTACTATGGTAAGTACATGTAACGTGTAACAAGGACACTAAAATAAAGTGTTACCCATTTTTTACTACACTTTATTTTAAGGTGTCCATGTTACAGTGTTACAATTATGCATTTAAGTACTGTGGAATAATAATTAACATGTAGGCCTACTTACTATAGAGTTAGTTTTAGGGTTAGTAATTATGTAATTATGCATAATGTATAGTTGTTACAACAGTAACAACATGTAACGTTATGGTTTGGTTTAGTTACTATTACTAACTCCCATGACCATATATTCGGTTATGCTTTATTTTAAGGTGTCATTGTGACAGTGTAATTATATATTTAAGTACTGATTAATATTATTAACAACATGCACTTACTATAGGGTTAGAATTGAGGTTAGTTGCATGTAATTATGCATAATTTACTGGCTCTACAATGACACTATAAAATAAAGTGTTACACTCTATTTTAAGGTGTCTGTGTTAGAACTATGCATTTAAATACTGTGGAATAATAATTATCTACATGTATTTACTATAGAGTTAGGATTAGGGTTTGGCCTTTGCATGTAATTATGCATATAGTTGTTACAATTAGTGTAACGTATAACAGACACTGTAAAATAAAGTGTTACCCCATTTTTATGTTGTCGTTGTTGTAGTGTAATGACACAAATGTTAATTAACAGCATGTAGGGTTATGGTATACTACCTCCCATGAGCATGTATTAAGTTACGCTTTATGATAAGGTGTCATTGTCACAGTGTAATTAAATATTTAAGTACTGATTAGTATTATTAACAACATGCACTTAGTATAGGGTTAGGGTTGAGGTTATTTGCATGCAATTATGCATAATTTACTGTGGTAAGTACATGTAAAATATGTAACAAGGACACTATGTAACAAGTGTTACCCCACATTCCTTAAAGCTCCTCTAAAGAAACTCACTTGTGTTTGATATCTGAGATGGAAAAAAATATGGCACAAGCCATATATAAGCATAACACCTGACGAATTCTGGCGTAAGCAAACTAGTGAGTCAAAACACACGCACGCATCGGACAACTTCCTGATTCCCCGGTTCCAGCAAGACAAAGCCCCGCCCCTTCGCGCTGTGATTGGACGAGCGAGTCCTGTGTTCTGCAACAGCTGCGAGCCGCTCAGACGCTCCTGGAGACGGACGCGGACGCTTCACTGTGTGGATTAACGCTTTGTCTGTCCTATATGTGAGCGGAGTGCGGATTCCCCGGGACGGGCTACTGGCTTCGACGGTAGCATCCAAAGGAGTCGGGAAGTTTTTCAGGTACATTTGGAAAGCACCAGGAATATAATCAGCGTTTAACCGAGCCACTGGGAGAAAACGGAGCGCCGCTACTGCATTGCGCACGGTCAAACCGGACCCTAATAAGTCGTTTAATTCCACACGGTCTTTGTGTAGTGGTAGATTTGTCTGTAACGCAACGCGTTCGTGTGTTTGTAGAAGAACGGGGGCCAGGCGCCGCAGTGGGCAGTGATCGCTTTAACACGGGCGGTACGTGCGAACTCGAACGAGCTGCTATTGGCAACTGGCACGTACGCTCCCAACTCCATGTATCTAGATCAAGCCATCAAAATACTCCCAGGAGATCGTTTGGCTTGCGTATGACTGATTTTATCGCAAGGGAACGGCCTAATTAAACCATGCAATTCTATAAAACAAGGCGAATATTGCTATTTATGTTATTGTGTTAAATCACCATTGCGCTGCGTTTGCTTGATGTTGATGCACTGTAAAAAAAAAAAATTGTATGCATAAATGCGTAATCAAAGTTATATCTTTTCGAATTTAATTGTTGAAATGACAAAAAAGCGAGTAAAATGACCGCAATGGTTGATGCATGTTAAATGGGTGTTGTTATCATAATGATAAACATGTTTTTGCAGTGGTCTTGAAAAGAAACTTTCTGTTTCACTAATGCTTTTCTCTCTCTTCTCGAGAAAGGAAAGGTTTCATCTTACGCCCAGTCACCTGAATGGGTCAAGGGATGAACTGATGCCCGTCATTTTAAACACGCGTGCTCTTATTTTAACAAAAAAGTCACGCGTTGCATTACAAAAAACGGATACATTAAGAGTGTGAATTATTCAATGACTTCTGTGGGTTTTAAAATAAATAACATCTCATGCAACCCTAAAGTGTCTTTGGTAACACTTTATTATACAGTGTCATTGATGCGTTACATGCAGTTACTATAGTAATAACTATAAATTATGCATAATTACATGCAACCTGACACTATTGTAGGGATGCACCGATATGAACATTTTGGCAGATAACCAATATATTAGCTGATAAATCTAAATCCAAATTTTGATGTAATTTTTGAGAGCCTGAGAAACAAGTCTCACCATTAAAGCCATGTCCCATAATGCTCTCATTATGATTTTATGTAGCTTATATGACAGACTTGCACTGCACGTTACACTGAAGTGATTCCAATCATATTTCAAGCCATTCAAAATCATCATGGCGAACAGTGCACATCTGAAGTAAATAATACATTATTTCTCATCGGGCCGATAACGATAACACTAAAAATTAGTCCGATGCCGATATGGTGGCCGATATATCGTGCAATATTTAAGTACTGAGTAATAATAATTAACTACATGTACTTACTTTAGGGTTTGGTTTTGCATGTAACAATGCATGCATCATTTCTAGTTATTACTATAGTAATAACTAGATAGTAACTAATAGTAATAACTATTACTGTGTAACAATGACACTGTAAAATAGTGTTACCGTGTCTTTAGGCATCGCTAGTGCATGCATTTAGTTAAGTAGCATAGGTAAGTAACACATTTAAATCTACAGTAAGTGATAAATAATGTTTTGATAATACTATTACAGAGTACAGTTGCAAAAGCAGGTGAACATGACTTTTATCCGCTATATAGCATCTGTTTAGCTTTCCTGACAACTGTATTGTTTGCGTAATCATTTTTTAAAACAATGCATATTTTGAACCCCCATCCATCCTGCTTATAGACAATTTACTCATGTCGCTCTGTGTTTTGTATAGGTGTCGTGAGATATTTTTGCGCCATGCAGGAGGAAGTTGACACCGCTGAGCCCGCTTTAGCTCTGCCCATGGGACCCGGAGAGTTCACCGAGCAGCAGATGGGACTCCCCGACAAGATCCCGTTAGTGAAGCCCTACTTCAAAAAGAAACACGCACAGAGAAAACTGGACGCGAAATGCTTGCGCGCTTTAGAGGACCCAATTTTGAGCACGTTATTAAACTCGGACGCTCTAGTGTCCGGGGACGGAGTGTTTGTTCCACGTAACCCGTCTCGACCTCAGCGGAATATATGCGCCGCTGTCGTGGAGAAGCAGTCGAGGATTAGTCAGGTATGCCTGAAGCAGGAGGATGAGCAGGAGGAGAGCACGGACGCCGATGTGGCCGCAAGCGAGATCGCAGGGGATCAGAAGGTGCCGGATATCCAGCGGGTGTCAATAGACGCTAATGAGCGTCGCTTCCAGCCCCAGGAGCGAGACGAGGCGGTGCCCTCCTCTGACGTTTCGGGCTCGAAGTTAAATGACATCTACACCGCTGAGACTCTGCAGGGTGCAAATTGCCTCGCCATCAAAGAGGGCGAGATCTTTCAGGATAAAAGTGAGGAGGCCTCTTTGGATCTAGTGTTTGAACTCCTGACCCAGCTCCAGTATCACACGCATCAAGGGGATGCTGTATCGATCTGTGTGGATTTCCTCCAGGGCGTTTGCATCTATGGCAGTGACTGTGCCCACCATCACACCGTTTTACCTTACCACTGGCAAATCCGTAGAGCAGACACGCAGATCTGGCAGAGCATATCGGATGACTCTCAAGAACAACTGGAGAGGCTTTACTGCAACCCGGACAACGAACATGTCAGACTTAAATTTCTGTAAGTGCTTCTGGTTGTGCCCTCTGGGTTAATGCCACTTTTCATTGATAGCTTAACTTCAATCATATATGCTTTACCCGATAAAGACAAGTAAGTAGAGCAAAGCTAAGCATGTAGTTCAATGAGAAGACAAGACAGTCTGGTTGGCTGGTCTCCCAACTTGACCTGCTAAAAACCATTCTGAAACCAACCAGAGAGATCAGCAAACCAGCTGAGGCTGTTGTTTTTCAGTGAAGTGTATTGTGCCGTGCATGACAGGAAGTTGTGTTGTTGTGGATGAGGTATATGTGACTAAGAGATTGCATCTTTTCCTACAAGCCATCCATTGGCTGGTCTGACATGTGGAAGCATACTGACAGCTGTAAGCCGTGAACTTGCTCGACCCGCCTCTGCTTAGTTCGACCAAACGCACACACACATACACGTGCACGTTCCCACTCACTGCGGCTTGCGCTCAGGCGGTCACACGCACACAGACAGAGAAGGGCTCACACGCAGACTTGCTCGCAAACACGCAAATAAGTGAGTTTTAGAGACACGCGCAATTATGTACACCCACATGCTCTCATGCATGCACGCATTTAGTCTCTGTAAATGCCTTTATTTTGAAGCACACAAACATCCTTAGTCTTACCGATCAGCATTGCCACAGTTTTTGTCCCTGAGCTGAAATCGTGGTGGCTTTGACCCAGCAAGATTTTTTATTTTGCCTAAACAAAAGGGCCCTTTTGTTTGCGCGAGTCTTGTTTAGGTCCCAAGCCTGATCTGTATGCAAAAGCGGTTTGCTAAAGGAAGTGCGCTTGGTCATGACAAAGCAAAAGAGACAGTGATTTTAATGCTCACCATGACACAGCTCCTGGCTACTTCCTTCTTGGAGATAGCATTGTCGATTTGTCATGGAAATTCTCCTGCGGGACAGCCGACTATTTAGGGGGTCTTTGTCTACAGAGTTTAATAGAGCGAATGGCCACGTAACTGTCTCTGTTGGCTCGATTAGCCCATGTGCTTTCAGAACCGTGGCTCCCAGTGACCTGTTTCATGTTAATAGCTAAAGCCGACCATTAACCTCCTGCTGACTTTGGTGGTTGAGGGGTAAAGTGAGACCAGCAGCGCCTGTAAACCACACCCTTTTCTGCTGACCCCCATCTTTTTTGTTTGTGTGGGGGATTTTTGTTTCTCTAGAAGAAGTCATTGTGTAATGTTACAGAGCAGAAATGAGAGGGTTTATGTGGCAGACGCCATTGGGCACTCAATGTAATTGCTTTAGATAAAAAATATAGCGAACTAAGTGGCTTTTATTTATATATTTCACGTGAAAGGGTTTTAAATGATAAATCAACACGCATACACCAAGAGTTTAGAATTGAGGACGCTTTCTAGTTGTCGAACAAAAGACAAATATGTCCAAAATGGCTTCCCACTGTATTATTGAATGCCAAGACACTATATTATACAGGCAAGTGAAATATTTTAGCAAAAGGCAAGGATTGTAAATGATAAATCATTAGATATACTGTTTGCACACTTTCTGGTTGCCGAACAAAGACAAACAGGTACAAAAATCACTTCTTGGATCTTAATTTGATATTTTGTTTTGTTGACCAATGTGTTTAAATGCTTTGGGGTGACTGTATTTTTGAATGCCAAGACACAATATCAAACTTGATGAACAGTGTTTGGACACTGACACAAGACAACAGGTACAAAAATAGCTTCTTGGATCTTGATTTGACATTTTGTTTTTAAATGCAATGCTAACCATTTTTCATGTGACCAAAGTGTCCGAATTCTTTGGGGCTTTTTTTGTCAGGCTGTTTCTGTTCACATTGGTTCTCACTAATCCACAGGTTTATTGTATATATCCTAACGAATGGATGAGTCTGTGCCTGATAGGTTTTCATTTTTGTGCCATTGTGCCGCAATGTGTGAGAACCGTGACCCTTGATCCTGAAGGTTTGGTCTCCATGGGAGCAGCTGAGGGCGAGATGATTGTGTTTGTCACACAATCTCAGTGTGCACCAAGGGCACGGTGACCTGAAACCAAGGTGTTTGCATGTGTGCCTGTGTGTGTGAGAAAGGAGATAACGCCTTAGACGGGCCATGAAATTATTCACATGGGTGAGGTCTCTTGATTTCACTTCACCGTCAGTTTAACTCATAAAATGTGTTCTTCCTGGATTCTTCCTCTCTTGCACTTTTAAAAATGTACAGAGGTAATGTAGCATTTTAATGAACATGGTACAGTCATTGGGGTGGGTGATATGACCAAAATCTTATATCACGATATGAGTAATTTTATTTCACAATAATTGTGGTATATTGTAATAATTTTATTATTACAATATACCACAATATAGTTATTTTTGCTTTAAATACATTTGTTATGGTAACATTTAAATGTATTAAATCTCATCACCAATTTCAAAATCACATAAAAACTGATACTAGCCCAAAAAACACTCACTGAAGACAAGTGATAAAACAGGAACAAAGAAACTAATTACACGCAATAGGACAAAACATTAGATAGGCCTAGAAATAGGCTACTACATAAATTGTATAAAGTAATCAACGATGCAGTAATGAGCAATGAGATGATTAACATTAATGGCACAGACAGACGGCTGCAGGTTTATTAGGCTGCTGTCACTTTAAGACTGAATGCACTGATCTAATGTACTGATACGCATACACTTTCTTTCTCAACTGCTTACATTTACTTAAGACATAAACGACGACCATTTTGAATTATAAGCGTGTATTTGACCCAATAAGGCGGCAAAAAGAAATAAGTTCAGTACACGTGCGCTGTATGAACCACCATATGCGCACATTTCAGATGTGTACGCTCAGAAACTGTGGCTGTGTTTGAAATCGCCCCCTCATTCACTGTTCCCCACATTACTCCACTAATATACTCAGGACACTGAGTGTGCCGTTTTTGCATAGTCACTTTGTGCTTGCTGTTTAATAATCATTTGAAATCTAGCAAAATGGCATCTCCAGTAGATGAAAAGATTTATCTTGAAATCTGTCATGGAAACTAGCATGTGTAAACCTTAATTAAACAATTTAATAATCAAGTAAAAAGGAATTTACACCTGCATGATATTACAGCTGCGGGCGCCATGTTCTGGCGAGATGCGGAAGTTCATTTGGCGCATTCGTCACGTATTCTCTAGCTGTTGAGCGTACATCAGTCATACACTCATTATGCTGCATTGTGGGATTGAATGAGTGTCCACTATGGTTTCGGACACCACTAGTTTAGCCCTATTTAAGGGTATAGGGGGCGATTTCGGACACAGCCTGTCTCATACTGAAATGAATCCTATTTCACTTGAACGGTTTTTAATCACTTGTTTTTAAACTGCAAGGCTTAAACGCTTTCGTCACATAAACGTAATCTTTTACTTACAAAAATACACTATGGTACTACCTTGTTTTTGGACATATTATGTCCAATGGGTACCATGGTATACATCGAAGTGTCATCTGACATTACCGTGGTTTCTTGGAAGTACCCAATGTGATATATTTGATAGTATTATCATATTATACCATAGTACTACTTTTTCTAAGGGATAGTATATATTTTAAAGTGCAATGGTATTACCATCTGATGTCTAATTTTAGCATTGTAACAGTATTTCTACAGGGTATGCTTTCCCTCCTTCAATTATCAAAGTGTTTGTGTGTGAGTGAGATCATAAAGAGCTCTATTCTCTCTTGTGCTTTCTAACATAAACAAAAGCTGCCAAACTTTGCAGCTGAAGTATGTTTATGTGTTCCTGTCTTGCTGAGAGGGACAAAGACAAAGAGAAAGAGCCAAATAGTGGCTGGATTGTCTGAACAAACAGTTCCGTCGTAGTCCCGCATGGTGCGACAGTAGTGCACGTCCCGTCAGTCCCTGCATGGCCTCCAGAACATCCTGAGAGTTTTTGGAGACTTTTTCTTCTTGTACAGAGTGCAAGAGGGAAACGAGAGTATTTATTTGCCCTCGGCTCTTCTGAGCGTGTCCTCCCTGAATGGAAACAAAAAATGAGAAGTCGAGTGTTGATTGAGGTTGATTTATTCCCTTAAACATCTTGAAGAGGAAGAATGGAAAGCCCTTTGCACTTTTTATAATCAGCTGTCAGTCAGAGGCTTTATTACAGCACAGTTTCCGTGTAGATATCACGTTATTGCTAAATGATAGCGCTTGCATTTCTGGACATCTTTACTCAATCCGCTTGTGGCAGAAACGTCTATTCACACCTGATTATTTTAGTTCAGTGACAGCTACATCCTTCCATAGCGCAATAAAACTAGATAGCACACGACAGCTTCATTGATTATTTTTGGAGTGATATATTTTGGTCGGATTGTGAAGTGTTGGACATATTTGTGATGGGAAACAGTCATCTGTTGAATACGTTTTCTTGGCAGTGCATTGTGGGATTAAAATGCTTAATCATAAAGCCTTGTTTATACTTTTGTCTGGCTCCACAGCGCCTCGTCCGTTTGGGGAGGTGTTTATACTCGACGCGCTCACCGTTGTAATATTCTTTGACACGACAGAGGGCGACTCGGAGTAATTGTTCTATAAACCATAAGGAAACAGCGGCGAGAAGACACAAGACAATGTTTATTTTAGTAAACTTTATCAAAAGAATCGTGTAAAACCCAGTAAACCTTGAGATTATTACTTGTGACAGGAGGTAATGGCTCTGCAGTGAGTAACCTCTGAAATGGGGTCTCGCGCTCTCAACGTGCACGACCGCCCACTCCGCAATGACGTCATTTTTGCCGTGCACACCTTAGCGCTCGTGCGGATGCGTCGAGTATAAACCAAGCTTAAGCCAGTGAATTGTCCAATAGTCACCTTTAACCATTGCCGTTATGCATTTAAATTGATAGTTCACCCAAAAATTAAGCTTTTGTCATTTACTCACCCTCATGTCATATTTTTTTAGGAAACCTGATTTTTGTCCCTCCATTGTAAGACTATTAAACCAAAACATTGATGCTTCAAAAAGTTCATGAATAGATTGTGAAAGAAATCCATGTTAATCGAGCGGTTTAATCCAAGTATTCTGAAGAGACACGATCGATTTATTCACATATAAACATTGGCATTGGGGTTTGAGCTTCCGAAAGAACCAGTGAGGTTTGTTCTTTCATCATTTTCTCACCCTTATGTTTTATCTTCTTGTATATTCTGCAGAATAAAGAAAATCTTTCAAGTTTGGAACAACATGAGGGTGATTATATGATGTGACGTGTAACATGACAGAATTAAAAATGTTTTGATGACCTATCCCTTTAATAGCATCACAGTCAGAGGCTTTGTCCGTTTCAGTGTGTAAATATATAACTACATAGCATATGACCTTAGTTAAAAGGTGTTCACACGTTACTGATACGACTTCTGCAGCTGCCCTGCGTGTCACTGTGTGTGTTTTGTAAGTATCAGTTTGCTGATTGTGTCTCATTGCTGAATTTACCACCCGCAGAGGTGACTGCCTTATCTCAGGGTTAGTAGTGTGTGATCAGCTGCATACGTGAGTGTGTGTGTTTGTTTAATTCTTCTCAGACTGTGACGCTCGTGCTGGGTGTGAATAATGCTGGCATGCGGGCTGTTCAAGCTGAGCACGTAAAATCAGTTGTTTTATGTTTATGGGATTAAGAAGGTACTGTGTTTTGGTGCTTTGGAATGAGGGGCGGTAGAGCGTAGAAATATGAAATGTCTCTCTCTTTCCTGGATCTGGTCTGCTTTGTTTCTCCAGTCGAACCACAGCTGGCCCAGAGGTGCCTTTTTACTGGCTTTCGCAACATATGTGCCAGGAGAGTACGTGGTGGCGGGTTAAAGGCTAATCATTGGAGCGTGTCTCTCAGAAGTGGTTGTATGTGGAACATGCCAAACCCAACGCAGACCTTGGGTTCAGGCATGCTCAGTGGCACACAAGGTTTTTAAGGGCTGCTAATCCTTCACACTTCATGCGTTCCCTTTCTCTAGCTCGCTCTTTCAGCCACCTCCCTCCCCTAGCTTTGACCGTTTTAACACGGCTTTTCCTCAGTACCCTGGGTGTGTGTGCGTTTAAAGCTGGTGAAATCAGCAGAATCGTGATTTAGCTTTCGGAAAAGCAGAACTGGATAGTGTTTTACTTTGCCAGCTGGGCTCCAGTTCCCCAGTTTTGCAGAAGTGAATGGCCTAAACTGGGCATGATAAACTAAAGCCGAAAATCGATTCAATTAGATCATGGACACACAGCAGCTAAATACGTTTGTCGCTGTTCTCAGTCCTTAAAGTCCCTTCTAGTGAAATGACAGACTTCTCTCTGGTCCAATCATTTAGTCGGCTTAAACCCCACCACTTTCATCCTATTGACTGCAAGCTTGTATTCAGATCTGCCTCCATCCAATCAACAACCAGACAGAACCAAGTCTCCGCCTCACATTTTTTAATTTTTTAATAGAGTGCAATAGTGACCCCGCCCCCTTTTTCAGCGGCATTGGTTAAGTATTTTTTTCATTCTTATAAAATAGTCTTTGTTAAAGCGTTATAAGTCATGACCCAAGACAATCAGCTACGAGGGGAATGATTTGAAGAAAAACAGTTTTTGATAATCGGACAGAAAAATACTTAACGGCTTTAGTGAGGGAAATAACTACAATCCCATGAAGCATTGCGAACAGCATAATGGTATTAAACATGACTGAACATTGATTATATGTATAAAAACAGTATATTTTAAGTTTATTACAGAATATGCATAACATTTCAGTGTTTTGAGAGCATTGAGAGACCAGCTTGATTATGTCATCGCAATGCATGGGAGTGGGCGGAGCTAAAGAGCTACTTTGGAGAGTGTTGCTTTTTGCGACTCTGATTGGTGGAATCTCTGTACAGCATCATGGGTAATGTAGTTTTCACCAGGAATTCCACTGTTAAACACAATTATTTTTTTAAATGAGCTGATATAATGTGGGCTGACAGCTTCAGCAGAAGCACATGGATTAACAAGCTCATAGCTTTATAAGTTATCATTCAAAATCAATTTCCTTATGAATGGAGTTTTTACTTCCGGAACCTGTTACCACTTTAATCTTGTTCTGTACACACAATTTATTTTTGCAGAGGTTAGAAATGTATAGTGCTGTTAAACATGCTTTTGGAAAATTCAGACAATTACTAGTGTTTCTCAGAATTAAATTTGCACTAAATTGTGTACTAAAATGAACTAAACTAAATGTAAATGTAGTGAAATCATTGTCTTTTAGAGGCGTTTTGACTTGTAGATTGTAGATGCAGACAGATAAAATAATTTAGGGATTTCAACCTTCATTTAAATGTGGTTGTGTACATGGCTTTTAAATTGTGAAACTAAGACCTGAAACATAATTACATGAACAAAAACAGTTCTCTTTTTACTATCTATTTCATGTGGTGTTGCATTTCCAAAGCACGCATATAGTTCTTTTACGGTCAGTTTTCTCCGTGCATTGGTAAAACATTTGCATTCTCGCACAGGCTTTAGTCAATACTTTGACCTTTCAGTACTTTGGATCTTTTACCTTGATACTGACCTTTTATGTTATAATTTCCTTTTTAGGTTATTTCAGGTAATTTTAATGTTACTGGATCGAGTGTTTTTAAATACTCTTCGCTCTCAACGCTTTTCCATCTCGGTGTCCAGTCAAATGAGGGCGTGTGTGTGTGTGCACTGGCTGATCTCAGCGCCTGACACCGGTGAATCATCAGACGGTTACAGGTCACGGTCACCGTGATGATGAACACTGCCTCATGATTGGGTCAGGGGGACATCAAAGTGACGCAGTGCTTTAGCAGGGCATACAGGAAGAGCAGAACAGGTTATTAACCCGTGACTCAACCTCACAGGTAGAGAAAGAGATAAAGAGAGGTGAAACTGGCTTATCAACCGCTCCCCTCTCCTTCTCTCTGGCCCGGTTTACACCTGCTATTAAGATTCGTTTTGGTCGATCAGATCACGAGTAGATGAGGAAGACACATTCCTGATAACACCTGGTGTTTTAATCCGTCTCTTTTGTCCACTTTCAACCACTTCTGTCCTGATTTCTTCGAGGGGAGGGTCTATGGGCGGGTAAATGTATGGGCTTTTCAGATCTTTCGATCTAATGGACAAAATAAGCTCACGCAATTCACACATGAGTGCATACGAAGCTTTCGTTTCTGCTCTGAGAGCCGCAAGACCACGCCGAACGCTGTAGAAATCAGGAATGGTGAGAGAACATTGTGCTTGGTATGTTTTCCTCTTCAAACCGAACTCAGGTCTTCAGCAGACAAAGTCTAAATCCCGTCTGGCTTGCGTGCTTCCCATAATGCTTACGCATTAGGTCAGTAGATGGTCGTTTAGTGGAAAGCAATCCGGTCAGATGCGTTTTCGACTACCTTTGGAAGTGGTGGAAGCTCAAAACGTTTTAGACCCCGTTTACACCTGTTTTTAATGTCGTCCACTTGTGAGCCAATCGACTAAACTGCACCTTAATACCAGGTATAAAAGAGCCTCTGTCTCCCTCATTGCCTTTAATTGTCTCTCCATTCTGCTTATTGTCTGCCCATCTATCTATATTACGCCTGTCAATCTTTCTGTCCACTCTCGCACACGTGTCACTTTCAGAATTGCGATGTGAACTAGAAAATCCTGTGGCTTCATCATAAGTAGGTTGTGCTGATGAGCACAGAGAGCATCAGTCTTTGCACTTAATTTAATGGCTGGAAGGGTATTTTTAGCGCCGGAGAGGGAATGAGAGGATGGAAGCGGTCTGTATGGGGTGACCGCGCTTTGTCTGCGAGGCAGGGTAAGGGGGCACTTCTATTGTTATCACCACGCCCGTCACAATTACGAATAATGGTCGCCATGGTTACCCGGTGCACAGGTGGCCGACTTGGGTTTGGTGTGCCAGGTCTGAAAAAGAAGCGAGCACTTGAAAATGAAAAGTGTGTGTGGGTGAGCTACTGTGAAACCTAGTCTGTGAGGAAGGCCGGTGCGAATGTGTGTGTGCTGCAGTGAAACACGGCGTGCTAGGTATCGCATACCTTGATGCACATCCAAAAGAAAAAGGTAACACAAACCAAGCTCTATACAAATGCGCATGTGTTCATGTTAAAGTGTAATGAAAGCCGTGTTACTTCCTCCGCCGGCTTGCCAGATAATCAGGTCTGAGAAATGACGTCAGAAATGACATTGTGCACAAATGGAGTAGCGAGAGAGAGCTCTGGTTGTTCTGAGACGCCGTGTAATCCTCTGGATTCTATTATTTCATGTTGTCTTAGCTCTCGGTGCAGTCACTTCTGTAACCACCCATTCCTCCTTAATCCCAGAATGCCCTGTTCTTTCCTCATTGTACCTCATTGTACTAGCAGAGAGTTCTGGGCAAAGAGCGAGCGTTGCAGAGAGAAAGAACAGAAAGAAACTTTCTTTCTGTCGTTATAAAGAGCCTCTTCATTTACCCAAACCACTTTCTCTCATGTGCTTTCACTCCGGGATGTGATAGCCATCATTCTTGTTAATGGCTTTTGTCTGCTCCTGCTTCAGATGCAGAAGGGCAGGTGGAACGTCCACGCCGCTCTTCTCGGTCACCGAGCCCAGAGGACAGGAGAGATGTTGGCACTGTCTCTGCTTCTGTATTGAGCGCAGATGACTTAGCATGAGTCAGCAACACCCTGGAGCGAAACAGAGCAACAGAGTGATTCCTGCACAAGGATGTTTGGGTTGTGAAACTCATGACTGGCTGCATTTCTGTTAAGAAACTCCAGCTCAGCCCCATTTTGAGTTTTGCATATGAGGATTACTGAACATTTGTTGTGTAAGGGACAGCGTTTCTGTTTCTGGGATGTTGTCAGAACAGACATTTTGTACATAAATTCCGGGGCATCTGATAATATTGTTGTACAGCATATAGCAGTTTTACGGTCAGTTTTATCTGTAAATTCCATGCATTGGCAAAACATTTGCGTAATTGCACAGGCTTTTTTAGTCAATACTTTGACCTTTCAATTATTTTACCTTTATAATTATACTAACACTTTGTTACACACGTTACATGTAGTTACTATAGGAATTACTATAAATTGTGCATGCAAATAGCCCTAAACCAAACCCTATAGTAAGTGCATGTACTTAAATGTATAATTACTATGTAAAACGGACACCTTAAAATAAAGTGTAACCTAATTTCCATTGTCACTCCTACACATTTATCTCCTGCTTCTCATGTTTTACTCTTGAGACAAAGACCCCAATAATCTTACATTTGTCTCAGAAGAGCTCAGAATTGCCAACATACTCTATTTAAAATGCAGAGATTTCATTATTAACTCAAATATCAGATTCTTGCAGGGCTAAATTATTTGAGCCAGTGTTGTTAAATAAAACTAAAACTGGCAATACTTTATTTCGATGGTCCACTTTAGACGTTCTACTAACTAAATGTCAACTAGCAGTCCGTTGATAGAGTATTAGTAGACTGTCTGCTTAATATCTGCTAACAGTTTATTTTAATGGTCCCCAAAAGGTTATTCTAACCTAACAGTCTCTAATGAGAGTTGATGTAGTTGCAAAGTTACTTATAGTTAGTAGACCATCGAAATAAAGTGTAACCCTAAAACTTTTAAAATCTGTAATTAAATTAAACCTTAAATGATATACAATAATAGTATATAAATAATACTAAAATAACACTGAGCTGAGGTATCCCTGCTGAAAAAAAACATCTTAAACTAGTCTAAACTAGCTCAGGCTGGTCTGTTGGCTTGTTTTTAGATGGGTTTGGATAACCAGCTAAACTATATTATATTAAACACCAACTTGACCAGGCTGGGAGACCATCTAGACCAGTTTAACCCAGTATCCTGGACTGGTTTAAACAGGATTTTTAGGTAGGGATGCAGTCTAATTTATAGCTTTATGCTCGTCCTATATATCATGAACTGTCTCATTTGTGTCAAAGACATTTCAGGTGATGTAATTGACCTAACCCAAACACATAACACTAACCTAACAGTCTCTAATGAGAGTTAATATAGTTCCAAAGTTGCTTGTAGGTTTTGAGACTGTCTTTGGTTCACTGCAGTTTTAAGGAGAAAATACTCATCAATGGTGTTGACTTATGAATTTGCACATAGTTTGTCTTAAAGAATATTAAAAACACCGCATTTGCATATAAACTTGATTTTGATAGTCTAAACTGGTTTGCTGGTCTCAGACTGGTCTGTTGGCTTGTTTATAGAGGGGTTTTGGTCACTTTTTAGCTGGATAACCATATTATAAACACCAACTTGACCAGGCTGAGATACCACCTAAACCAGTTTAAACCAGCACCCTAGACTGGTTTAAACAGGATTTTTAGGTCCGGATGCAGTCCACTTTATAGCTTTATGCTTGTCCTATATTGTCTCATTTGTGTCAAAGACATTACAGGAGACGTGACTGACCTCCAGTGAGGTGTACCTCTGAGTAATAAGATTTTCAGGTTTATAGTTTCACATTCTTTGTCTAGATGTGCAGGTTTTGTGTGTTTCAATTACTGGCAAAGTTGTTTGCTTCGATTTTTTCCAGTTTTGTTTTTAGTTTTATTCTACCCACGTTGGTTTGCCCCCCCCCCCATGAGATAATGAATGTTTTCCAGATGTGAGATTACGCAAACAATTTTGTCCCCCTGCAACTGGGTGTGTAAGTCTTGATTTAGTGTGTTTTAAAGGACATTAACGCCTCCAAATGCTAACGTTTGGCTGTTAGACTGGTTTTATCTGGTGCCTTGGCTCTGATGGAAGTGCTAAAACTGGTATGTTCTGGTCTACAGCACGGGGAACCGTTCTCGCTGTTGGTTTTTGTTGGCTGAGCCGTAGACCACTTGCTAGGGGAGGATGTGTGTTTGTGTGCCTGGAACTGTCTGTGAGAGACAGGCTGTCCCGAACACGCTGCTTTTAGAGTGATTCTGGGCGTGTATGATTGAAGCCCATGGTGTTCCAGTTGAGAGGACACAATGTGTATTTTTCACTATGAAAAAGAGAGATGCTGAAGGTTTTGGGATGATTCTAGAGCCTGGAGCTTGAAGGAATACTTTCCTAAAATGAAAATTGTGTCGTCATTTTGTCTGTGAAATTTTTTATTTAAGTGAAAGAGGGCCAAAATCATCAGAGGACAAAAACACCAGTAGCCTGAAACAAGTGACATTGTGTGCTAAATCAAGTCTTCTAAAGCCGTACATGATTGTGTCTCATTGTTCAATTTCATTCGTCATACGGGTTTGAGTAAATGATGACAGAATCTTAATTTCTGGATGAAGTAATCATGTAACCTGTTTACACAGTGGGCTTAAATTTGGCAAGGACTGCTGGGAAACCCTCTCAGGCTTCAACATTTTCTGTGTATGAGTGGCTGGTTCATGCATATGTGTGGTATTGTCCGCTGAGTCAGTTCAGTAGGTCAGTTAACACAGCAATGATAAGCATCTTCCTCCCTCCCTCTATCTCTCCTTCTCTCTCTTTCTCCCTTTCTCCCTTTCTCCCTTGCGCCTTCCTCTCTTGCGCACATGCGTGCATGTGAAGTCTGGGCCTGGTTTTGTTTGTCATGCATTTTTTAGATCAGATTTGGTGTCTTTTGGCATGATTTCAAAGATAGCTAGACATTGTGTGAGCATGATTCTTTCTGTGCTTTCCATCTTCTGTGTGTGATGACAGTTTTGGCAGCTTGTGTGCTGCACTTTGCTCTTTCAGATACTTTTATCTGAAACAGATCTCACTGAGAAATATCCTGGTTGCATAAAAAAAAAAAAGAATATATATATATATATTAGTCTTCATAGTCTTGTTTAAAGCCTATTTTTAAGGTCTTTTCAACATCACAGTGTCATTATTTCTGTTACAAATATTCATATTATCACAGAAGTACTGGATAAAAGTTTATAGTTTGGATCTAAACACTGATGTCTGTGGAATAAGGATTGCATCAGTTACATCGTAACACCAGTAGGTGGCGATAAGTGACTGTTAAAAAATGTATTTGTCATTGAATCATTCATTCAAGAGATTTGTTCAAAAACGCTGATTCATCCAGTAATGAAACGAGTCGTTGAATCATTCACTCAAGAGATTTGTTCAAAAACGTTTGCTGTCTCATTTCATTTAATTTTGAAGGCTGCGTCCTCCGGAGGACACATCCTGTGAAGGATGCAGTATACGGAGTGTCCTCAATCAGAATTAAACAAGACGTCCTTTGTAGGACACACAGGCAGGAAGTATCATGTTGCTATGCCAACACGTTCAGCCTCGTTGCGCTCTCACGCCAGTTATATGAATGAAAAATATTTATAACTTGAAAATGACTATGAAATGTTTTTTTGCCTTGACAGCAAAGTACTGTTCTAAACGTTTAAAAAGCACTAAACACTAATAATCCTGTTTACCACAACTATCTATTTGAGGTAATACAGCTTAAAAACAAAAAAAAAGCTTGAAACTACTTACATTTAAACACCACATCTACGCTTGCATGTATATCTGGCGGTGGTGCCCTTTTTTTCAAATAATATTTAAAAAATATGATGGTTGTTAATGGCGATGCAAAGAATTGTGGGTTATCTGCAGCAGAGAAGGATACACCTCATGGACACTCCGAATTCCTGTAAAGAAGGTCGCATTTGGAGTGTCCTACTCACTTTTTTTAAATGAGACAGCCTTATGACGCATGCAGCCTTCGAATGCGACCTCTGGAGGATGCAGCCTTCTGAAATGAGACAGCTGTTGATTCATCCAGTAATGAAACGAGTGAGTCATTGAATCATTCACTCAAGAGATTTGTTCAAAAACACTGATTCATCCAGTAATGAAACGAGTGAGTCATTGAATCATTCACTCAAGAGATTTGTTCAAAAACACTGATTCATCCAGTAATGAAACAAGTGAGTCATTGAATCATTCACTCAAGAGATTTGTTAAAAACACTGATTCATCCAGTAATGAAATGAGTGAGTCATTGAATCATTCACTCAATCAGATTTTTAAAAATAATTAATTCAGATTAATTACACACTTTAAATAGACTGCAGCAATTAACATTTTGTCAGAACCTCGAGTAAATTACATGTTTAGATGTCTGTTCAGAATCGTGGGAGAATCGTGATCTCGTTTTGAAACAGAAAATATTGTGATTCTCAATTTATCCAGAATCGTGCAGCTCTAATTTGTAAGATACAATCCAAAAGATACAATCCAAATGCATTTATTTTTTCAATTTATTGTAACAAATTGTTTTGGCTCAATGTGCTCATGTTTAGTCTACTATTGCCATGTTTTAGATGCTTGTTAATGCTCACAAGTGTTCTCTTGCAGTTTAATTGTATTCTGTGTGTATGCATTTGCGAGTTTGTTGAGATCTTCTCTCTGCTCGGCCTCCTATGCTGTGCTCTGGACTTCCAGTGTTTAGTCTACCTCCCGTCTGTCCACCATGGTCGCCTGCGAGTGTTTCTTTCAGGCCTCAGTCCACCCATCCTGCCAGAGCGTCATGTCCTTCTGGTGTGTTTCTGAGATCAGAACTCTCTGCTGTGTTGATTTTGAGTGTGTCAGGCAGATTCGTTCTAGTACACTCAGCAGTTGTCTGGGTCTTTGACCTTTAGTGGTATGTTTGAGAGAGAGAGGGATTATTTTTAAGTTTCCTTTCTCACACTCCTCATTGTTATATCTTATAATAATAATTTGTGCGGTTTCATATTTGACCTCTTAGGAACCTAACTCCCCGCCATTGATGGAAATTTACGGCTTATTGTGTTTTCTCTGTTATACGATAGGGGGTGCTATTACACATATTCTGAAAGAGTACAGAATCTCCTGATCAAAACACAGGACAAAAAGAAGCAGAAGCAAGCGATATCAAATGTAATCATATGCATATGTAAAGTAACGTGCTCATCAACATTAAACAGCATATGAATCAAGACTGTCTAATGTTACTGAATGAAATGTCGACCCAGGACGAGCTCTAGGACTGTGAAGCTTTGGGGTGTTGATGGACTCGATCTACTCCATCTGTGTTTTGATCATCGCTCTGAATCTGATCCAGATGTAGTGTTTAACAAAAACATGATTTTCATCAAAATGTTGCTTTTTTATGAAACTTACCCACATTCAAGTGTTAAAAAAGAAAGCATGATGCTAGAATTTCTATATATTTTTGATATATTGCATGTTCAGATATTCATAACATATTCTGGGGGCCATGAAACTTTTGTGAAAATGATAAAAAATGCTGGCAACTTTTTTTCAAAAACACTGGCGGGGAAAGAGTTAATAATGAGTGGTTTGTGATGTGTGACTAGCTTTGAGTAGAAGTAATTGGGGTATGTGTGTTTGCAAATGTTTTAGATGATTTGAGCATCCATACAGGCCTCTTATTCTTCCACTAGTTGAAATGCGTCTGCATGTGGGTTGGGCATTATTGGAACCACTTTTGCCCAGACATTTCACCTTTGACCCCAAATCCTCTTTGTGTTGAAGAGTAAGTGTGATCGATGAGGGCATTATTAGCGAGCCGTCACCCCTGGAGGGTGACCTAAAAAGCCGGGTATGAGTGCAGGGGGCGGTCAGGGGGTCAGCGTTCCACCCCCTCTGTCTGGAGGACAGGCTCACCCCTAATTTTTCAGACCATAAAGACCAAGGGAGAGTTTTCCAATAAGCCCAAGGTATTTTGTGGAAATTAAATTAGGTGTAATACATTGTTTTTCTTCAAAGGGCTAGGAAGTTGATTGATTTCATGGCTCAAGAACAGATTATCAGCAGTCGGGAACTGTTTTTATTTTGTGTAAGTGAGTATGTGTTTGGGATTGTGTGTGTTTACATCTGTTTACTTTTGTTTCACGCACAGCGGTCGAGTGTTTACGTTGGACTTCAGTGCCATGCGAGTGTGTGACCTGGAGTTTGACCTCGTCAGGCGTCTGTCCACGCCCCCCAGCTCCGAAGCCACGCCCGCAGACACAAGCCCCACCCCCAACTGCCTGTCCGTGTGGAAGTACTACTGTAGAGATAACTTTGGCTGGAGGGAATATTCAGAGGTGAGACACCAATCTGACCTGTTCTTTCTCTTCCTTCCAACCATTAAATTAACATGTGTACTATCGTTCAAGTTTGGGCTCTATAAGATTTTTGAAAGAAATTAATACTTTTATTAATACTTAAGTTGTTCCAAACCTGTATGAATTTCTTTCTTCTGCTGAACTCAAAAGAAGATATTTTGAAGAATTTCAGAAACCAAACAGTTGATGGACCCCACTGGCTTTCCATAGTTTTTTTTCCCCCATACTATGGAAGTCAATGGGGTCCAAGGTTTCAAGGTATCAAGATTTCCATAACAAATATTAAGCAGCGCAACTGTTTTCAACATTGATAATAATAGTAAGTGTTTCTTGAGCAGCAAATTATGACTTCCTGTGACACTAAAGACTGGATTAATGGCTTCTGCAAATTCATCTTTGCATCACAGGAATAAATGACATCTTAAAATGTATTAAAATAGCAAACGTTTGTTTTAAATTGTAATGATATTTCACAATATTTGTTTTTTCAGATAAATGCAGGCTTGGCTAGCAAAAGAGAATTATAAAAAATTTTTTTTTTAAATAATATTATATTTCTTGATTTTTGGAAAAAAAAATAAATAAATAAAACCTAAAACTGTTCTCAACAGATTTTGTGAGAATCACCTATAAAGTCTTTTTAAATAGAGCTTAGATTGCGCACATAAATAGCAGATTATGTGTGTGAGCGTGAGCGTGTGTGTGTGCGTGTGTGTGTGTGTGTGTGTGTGTGTGTGTGTGTGTGTGTGTGAGCATGAGTGTGTGCGTGTGTGTGTGCGTGTGCATGTGTGTGTGCGTGTGTGGTTGGCTCAGTGAATGTGCGTGTGACTGTGTTGTGTGTTGTGTCTCAAGTCGAACTGGCTTACACACACCAGAGAAGACGTCCTGTTCTACTCTCAAGCGCCTGAAATCAGAACATTGCATAAGCGTTTCTTTGGAAACAAAGCTTTTTATTTCCTGTGAAAATCTCCTATGATGGATACATTCTGACCAGTGCTCCGGATGAATTGTGTGGGAGTCGGAGCGCATTTAAGTGTGCTGTTGTTCTCTCTTTCTCTGTCGATCTCATTTCCTCTCTCTTTCTCCATCTCACAGCCGGTGGTTCGGTTGATTGAGGAGGCGAGCGGCCGAGGTCTGAAGGAGGTCCGCTTCATCACACTGCAGAATCAGTACATCCTGAACATTCGTGAGGGCTTCCAGCAAAATGCTGTTTTCGGTTTCCGCCGGCAGATCAAAAAACGGCCTCTGTTCAGGTCCTCCATCATGCTCACGCCTTACCTCCAGTGAGTATCTGCCTCGTAATAGCTACAAAGTCTCTTGTTAAACACTCTTGACTTCACACTGATTATCATTAAAAATGGGTTTGTTCTTCAAAACGTCTAAGAAAAGAGTCCTCTGGATGCGCTCCGAAAGCCCAAAATAACAAGCGTTTCACTGCTCAGCGAGAACATATCGGACTCTCGGTCAAGGATTTCACTTGTATCCTATTTTAATAGCTTGAAGTGCTGCGTGTGCCTCCAGAACACTTTCCTGGAACATAATATTCCTACTCACCTTAAGCTAGAACATGCACTGCGGAAAGATCTGTTATATTGATCATCTGTTGTCACATGGAGTGCTTATTTACAGGGACAAAGAATAAAATCGAACGCAGCAGATGTGAAAAGGTCGAGAAGGAGGGTTCAGTGGCTCTGTTTAACGTGACCATATGAAAGTCCAATTTCTGGTTAGCTCAGGGTTTTTGTTCTGGCGACATTTTCCTGTCCTGTCTTTCATCTTTTACATCCACTAAGTCACTCTGACTGAAGGGTCAGAGAGTTATTTTCCCTGGACGTTCCCCTAAAGCTAAATTGAAGCGAGCAGCAGTTTTGAATCATTTTTATTTTACTTTCTCAATGGAGTCAATGCGTCCACCCGAGCATTAAATGGATCAGAATCAGGGCTGAGCGAGATACTATTGTAGTGGTTTTTGACAATATTCAGTATATCACAATATGTATTTGCTCTGAAACCAATTTTAAGGACTGAACCAATTGTAGCCAAGTAGATTAAAATTAAAGACATATTTTCTACATTGCTTTGTCACCAGCTAAACATCACAATGAATAGTGATTTTATATATTTGTATATATACATTTTTTATCCACTAGGGGTGTAACAATATATTGTGTCACAATATACCGCAATACAAAATTGCAACAGTATGTATCGTGGATAGTGACAATCTGTATTGTGTATAGTTCACCCAAAATGAAAATTACTGTGAGAGGAAAAAATTCAAGTTTACAGAGTTTTATTGTCAGTACTACATTAAACTGTTATATATAATGTTGAATATAATGTATTATAATGCAATGGGGGAATATTTGTGGCTCCTGGTAATGCTAAATGTCTTATTTTACTGAATATATATCTAGTCAGTGACCGAGTGCAAGTATATTCGTCTAAAATAATTCAGTATTTTGTGTCTCCATTGTCCTGTGCATTGGGTTACCAGCACCACGTCCAAGCCTATTCATTTCCACACCCAATGTAATACCAAATTTAGCATTTTAATCAACAGTACATTTTTGTTAACCTCTTGGACTATCGCAATAATATAGTTCAGTATCGTGATATGTATCGAATCATGACACTCCTAGTATCCACTAATATAGTATTTATTTACATATACACTACCTTTCAACAGTTTATAGTTGGTATGTTTTTTAAAGAAATTAATACTTTTATTCTGCAAGGACAATCCAAATGATCAAAAGTGACTATATATATATATATATATATATATATATATATATATATATATGCAATTAATCAATTTAGCAGCAAAAGTTTCAATTAAATGCTGTTCATTTGCTAAATTTTAAGCAATAATTAGCAATAATAGTTTCTTGAGCAGCAAATCATCATATTATACTGATTTGTGAAGGATCATGTGACACTGAAGACTGGAGTAATGATGATAAATTCAGCTTTGATCACAGGAATAAATCACACTTTACTATATATTCACATTGAAAACTGTTATATTAAAATCTAATAATATTTCACAGTTTTTACTGTATTTTTGATCAAATAAATGCAGCCTTGATGAGCAGACGAGACTTTCAGAAACATGTTGTGAGAGTTTGAAGAGTTTGTCGTGAGAGTTCACGAAAATAAACCGAACTCACCAACACTTTTTTTTTTTTTTTTTTTTTGCCACTAATGTTTAAATCAGACATGCCATCCATCTTAACGCTCTCACACTTTCAAGCTTCAAGACAAGGAGGGAATGTCATCTCATTCACATCAATCTGCTGCTGTTGTCAGATAGAGGCGTCTGGAAGGCCGCTCCAGCCATCTAAAGGGTCCTGCAGCGTCAGGAACACACTGTCCCGAGCACAGGGGTGGAACTCATTAGTGCGATTGACAATTTGGCCGAACCGCTGCCTGAGTCAATGCTCAGCAAGCGCCATAAATCACCCTCTCATTCACACACAGACACTCTTTACAAACAGAGCCTTTCCCAAAAGTGTTTGCTTATCTCTTCAAAACGATTGCCCTCGTTTCTTTCCATTCGCTTTTCCACAATGCCTCGCAAACAATATATGGTAGTTGAATTCCTGCAGTTCTTGCACCAGGAAGCAAGTCGACAGAGGAAGGTAGCGCTAGCTAAAAATTAAAGGATGACTCATAAGGTAGTCACACTGACTGGAGGGAGATAACGGTCACCTGCTAGATATCAAGGGCTATACTGAGTCACGGGACAGAGCCCTAACCTTTATTTAACCACAACCTCAAGACTCTCATAAACATATGCTTGAGTTTAAATTGAACTTTCTCCCAGTTTATCTCTTGTGAGATAATAATGCAATGAAGTAACTACACTAAAGTAGTTTCAGTAGACATTAAATTCATCAGTCTTGTTTTTATTCATTTATTTCTACGTATTTCATCATTTAGGGACAGATTTACTAACAGCTAGCATCAGCGCAAACCCTCTTTGTTTGTTTGTTTGACTTTATTACCTTTTCAGATTTCCTGCACAGAAATCTTATCAGACAATACTATACATTCACTTACATAAAGCACACATTTGTCCCCATTAAAGAACATGCATAAAACGAATACGACACTATATATACAGAGTGTCTATTTACACCGTGCAAATAGTGTGCCTTGTTGGCAAGTACAATTCGCGCTAGCTCCGCCCAACAATGCCTGGTTGGGCCAAACAAGATAAAAGATGTGTGTATCTCAACGTCTTCAGTGGGTAGAAGGCTTGTGGAACAAGGTTTTGGCACGATCGACCCGGGTTCAAATCCACCTTTTGCCGAGCTTTTTCCCATCACACATCACATCGGAAAGGCATTTACTTTCAATAAAAATTAAGTAAATGTTCTAAAAATGGAAATAAAGTGCCTAACGAAACGTTTAATAATAATAAAAGCATTTGTTGGGTAGGTGTAGGGAGGGCTTTTATTGTCTCATTAAGGCGGCATCCATTTAATAATTGTAATAAATATAATCATTTACACTCTATGTTATTATTGCATCCTGTTAATGTACAACAATACTGAGGTGCAAATAGTATATATCTGTCAAAATAAAGTATAAATAGCATGTAATTACTATTTACACATATTGCAAAGAACTGCTGCTTGTAAATAGAATATATCACTATTTCACTTAGTAAATAACATCTACAGTTAGTGTAAATAGCATCTATTGCTTTACAATTGAATTCTTGATATTAGGAATTTGCATTTTTACTAGTAACAAAGTAATGTAACACTTTATTGTCCTTATGTTGCATGTACTTAAACCCTAATCCCACCCTAACCCTATAGTAAGTACATGTAGTTAATTTATATTACTCAGTACTTAAAATATATAATTACACTGTAACAATGACACCTTAAAAGTAATTATTGATATAAAAAATTATGATTTTGACTATCTTGATATCAACAATTGAATTTGAATGGCAGCCTATGGTATGATTTAACTAGTGAAAATGCAATTACAGATATCAAGAATTCTAGTTTATACCAGTATATCTAATTCTTGTGATGATGTCATTGTTGATATCAAGAATTAGCATTTTAACTAGTGAAAATGTAATTGTTGATATAAGTCATATCCTGCGAATGATTAAAAGTCAAAGCGGCTTGCCATATCCACTCCCATCGGCGCTTTTATGGAATTGTGCTCTCTAAATTTGGCCCTTAATCTCTTAATGACGCCATGTTTTCCTCTCTTCAATAGGACTCTCGGTGGCCTTTCCTCGACATTTCTCTCCTCCCTGGAAAGTTCTGGAAACCAGCCTCTCTCTCCGACGTCAAGCACTCCCTCCAAAGTGTACCCTGAGACTTGGTTACCCATGAACACCAGTCAGGACTTCCTGCAGGTGCCCGTGTCCCGGGAAGACCGCAGCTACCGGACCGTTTACAGCCTCTTCCACAAGACCGTGTCTGAGACCAAGTTCCGCATCCTGAAGATCCTCCGTGTCCAAAACCCCTTCCTCTGGGAGAAGTACAAAAGGTGTGGTAGGAGATTCTCAAACAATCCTTTGTGCAAAGTAGTTTAGACTGTGTATCCGGTGCCAGAGCAGTGTTTAGTAAACACTGACATTACGGACTGGTTGAAGACAGACGATAAAAGGTTAGCAGGACAGATCTGTGTCTCAGAAACGTCTCTGTGAAGTGAATATGGAACCCCACCCCTGCACAAGGCTTTGATGTTTGCATTCACGCTGCTAGCTGTCAACCACGCTAACGGTTCGTACTACGCTTTTGTTGGTCGGAAACAGATGTGTTTTTGTGGTAGGTCTGGGAGGTGAACTTCTCAGCGTGTGAAATGTGGAACATGTAGAGAGGAAGTGAGTGAGAGAGGAAAGGGTGCTAGGTGAGGAATTGGTGCGCTTTAATAAGATATTGTCATGGAAATATGGTTTCGCCCCCCTTTAGCTGCGCACGACAGGTCACAGAAAGAGATGAGTCAGGGAGAAAGACTTACTGCTGACTCATGAGGTGTGTTTATCTTAAGCATGCGACCGATTAGATTAATCCTTGCATATTTCCGTCTAGTAATGCATTGCTGTCTTACAGTAGACATGTTTGTAAAAATAATAATGGGATGACGGATTAGGTATTAAATCCTGGTAGATTTTCAAGCCAAGGACCGTTAAATATAATGACTCCCTTCTTAAAATAGAAAAGCATCTACATATTGTAATGCATAATAACTGAGCCATTTAAGTTTGACACTATAAAGACAGCATGTTGTTTATTAGCTGCCCCCTAATAGTCAACTAAACGTTAGTCGACGAGAAGAGGCTTAGTTGAACAAATTGTAATTAGTGGGTTAGTCACAGGAAAAAAAAACCCGCAGGAATTGGTGAAGTAACACCATCCGTGATGGACAGATCGTTACCACGGCTGTTCCTGTGGTAATTATGTTGGTTTGTCTTACATTCATCGACCATGGCTTATCATTTCAAACATGTAAGGGCCGGTTCACACAGAACACGTTTTTGCTGTTAAAAGCGTGAGACGTGAGCCAGTAAAATGAAAAAAAAGAAAAGCACAGAACTGGGTTTTTTTTTTTTTGAAACTGAACTACTTTTAACTTGAGCATGTCATGCACGAGACGCTGTGACAGACATGAGCGCAACAGTTAATGACATCCGTCTATACTGTCAAAAATATTGTTGGTTTAACTTAAAAAAAGTAAGTTGCCTTAACTTGAAATTAAAAATTTGAGTTAATACAATAACAATTCTGTGTGAGCCTGTGTAAGTAGTAGCCTAACGTTAGCCACTTTACATGGCCGTTCATACTAACAGTAATGTTGGCCTAGGTAAATATGCATTATGCATTATTAGGCACTTTTTAAATGCTTATTTGATTATTATGGTTTAGTATTTCTTTGTAGAATGTAGAACAATGTTACATACTCTTTTTCAGCCTGAAACCATTTTCCGAAGCCACTCCCCAAGTATATATTTAATTCAAATAATATTATAAACGTCCGACTAGTCGACTAATGGCTTAAATGAGCGACTACTAGACTACATATTACTAGGATATTGTCTGTTTATTAGTACTTATAAAGCACATATTAATGCCTTATTCTGCATGACCACATTCTACATCCCTAAATCCTACACAAAACCACCTTACTAACTATTAATAAGCAGTAATTAGGAGTTTATTGTTTAAAAGTTGTAGTTAATAGTGAGAATTGGACCCTAAACTAAAGTGTGACCAAAAAATCTTTAGTCAGGGGCAGCCCTATTGTTTCCAGAGCATTTAAATAGACATTGTACTGAAGCCAAATCAAATTATTGTTTTCTGGACAATATTTACTCTTGTATTAAGTTCACACACAGCGTATGTTGTTTTGTTTTTCTTCTAACAACTATTACATATGCATTTTTCACAAAATTACACTATAAATGATTATTTTTTCTTTTAAAAACTAGAGCCATTAATAGAATATGGACCAATGAAATGATTGTATAGAATAGAATAGAATAGAATAGAATAGAATAGAATAGAATAGAATAGAATAGAATAGAATAGAATAGAATAGAATAGAATAGAATAGAATAGAATAGAATAGAATAGAATATTTAAACGAGTATAATAAAACAGTAATGGGTTACACTTTAGATTAGGGTCTATTTCTCACTATTAACTATGACTTTTGCCATAATAACTGCTTATTAATAGTTATTAAGGTAGTTAAGATTAGGTATTGTGTAGGATTAAGGGATGTAGAATATGGTCATGCAGAATAAGACATTAATATGTGCTTTATAGTACTAATAAACAGACAATATCTTAGTAATATGCTAATAAACAACTAGTTAATAGTGAGAATTGGACCCTAAACTAAAGTGTTACCCAGTAATCTTCCACTTAGACAGGAATAGGCTGCTCAGTAAGCAAAACATCCCTGTATAGTTCAGCTTGGCTTTTCTGGGATGAGTAAATCTGAAATGCTATATATCGCTGAGAGCTGAATGTACAGGTGTGGATATGTTATTTACGTGCTTCTACGTGTCTCGAACAAAACTCTTGAATATCATTCAAAGATTCAATGCAATGAACCTCTCAAAGTCCAGCAATTAGTTCTTCCTTGCAAGCAGCTATTGTAGTAGCCTGGGAAAGAGAGCCGAAGGAATAAAGGTTGGTGTGTTCGTTCATATGCCCGTGCAGGTGAAGATCTTTTGTACAATAGTTCTGAGTGTTTCCAGGGTGTTGGCCAGCGAGAGAATGTCACTGGGTAAGCATGAAAGAGGATTTGTTTGCATCAGTAAAAGCAAGAACAAAACAGACTGATGGCGAAGTGGCTTGGTGCAAAAGAGCTTAAAGGAGATGAAAGGAGAAGCTGAAACAACACGAGTGATGACTTCACTGATGCATACAAAGTCACTGCTCGATGATTGTGATGGTCGGTGGCCGTAGGGTCGTATAAGGTCAGTTAGGGCCAGGCGGTGTCACAGTGAGCACTGCTGATCAGAGAGTTTGTCTCAACCAGGCTGACCTCGCGTCCCCTCTGCCCATGACAATACAGGCACAGACTGGGCTAATGGAGCCCTGTTGCTGACTGGGTTCACTCGGGTCCCTGGCGCTCATCTGTTCATTCACCCTTTCTGTACCCTCTCACTTCTCTGTTTCCATTTGACCGGATGACAAGCTCGCTGGAGTTTGGCTTGTTTTCTTGTTTTTGTGCAAGGACAGCTGCCGTGCTCCGACACAACAGAACTTTTTTGTTTTATTTTTCAACCTAGAAGTTTTCTTAAAAGTAATTGCTGACATCAGGGTTCAGAATGAACTTGTTTTGCCACACCTGCCAATGGCATATGAATTGAGTACATTTACTAGCCACGAATTTGTAAAGCAGGGGCGGCAGGGTTTATGTATGGCAAAGTACACCCATTCTCACTCCCAAGGCGTCAAAATCTGATTCTTTCTTGCATGTTCAGATACAACAAAATTGCAAATACATACAAAAATGCTGGCGGGGAAAGAGTTAATAATGCATCCCTAGTCTCTGGCATTCACATTTATCTGTCCTAGATAAACTTATAAAAGAAGGTTGTGACAGATGTTTTCTTTAGTTGATGGTTTGCATGTTTTTAATTTTAATCGGTCATCTACTTGCATGAAATGATTGTCCTTACAGTTTAATGAAAACCATGTATTATGTTGCAGTTCTTAACAAAGTTACTGGCCAACTGTTTTGAATCCTGGTTTTCTTTGTCTGTTCAGTCTCTGCTTTGTCCTATTTTTTGTTTCATCAATGTCTAATTGAAATGTCTGTTTCTCCTTCTCTTTATAGGAAGAAGGAGTACATGTCACGACGCATGTCAGAGATGGACCGCATGCTGAACGAACGTCACCTGTTCCACGGCACGTCCCAGGATGTGGTGGAGGGCATCTGTAAGCACAACTTCGACCCGCGTGTGTGCGGCAAGCACGCCACCATGTTCGGCCAAGGCAGCTACTTCGCGCGCAAGGCTGTCTATTCCCACAACTTCTCCAAGCGCTCGCCCCGCGGCGTGCACTACATGTTCCTGGCCAAAGTGTTGACGGGCAAGTTCACAGTGGGCAACCCTTCCATGCGCCGACCACCCCCCCTGAATCCAAGAGACGCCTCCAGCGACCTATTTGACTCCTGCGTGGACAACTGGATGGACCCACAGATCTTTGTCATCTTCAATGATGATCAGAGTTATCCATACTTCATCATTCAGTATGAAGAGGTGAGCAATACAGTGGCTATTTGAAGAGCGCTGCACATCTGGAGACTTGATACTCGTGCGCCCGTTCGGCCAGTTCGAAAGGAGACGGAAGTGGTTGTGCGCCGGCACTCTGAATGGAACTCATGGATCATACGGGATACATTTGGATATGGTTCCCACCCTCAATCCTGTGTGAGAGGGTTTCTGTGTGACCTTTCAGTGCCCATCTCCTCATACCCCTGTGAATACAAATGGGGATTGCGTGTATGTTTGTGTGGTGTCCCTCCTCTGTGCTGGACAGTTTATTGTGTGAATCATGTGTGCGGACGAGTGTCTCTGCTACGGCTTCCTTGGATGACCACTGGGACACGCTTTAGTAGAAAACCCGTGGATTGCTTGCCACTCGGACTCGAGGCTGTTGCAGCTTCACATTCTTATTCTTTTTTCCCATTGCTGCCATTCACGATCCATACTTGCTATTTGTTCGAAGTTGTAAATATGTTCTCCTTGTTTATATTTGAACTGTGTGCCTTTTGTTCATAAATAAATTGTTTATTTATGTTAGTCAATGTAACAAGTAAATAAAAACAATTTAAAGAGAATGTAACTGCGGTGAAGTTGGTGTTCGTTTATATGACCTCCCCTAGTGAACAAAAAAAACCTACATATACTACATATAATAATATACAGTATACTATGTATATTAAACTCTATTTTGAGTACTTCTTTATTGCACAATGTACATTTCTTAATATTAAGCCTAATGTGTTTTAATATCACTATTAGTGAGATCTCTGTATAATATCAGTCTTTAAATGCAAGATATTTAAAGTATACTTGTAATAGTTCAACTTCAGCACAATCAAATATACTTAAAGCATGTTTAGTTGGATTTCAGCACCATTTCCGGATAACTAAAGTGCATTAAGTACAAAATCAGTCCAATTTAGCAGACTTGTAGTATATATCAGTTTAGTATACCAAAAGCACATGCATATGCAAAGGTATTTGTAGCATACTTAGCATAAAATAAATGTATTTCAAATGCATTTTAGTACATTTATTTTCACTAGGGTCAATTTTAATTTGAACTTTTATGACTAAATTTGCCTCTGACATTTCTAATCATAACCGGTGGTTATCTAATAATTCACATGACATTGTTACATGGGTGGAGCCAATGTGAAAATGAAAACTGAATTAGATCGAGTTGACAACACAATATTAAAGGCATGCAGAGGAAAAAGTCAATGTTAGACTAAGCTGGTCTTTTCATCAGGGAAGTGAAAGGGAATTAAGTCAGACTCTACTAAAATGCTAACATTTCACGGCAGGGATTTAACTGTTACAGAATGGTTCACTCTTATCAACCAACCCAGATTTGATTATTCTTTAAGCTTGTTCTCTGAATGAAAAATCTCTCTCTCTTGCCCTTTCTCTCCAGAGGACTCTGGGTTCCTAAGCTCCATGCTTAATGAATCCCAGGGTACTAGAAAGAGAAAGGAGGTGGCCAGGGAACACCCTCCCCACCCTGGAGCCGGCCAGTTTAGGAAACAACAGGTCTCTTCGAAGTCTCTGCTGATATGCCTGATCACACGCTACCCAACCCCTAATCCAAGCCCTGCTTGACAAACAGCTCTGGAGGCCATACAAGAGCCAGGTGCTGTTTATCTGCCGTTGTGGAATTATCAGCAGCTCCTATCGTTTTGTGCCCTGGGGGCTGGAACAACCGAGGTGAATGGGGAGCAAAGGGCAGTCAGTAGAGAGAAGACAAGAAGGGTGTCCCCTCAAGGGAAGGCACTGATGTGACCCTGTAAACAGGAACTTAAAGGGGTCCTATTACGCTTTTCCGACTTTAGTTAGTGTAATGTTGCTGTTTGAGCATAAACAAGATCTGCAAGGTTTCAAAACTCATAATCCACTCCAAAAGGAGATATTTTATTTAACAGAATCCTCTTTTCAAGAACTACAACGAACAGCTTGTTTGGACTACAATGCGATTTTTCGGATCTTATGAAGTCATAATGTCACTCATTTAAATAATCTCCGCCCACGTAATACATAAAAATGGTGCAAGGCCTGGTTGAACTGCTAGAGAAGACAGTGTTGTCGCTATTCAAAGAGACACTGTTTTTTCCAAAATTCATTTGTTTTACCTTCGTAAGGCTGACAAACTTAAAATGTATTTTAAACACTGTTACTGAATATTAAAACCCCCACGTTTATCTGTGCGCTGCACATTTTATGGAGAACAGCTTGTTTTCTGTTGCTTTTGTAAGCTCTCGCTTTTGAAAGATGGTTCACTGCTCTTAGGAAAATTAGCTATGGTTTTCTGATTGATTACTGTTGGTATTACCTTAGTTTTCCTACAAATATCACAATTATATGGTGGATAACATTGTATCTATAATGTATAAGAAAATTACAAAAAACATACCACTCTCAAATGCTTGCTTGCAAAGTCCATGCATGAAATCCGTTCTGCACGATCTTCTTGTTCATTAACATTGTCAGGGTCTGAATGGGGTCATGGGTTTGAAATTGACAATACTGTTACAATTCATAACACACTGGGCCAGCTAACCAATCTCAGCACACTGGGCCAGCTAACCAATCACAACACACTGGGACAGCTAACCAATCACAACACACTGGCCAGCTAACCAATCACAGCACACTGGCCAGCTAACCAATCACAGCACACTGAGCCAGCTAACCAATCACAGCACACTGAGCCAGCTAACCAATCACAACACACTGGGACAGCTAACCAATCACAACACACTGGCCAGCTAACCAATCACAACACACTGGGACAGCTAACCAATCACAACACACTGGCCAGCTAACCAATCACAACACACTGGGACAGCTAACCAATCACAACACACTGGCCAGCTAACCAATCACAACACACTGGGACAGCTAACCAATCACAACACACTGGCCAGCTAACCAATCACAGCACACTGAGCCAGCTAACCAATCACAGCACACTGAGCCAGCTAACCAATCACAACACACTGGGACAGCTAACCAATCACAACACACTGGCCAGCTAACCAATCACAGCACACTGGCCAGCTAACCATTCACAGCACACTGGGCCAGCTAACCAATCACAGCACACTGGCCAGCTAACCAATCACAACACACTCGGCCAGCTAACCAATCACAACACACTCGGCCAGCTAACCAATCACAGCACACTGGCCAGCTAACCAATCACAACACACTCGGCCAGCTAACCAATCACAACACACTCGGCCAGCTAACCAATCACAGCACACTGGCCAGCTAACCAATCACAACACACTCGGCCAGCTAACCAATCACAGCACACTGGGCCAACTAACCAACCACAACACATTTTGTATTTCGGAATATATGTGAAATATAAATATATATATCTGCAAATATGTGAAAAATAATGTTTTTTGAACAATCAAGCATCAAAACATTCTAGCACACCCCAAAAAACAAAATCAAGACTTCGTAAAAGGGCATAATAGGACCCCTTTAAGGAATTAGCAGTCAGGTCTGTTACCCTTCCTCTCTCTCCACTACCCGTTCCCTTTCTCCATGACCTTTCTCCCCCTAAAGCCTGTGTTTGTAAAGGCCATGGAGAGCTGCAATCAAAGACGTGAGCCCTTGGGCACAACTTTAAATTGCTTGCCAGACATCCACTGGATGACAAGAAGCAGTCGCTCTCCCGACAATGCTTCCTAGTTACCAGATTGCTAAATAATTGCTAAATCTCGCATCGGGGAGAGACATATTTGTTTAAGGTGTGTCTGGAAGAGACAGGCAAAGAATGTGCGTGATTTCAGATGTTTGACTTCTTATGTTGATTTCAAATATTTGACTTCTTGTTTGCTTCTTAGAGGAGGGTTAGGCTCGGGGGGAACCAGAACGAGCTCACAGAGAGAGCTCTATGATGCTTGAATCCCCGTACTTCCTGCTCAACCCAGTTCCATATTGCTCCAATGACGCCCAGCTGCAACCAATGAACATTCCAGCTCACTTTTTTCATCATTTCAGATTTCTGCCATAAGCCCTTAAGAGTAACAGGGGCGGACCAAATATGGGAAGGAGATTGTGCCCTGAACTTAGCGTGACCTTAAAACCAGCCCTTGCTCTGCATGACCTCTGCTTTCTGCCCTGAAGAAGGGGGCTTTAACAGCCAGTTTTTCATGCATGGTCAAGCTCCTGGATTTCTTCTTTGCACGCTTCCAATTCATATTGCAATCTCGTTTTCTTTTTATCTATCACTCTTTACCTCTGTTTTATCTCTTTTTTGTCTTAAGGGGAAAGAGCATTCTGAAGGGCTTGGCAGTTTGACGGAGCAATCAAGTTGTTATTTCACTTTTCTTTGTCTACCTGTCCTTGTCCGTTTCTTAATTGGATTTTAGAGTAGGTCAGGAAGTAGATAGGGGGAGCAGGGAGGTTAGAACCAAGGTTATCCAGGAATGGACTCATTTGCAGGGCAGAAACCTGATAGGATAAATATATAGCGGCTCTATCTAGAGGCCAACAGGTTATCAAGTCCAGAGGTCTGCTTCCATTTCCCTGCTCACAAACACACGCTTCAGTAAATCTTGGCTGTTGTGGAATACATGTGAATGAATTGCTTACTCGGTAGGTTAGCTGTCCTGAAACATTATTACATTCATGATTAGCACTGTTTCAACCTCTATTGACAGTCTGAGCTTTCAGTTGGTTCTGCTCTCTCAGAAAATCTCCATCTGGAGGATTAGGGTGGGAGGCAAGGCAAGGACGGGGTTGGGGGTTTGGAGGAGAACAGGAAGGAGGTGGATGAGTGAGGCTCATTGCTAGTCCAGGTGGAGCAAATGTGAGGAGGCTGAAGAGATCTCAGCCTGTGTTTAATGCCTGATGGATTTGAACACAACTGCAATCATACACACATACATCTCAGGATTGAGACTATAGGTGTGAAAAAACCTGGTCCGCTTAGCTTTCAGATTGACATTTTTATCACAGAACCTAAAGGCATAGGGATAAGTTCACAACCTGATCAACTTTTATTCAGTATATTTTGTGACAGAACTTACTGAACACCCAAATCAATACTGTGTCCAAATGCGCTCGTTGTGTGTGCATAGCTTCATATGATGGTATTTTGACCAGCTGAGAACTCGTGAAGAGCTTATAAAATGTGTAAAGGAGTCCAAACACCGTCAGGAATCCCTCCGTCACACACACAAACCAAGATCTGCTGCGAGGAGACGCGGTTCTGACGCCTGTACCGAACTGTGATGGGCAACATCACGACTGCAATGAGAAAAAACAGGTGTGCTTGAGCATTCTGTCCTGTTTAGGGTCGCATCTTCCTTTTTTTTTCTTTTTTTTTGGTTCGCTTACACGTCTTTGTGTTGCGTTCGTATCTCATTCGATTTGCACCAGAGTTAGTTTGGAAAGAGACCGAGACCCGGTCCACTTGTTTGGTGCACACCAGAGTTGTCAGCGTTCACACTTATTCAAATTAACCGCACTAACAGAGCAATCGCACTAAGATGCGGTTTAATCCAACCAAACATGCCAAGTGTGAACACACCCTAAATGCTTTTATGATCACATAAGCATAGTGTAGTGTTATTCTCAGGGTCTTCTACTGGGCCTCTACTGTCCTGTCATGTTATTTTCTCACTTATGTCTGAAGCACTAAGCAGGCAAAATGGAACAACTAAGGAAAAATATCATAAAACCCCTACCTCCAGGAAGGCAGCCCTGCCTGTACATCGTCATAAGCACTTGGTTCATGGTTGGGCATGGGTTGTTGGTTGTGACAAGCCCCCTGGTACCATTTCCTGACTGGAGCAATGGGAGGTTCTGGAATATGCTGGGTGCCCAGAGGAAGGGTAAAAAAGAGGGGGGAGGTGTGAAGCCATGGGCAGCGTACGTGCCGCACAGCTTGAGACTGGTGCTGGAGGTGGAGACAAAAGGAACAGGATGCTGAGCCCTGCAGGAATGCATACGCCCCGGCAGTATGTGCACAACACTCATCCCTCCTACCCATGAACATGCTGGAAAATAGAGAAAGATAGACGAGAGAAAGAAAAAAGATGGACACTGAGAGAGCAGGGAGGAACTGCATTGGGTTTAAAAGAACTTGGCGCATCTCTCGTAAAGGAAATGATCTCTGCAGATAAAATTGCAGGGTAGAGTCAACTCTTGCATCACAGTTTCTGGTTATCACAAGAATCAGGGCTGATCAACATGCCACCACTGTGATTCACGGGATGTTTGCATTTGAAAAAAAAAAAGGTACCTGATTAACAAAGTGTGAAGGCCACATGACAACATGTTTACTGACACACTAAATGCACACGCAATAGATAATTTGGACTCTTTAGAGCCATACTTTTCTCCTAGTCAAATATTTGGACACAGCTGCTCATTCCTTAATTATTACTATAGTCCCCATTTTAGTAATAGTGATATTAAGATGGCAACTTCAAGCACATTCACAAAGAAGAATAGGAAAATAAAACCTCTTTGAAGTAGTAACCCTTTGCCTTGATAACACTTTGCACACATATGAGGAAGCCACCGGGGATGCTTTTCAAACAGTCTTGAATTCCCCGTGTGCTGAACACATGTTGGCGGTGTTTCCTTCCCTATCCGTTCCAGTTCATCCATTAAGTTTTGTAAAGAATTTCACACATAGCCAAAACTTATTTTTGATTACAGAACTAATTTGAAGCACTCATGAGAGACTTGAATTCTGTTAAGTGTGTTCGGACTATTGACTAGCAGCTTCACATTAGCTGCGTTTCCATCAAAGTCCCTTAAAGACAAGTCATTTGACTCGGCGGCCATCTTTGAAATGCCTCTCGGGCATCCAAGTGCAGCTCCTATCTCTTTGAATGGGGAAACATAAAATTCTCCAAAACTGTTCGCCAAGCTTACAATTAAATTCCATATTGATCACCAATGAAATCTGACAACAACTGTCTCAAATGATGTTAATAAACGCTTGAACCATGACAAAAAACAGAATTTTTCAGCCTGCTAATGCAAGCTAATGCACAATCCTAACACTGCCCATTTCTAAAAACCGGAGCTTCTAACGGCAGCTGCAGTGACGCGATGACTTTACTAATCAATGATTGTCTCTTTCATTTAGAAAGCAGGGCTTAGTTGCCATATTGACCGTTGCACTTTCTCCCATTCATAATCAATCGGAGAAAAAACATGTAACCATGTCAGTCGGAATGAATTGGAAAAATACGATTACAATTTAATTAGGATTGTAAGGGTTGGTTTAAACCTTTTCTAATCTGATCGAGAGGACATATAAACACTTGATCAGATTGAAAACCGAAACTGGAAAGTACAGTGCATGTGCAATGATGTAGAGATAATGACCTCAGACAACGTAATGCGTTAGAGCGAAATGAGCTGTTGTTGTTGAAGTGTCAGAAATTATTGTCACGTCATTCTGAAATTCTCCTTCCATTCATCGTCTGTGAAGTGGAGCAGGACAATATCCTATCAGCCCTTGTTTCGTACTCTCATCCACAGATGGGCGCGGGAAAGGGGCGTTTTTACTGCTCGATGTTAAAAAACTACTGTCAGGATTTATTAAAGACACGCCGTGAAAAATTTGCGCTGAAATGGCGTGTACAGGGTTATTTTTGCATCTGACCTTATTGCATATGCATTTGTAGGAATTTCCCTTTCAGACGCAACATTTATGGGAGGAGAGTATTTAAATTAATCACTTTTACTAAGGTTTGCACTAGTCAGTTTACTGGTATTTGTGCCATTATTTACCACCCAAAAAAAGCATGTGTTAAACCAGATGCTAATTTGCGCTGCTCTTGGTAGATTGTGTTGGTCATTATGGAAATGATCCGACTGCATTAGTGTTCTTTCATTTGCGCGTCGTCATTAAATCACACGCAGAACTTTCCACTCCCATCTGCGCTTTTATGGGATTGTGCTCTCACGATAATTTGCCCTGTATAGTAAATCTGGCCCTAAGTCTGCTCTTTAAAACAACAAAAGAAGCAATGTAGGAAAATGTTTAGTATGTGCAAACAGTGGGAAACCCTGTATATTCATGCAGTGTGTGCATGTCAAAAAATCTATTCTGATTTGAAGCTTGTGAGATACAAACACGCACATCAACCTGATGCATTCATGTAAATACTACATTCGGATTCAAGCAAAAGGTGTCCATGTAAACGTAGCTATTGTTATCCCCTAAATGCATGTTCCTATGAAAGCCTGAATGCTAAGCTAATGCTCAAAAGCCCAGCTGGATTCCAGGCCTGTGTTGTACAGAATGCATGCCGCTGTGTCAAGTGTTGGCCTGCCTGGGTGTTGCTTACAACTGTAACTTCCCCTAACCTGAGGGATCTCAATCCAGTCTCTAACGCCATAAAACATTCCTGAGTCTTAGTCAGTGGTGACAGTTTTCATTGGAGGCACACAGCACCTTATATAAACCCTTCAGTGAGAGAGAAATGCATGACTTGGTTCGGACCACAGCAGATGTTTGTCACCCTAGAGGAGCTTTTAAATGTGTTTGGTAACATTATAAAAAAAAAAAAGAGCACATCGTTAATCCAATCAAGCTTCGAACACGAAGTCTCCAAGTTACGACCTCAAATCCTATAATCATATTTCCAAAATTTTCTGAGAGTTTTTCCTCTCGGAGGAGTTAGCTGAGAGTAAGACTTGTTTAAAGCACACGCCTCCCGCTCGGCACGTGCGAGACGACCCGACAGTGGGATCAGCAAGGAAGTAACAGGTGACAAAGTACAAACATCGGCTCCCTCCACTCGACTGATCCAACATCAGAGAGCTGCTCTCTCTACTCACACAGAACAAGCCCAGACAGGTTGTCACAGCAACCGTGAGGGCACATAGTCTCACACTACATGCGTCACCGGAATTCTATGTATGTGTGTGCGTGTTGAATTCATGCAGAAGAAGCCTCTCATGATCAGCCTTAGAGAGAAAAGACTGAGAACTTAAAATTCCCCTCATGTTAGTGTCCCTGTGTTGATCTGGCGTTTTACTGCTATTGGCAAGCAATGTTTCCAGCAGTGCTTTAATTATGGATACTGGGCCGTGTCGTAAACAATGGGTTTATTTCAGAACTTTGTGACACTGCCACTCTCTCAAAAGTTGTGCAATACAAATATAAATTTTGTTGTTCATACAGTTAGGAGTCAGTAGTCAGGAGATGTTGATTTAGACAGTGTTTTATGTCCGTGTCCATGGGAAGTGGAGGCTTTGGCCTCGAAACCAGTTCCTAATTAGAAACTGGAGTTTAAATTCAACCATGCCCAACAGCAAACTAACCATAATCAACAAAAACAACCTTACCACTTCATGGGTCACATGCAATGTCACATGGAAGCTTCATTCCTCCGCTGAGAAAAAAAGCTATGTGAAAAAGCTCAATAGATTCATATTGACTTGTGAAGGGAAAATTATGGAGCTTGTTTCTGCCACAGAATAAAAAAATAAATAAATTAAAAGGTAATTCTGACTCTGACTTTATATATCTCTCAATTCTGACTTTATATCTCTCAATTCTGACTTTATATATCTCTCAATTCTGACTTTATATATCTCTCAATTCTGACTTTATATCACTCACTCAATTCTGACTTTATATCACTCACTCAATTCTGACTTTATATCTCTCAATTCTGACTTTATATCTCTCAATTCTGACTTTATATCACTCACTCAATTCTGACTTTATATCTCTCAATTCTGACTTTATATCTCTCAATTCTGACTTTATATCTCTCAATTCTGACTTTATATCTCTTCTGACTTTAATTCTGACTTTATATCACTCAATTCTGACTTTATATCACTCAATTCTGACTTTATATCTCAATTCTGACTTTATATCACACAATTCTGACTTTATATCACTCATATCTCAATTCTGACTTTATATCTCTCAATTCTGACTTTATATCTCTCAATTCTGACTTTATATCACTCAATTCTGACTTTATATCACTCACTCAATTCTGACTTTATATCACTCAGTTCTGACTTTATATCACTCAATTCTGACTTTTATATCTCTCAATTCTGACTTTATATCACTCAATTCTGACTTTATATCACTCAATTCTCAATTCTGACTTTATATCACTCAATTCTGACTTTATATCTCTCAATTCTGACTTTATATCACTCATATCTCAATTCTGACTTTATATCTCTCAATTCTGACTTTATATCACTCAATTCTGACTTTATATCACTCAATTCTGACTTTATATCTCTCAATTCAGACTTTATATCACTCACTCAATTCTGACTTTATATCTCTCAATTCTGACTTTATATCACTCAATTCTGACTTTATATCTCTCAATTCTGACTTTATATCACTCAATTCTGACTTTAATCTCTCAATTCTGACTTTATATCTCTCAATTCTGACTTTATATCACTCAATTCTGACTTTATATCACTCAATTCTGACTTTATATCTCTCAATTCTGACTTTATATCACTCAATTCTGACTTTATATTCTGACTTTATATCTCTCAATTCTGACTTTATATCTCTCAATTCTGACTTTATATCACTCAATTCTGACTTTATATCTCTCAATTCTGACTTTATATCACTCAATTCTGACTTTATATCACTCAATTCTGACTTTATATCACTCAATTCTGACTTTATATCTCTCAATTCTGACTTTATATCACTCAATTCTGACTTTATATCACTCAATTCTCAATTCTGACTTTATATCACTCTCAATTCTGACTTTATATCTCTCAATTCTGACTTTATATCTTCTCAATTCTGACTTTATATCTCACTCAATTCTGACTTTATATCACTCAATTCTGACTTTATATCTCTCAATTCTGACTTTATATCACTCAATTCTGACTTTATATCATATCACTCAATTCTGACTTTATATCACTCCTCTTCTGACTTTATATCTCTCATTCTGACTTTATATCTCTCAATTCTGACTTTATATCACTCAATTCTGACTTTATATCTCTCAATTCTGACTTTATATCACTCACTCTTTATATCTCTCAATTCTGACTTTATATCACTCAATCAATTCTGACTTTATATCTCTCAATTCTGACTTTATATCACTCTGACTCAATTCTGACTTTATATCTCTCAATTCTGACTTTATATCTCTCAATTCTGACTTTATATCTCTCAATTCTGACTTTATATCACTCAATTCTGACTTTATATCACTCTCAATTCTGACTTTATATCTCTCAATTCTGACTTTATATCACTCAATTCTGACTTTATATCACTCTTTATATCTCAATTCTGACTTTATATCTCTCAATTCTGACTTTATATCACTCACTCAATTCTGACTTTATATATCTCTCAATTCTGACTTTATATCACTCACTCAATTCTGACTTTATATCTCTCAATTCTGACTTTATATCACTCAATTCTGACTTTATATCACTCACTCAATTCTGACTTTATATCACTCACTCAATTCTGACTTTATATCACTCAAATTCTGACTTTATATCTCTCAATTCACTCACTCAATTCTGACTTTATATCTCTCAATTCTGACTTTATATCACTCACTCAATTCTGACTTTATATCACTCACTCAATTCTGACTTTATATCTCTCAATTCTGACTTTATATCTCTCTCAATTCTGACTTTATATCATCTCTCAATTCTGACTTTATATCTCTCAATTCTGACTTTATATCTCTCAATTCTGACTTTATATCTCTCAATTCTGACTTTATATCTCTCAATTCTGACTTTATATCACTCACTCAATTCTGACTTTATATCACTCACTCAATTCTGACTTTATATCTCTCAATTCTGACTTTATATCACTCACTCAATTCTGACTTTATATCTCTCAATTCCGACTTTATATCTCTCAATTCTGACTTTATATCACTCAATTCTGACTTTATATCTCTCAATTCTGACTTTATATCTCAATCAATTCTGACTTTATATCTCTCAATTCTGACTTTATATCTCTCAATTCTGACTTTATATCACTCAATTCTGACTTTATATCTCTCAATTCTGACTTTATATCAATTCTGACTTTATATCACTCAATTCTGACTTTATATCACTCAATTCTCAATTCTGACTTTATATCACTCCACTCAATTCTGACTTTATATCTGACTTTATATCTCTCAATTCTGACTTTATATCTCTCAATTCTGACTTTATATCACTCAATTCTGACTTTATATCACTCAATTCTGACTCAATTCATATCACTCAATTCTGACTTTATATCTCTCAATTCTGACTTTATATCACTCTCAATTCTGACTTTATATCACTCCTCTCAATTCTGACTTTATATCTGACTCAATTCTGACTTTATATCTCTCAATTCTGACTTTATATCTCTCAATTCTGACTTTATATCACTCAATTCTGACTTTATATCACTCAATTCTGACTTTATATCACTCACTCAATTCTGACTTTATATCACTCTCTCAATTCTGACTTTATATCACTTCTGATTCTGACTTTATATCTCTCAATTCTGACTTTATATCACTCAATTCTGACTTTATATCTCTCAATTCTGACTTTATATCTCTCTCAATTCTGACTTTATATCTCTCAATTCTGACTTTATATCACTCAATTCTGACTTTATATCTCTCAATTCTGACTTTATATCACTCAATTCTGACTTTATATCTCTCTCAATTCTGACTTTATATCTCTCAATTCTGACTTTATATCACTCAATTCTGACTTTATATCTCTCAATTCTGACTTTATATCACTCAATTCTGACTTTATATCTCTCAATTCTGACTTTATATCTCTCAATTCTGACTTTATATCTCTCAATTCTGACTTTATATCACTCAATTCTGACTTTATATCTCTCACTCAATTCTGACTTTATATCTCTCAATTCTGACTTTATATCACTCACTCAATTCTGACTTTATATCACTCCTCAATTCTGACTTTATATCACTCAATTCTGACTTTATATCTCTCAATTCTGACTTTATATCTCTCAATTCTGACTTTATATCTCTCAATTCTGACTTTATATCACTCAATTCTGACTTTATATCTCAAATTCTGACTTTATATCACTCAATTCTGACTTTATATCTCTCAATTCTGACTTTATATCTCTCAATTCTGACTTTATATCTCTCAATTCTGACTTTATATCTCACAATTCTGACTTTATATCACTCAATTCTGACTTTATATCTCTCAATTCTGACTTTATATCACTCAATTCTGACTTTATATCACTCACTCCAATTCTGACTTTATATCACTCAATTCTGACTTTATATCACTCAATTCTGACTTTATATCACTCAATTCTGACTTTATATCACTCACTCAATTCTGACTTTATATCTCTCAATTCTGACTTTATATCACTCACTCAATTCTGACTTTATATCTCTCAATTCTGACTTTATATCACTCAAATTCTGACTTTATATCACTCAATTCTGACTTTATATCACTCACTCAATTCTGACTTTATATCACTCACTCAATTCTGACTTTATATCTCTCAATTCTGACTTTATATCTCTCAATTCTGACTTTATATCACTCAATTCTGACTTTATATCTCTCAAATTCTGACTTTATATCACTCAATTCTGACTTTATATCACTCAAATTCTGACTTTATATCACTCACTCAATTCTGACTTTATATCTCTCAATTCTGACTTTATATCACTCAATTCTGACTTTATATCACTCACTCAATTCTGACTTTATATCACTCAATTCTGACTTTATATCTCTCAATTCTGACTTTATATCTCTCAATTCTGACTTTATATCTCACAATTCTGACTTTATATCACTCAATTCTGACTTTATATCTCTCAATTCTGACTTTATATCACTCAATTCTGACTTTATATCACTCACTCAATTCTGACTTTATATCACTCACTCAATTCTGACTTTATATCTCTCAATTCTGACTTTATATCACTCAATTCTGACTTTATATCTCTCAATTCTGACTTTATATCACTCACTCAATTCTGACTTTATATCACTCAATTCTGACTTTATATCTCTCAATTCTGACTTTATATCACTCACTCAATTCTGACTTTATATCTCTCAATTCTGACTTTATATCTCTCAATTCTGACTTTATATCTCTCAATTCTGACTTTATATCACTCAATTCTGACTTTATATCTCTCAATTCTGACTTTATATCTCTCAATTCTGACTTTATATCACTCAATTCTGACTTTATATCACTCACTCAATTCTGACTTTATATCTCTCAATTCTGACTTTATATCACTCACTCAATTCTGACTTTATATCTCTCAATTCTGACTTTATATCACTCACTCAATTCTGACTTTATATCTCTCAATTCTGACTTTATATCACTCAATTCTGACTTTATATCACTCACTCAATTCTGACTTTATATCACTCACTCAATTCTGACTTTATATCACTCAATTCTGACTTTATATCACTCACTCAATTCTGACTTTATATCTCTCAATTCTGACTTTATATCACTCACTCAATTCTGACTTTATATCACTCACTCAATTCTGACTTTATATCTCTCAATTCTGACTTTATATCTCTCTCAATTCTGACTTTATATATCTCTCAATTCTGACTTTATATCTCTCAATTCTGACTTTATATCTCTCAATTCTGACTTTATATCTCTCAATTCTGACTTTATATCTCTCAATTCTGACTTTATATCTCTCAATTCTGACTTTATCACTCACTCAATTCTGACTTTATATCACTCACTCAATTCTGACTTTATATCACTCAATTCTGACTTTATATCACTCTTTATATCTCTCAATTCTGACTTTATATCTCTCAATTCTGACTTTATATCTCTCAATTCTGACTTTATATCTCTCAATTCTGACTTTATATCTCTCAATTCTGACTTTATATCTCTCAATTCTGACTTTATATCTCTCAATTCTGACTTTATATCTCTCAATTCTGACTTTATATCACTCAATTCTGACTTTATATCTCTCAATTCTGACTTTACATCACTCACTCAATTCTGACTTTACATCACTCACTCAATTCTGACTTTATATCACTCACTCAATTCTGACTTTATATCTCTCAATTCTGACTTTATATCTCTCAATTCTGACTTTATATCACTCAATTCTGACTTTATATCACTCAGTTCTGACTTTATATCACTCAATTCTGACTTTATATCACTCAATTCCGACTTTATATCACTCACTCAATTCTGACTTTATATCACTCACTCAATTCTGACTTTATATCACTCACTCAATTCTGACTTTATATCTCTCAATTCTGACTTTATATCTCTCAATTCTGACTTTATATCACTCAATTCTGACTTTATATCACTCAATTCTGACTTTATATCACTCACTCAATTCTGACTTTATATCACTCACTCAATTCTGACTTTATATCACTCCTCAATTCTGACTTTATATCTCTCAATTCTGACTTTATATCACTCAATTCTGACTTTATATCTCTCAATTCTGACTTTATATCTCTCTCTCAATTCTGACTTTATATCTCTCAATTCTGACTTTATATCACTCAATTCTGACTTTATATCTCTCAATTCTGACTTTATATCACTCAATTCTGACTTTATATCTCTCTCAATTCTGACTTTATATCTCTCAATTCTGACTTTATATCACTCAATTCTGACTTTATATCTCAAAATTCTGACTTTATATCACTCAATTCTGACTTTATATCTCTCAATTCTGACTTTATATCTCTCAATTCTGACTTTATATCTCTCAATTCTGACTTTATATCACTCAATTCTGACTTTATATCTCTCACTCAATTCTGACTTTATATCACTCACTCAATTCTGACTTTATATCTCTCAATTCTGACTTTATATCACTCACTCAATTCTGACTTTATATCACTCACTCAATTCTGACTTTATATCACTCAATTCTGACTTTATATCTCTCAATTCTGACTTTATATCTCTCAATTCTGACTTTATATCTCTCAATTCTGACTTTATATCACTCAATTCTGACTTTATATCTCAAATTCTGACTTTATATCACTCAATTCTGACTTTATATCTCTCAATTCTGACTTTATATCTCTCAATTCTGACTTTATATCTCTCAATTCTGACTTTATATCTCACAATTCTGACTTTATATCACTCAATTCTGACTTTATATCTCTCAATTCTGACTTTATATCACTCAATTCTGACTTTATATCACTCACTCAATTCTGACTTTATATCACTCAATTCTGACTTTATATCACTCAATTCTGACTTTATATCACTCAATTCTGACTTTATATCACTCACTCAATTCTGACTTTATATCTCTCAATTCTGACTTTATATCACTCACTCAATTCTGACTTTATATCTCTCAATTCTGACTTTATATCACTCAATTCTGACTTTATATCACTCAATTCTGACTTTATATCACTCACTCAATTCTGACTTTATATCACTCAATTCTGACTTTATATCACTCACTCAATTCTGACTTTATATCACTCAATTCTGACTTTATATCACTCCTCAATTCTGACTTTATATCACTCAATTCTGACTTTATATCACTCACTCAATTCTGACTTTATATCACTCACTCAATTCTGACTTTATATCACTCCTCAATTCTGACTTTATATCTCTCAATTCTGACTTTATATCACTCACTCAATTCTGACTTTATATCACTCACTCAATTCTGACTTTATATCTCTCAATTCTGACTTTATATCTCTCTCAATTCTGACTTTATATATCTCTCAATTCTGACTTTATATCTCTCAATTCTGACTTTATATCTCTCAATTCTGACTTTATATCACTCAATTCTGACTTTATATCTCTCAATTCTGACTTTATATCTCTCAATTCTGACTTTATATCACTCACTCAATTCTGACTTTATATCACTCACTCAATTCTGACTTTATATCACTCAATTCTGACTTTATATCTCTCAATTCTGACTTTATATCACTCAATTCTGACTTTATATCACTCAATTCTGACTTTATATCTCTCAATTCTGACTTTATATCACTCAATTCTGACTTTATATCACTCAATTCTGACTTTATATCACTCAATTCTGACTTTATATCTCTCAATTCTGACTTTATATCACTCACTCAATTCTGACTTTATATCACTCACTCAATTCTGACTTTATATCACTCACTCAATTCTGACTTTATATCTCTCAATTCTGACTTTATATCTCTCAATTCTGACTTTATATCTCTCAATTCTGACTTTATATCTCTCAATTCTGACTTTATATCACTCAATTCTGACTTTATATCTCTCTCAATTCTGACTTTATATCACTCAATTCTGACTTTATATCTCTCAATTCTGACTTTATATCTCTCAATTCTGACTTTATATCACTCACTCAATTCTGACTTTATATCACTCCTCAATTCTGACTTTATATCACTCAATTCTGACTTTATATCACTCACTCAATTCTGACTTTATATCTCTCAATTCTGACTTTATATCTCTCAATTCTGACTTTATATCACTCAATTCTGACTTTATATCACTCAATTCTGACTTTATATATCTCTCAATTCTGACTTTATATCTCTCAATTCTGAATTTATATCTCTCAATTCTGACTTTATATCACTCAATTCTGACTTTATATCTCTCAATTCTGACTTTATATCACTCACTCAATTCTGACTTTATATCACTCACTCAATTCTGACTTTATATCTCTCAATTCTGACTTTATATCACTCAATTCTGACTTTATATATCTCTCAATTCTGACTTTATATCTCTCAATTCTGACTTTATATCACTCAATTCTGACTTTATATCACTCACTCAATTCTGACTTTATATCACTCAATTCTGACTTTATATCTCTCAATTCTGACTTTATATCACTCACTCAATTCTGACTTTATATCACTCACTCAATTCTGACTTTATATCACTCACTCAATTCTGACTTTATATCACTCAATTCTGACTTTATATCACTCACTCAATTCTGACTTTATATCTCTCAATTCTGACTTTATATCACTCAATTCTGACTTTATATCACTCAATTCTGACTTTATATCACTCACTCAATTCTGACTTTATATCACTCAATTCTGACTTTATATCACACAATTCTGACTTTATATCTCTCAATTCAATTCTGACTTTATATGACTCACTCAATTCTGACTTTATATCACTCACTCAATTCTGACTTTATATCTCTCAATTCTGACTTTATATCACTCAATTCTGACTTTATATCTCTCTCAATTCTGACTTTATATCTCTCAATTCTGACTTTATATGTCACGGTTCATGAATTCGTTGTCTCCTAGTTACTGCCTGTGTGTGTATGTGAGGTGAGTGTGGGGGGCGTGGTCACTGATCACACACTCAGCAATCATCCTTTGCACCTGATATCCATCTGCTCTGCCTATTTAGTTCCCTTCTCACCACCACTGTGTTGTCGAGTTGTTGTCCCTCCAGTGATGCTGTGCTGGTCTCTCCCGTGTTCCTTCGTCTTCGTCTTCGTCTTCGTCTTCGTCTTCGTCTTCGTCTTCGTCTTCGTCTTCGTCTTCGTCTTCGTCTTCGTCTTCGTCTTCGTCTTCGTCTTCGTCTTCGTCTTCGTCTTCGTCTTCGTCTTCGTCTTCGACGCTCCACGATCACCACTCTGGGATTATCACCGCACGACGTCTTCACTGTCTAGCCCATTGAGTCCCTGTGTCACCGCCAGCCATTCCCCGGACATTCCTTGTGTTTTGTGTTACCACAAATAAATTCTCACTTGCTATTGACTCCGTCTATGACTACTTCCTGACAGAACGACTCGACCTACAATATGGATTCAGCAAGTACCCCCGGCTGGCAGGACTTTGTTACCAACAACATGGCGCGCCTAGATCGGCAAGAGGAACAAATGCTGGCCACTGGGCGCGCCGTACAAACATTAGTGGCTCAGGTGTCTGAGCTCACCAATAGGATTCAACGGCTACCTGTCCCGCTGCGCCAGACCCACCGTCAGTTCCCCACCATCAGCCGTCCCGCAGGGCAGCAAGAACCTCATCTCCCACCCACGGGACGTTATGCTGGTGAGCCCGACTTCTGCAGAGCCTTCCTCACAAAGTGCTCTGTATTTTTTTTTCTCTCCAACCACAAACCTACGCATCTGAACAAGCAAAAGTAGCCCTGGTCATCACGCTGCTCTCGGGACGAGCAGCCAAATGAGGAACGGCGGTGTGGGAGAACCAAGATCCTTGCTGCTCCTCGTTCCAGACCTTCTCGGAGGAGATGAGAAGGGTCTTTGACCGGTCAGCGGTCGGCCGCGAAGCAGCATGCAAACTGTCAGAGCTCAAGCAGGGGAACCGATCCGTGTCGGATTATTCTATCGAGTTCCGTACACTCGTGGCCGACTGCAAATGGAACGAGGAGGCGCAGTGGGACAGGTTCCTGCATGGGCTGGCTGACCGTGTCCAACAAGAGCTCTACACCCTGGACCTACCCACTGGACTCAACGGACTCATCGAACTGGCTCTGCGAGTTGACGCCCGGCTGGAGCGGGGCAAGCTTCGATCACCCCAGTCTACAGGTCCAGGGTCCCCAGCGATACCCACCATCCTGATGCGGTCAGTTCCGTCTTTGATCACGAGCCCATGCAGGTTGGTCGAGCTCGGCTTTCCCGGGAGGAGAGAGAACGCTGCAGAGCCCAGGGCCTCTGTATCTACTGTGGGGGAGAAGGGCACTTCATCCTCCACTGCCCGGTAAAAGCCAGCACCCGCCAGTAAGGAGGGGGCTACTGACGGGCGTGGTCACAGTTAACAGATCCTCCTCAGCGACTCTCCTCCCGGTAAGACTTCAATGGGCTCATTCTTCACATCGTTGTCACGCTTTATTGGATTCTGGGGCAGAGGGCAACTTTATGGACCGCGCACTTGCACTTCAACTCAAGATCACCACTGAACGTCTCACACACTCCATCGCAGTCAACGCTCTGGGTGGCCAAAGCCTACCAGACATTTCTCATAAAACTATTCCCCTTAGCCTCACCATTGCAGGTAATCATATCGAGACCATAGACTTTTTCATCACAGACTCTCCCTTGGTCCCCGTCGTCCTCGGCCATCCCTGGTTATCCAAACACAATCCCAGGGTTGACTGGGGACACAACACCATCACGAGTTGGAGTGATCAGTGCCATGCCTCTTGTCTTGTGTCTGCATGTTCGTCTGTGTCTAGTTCTGTGTTGCAGGAGGAGCCAACGAATTTGTCTAACGTGCCCCTGGAGTACCTCGGCCTGAAGGAAGTGTTCAGTAAGTCTCGGGCTGCTTTTCTTCCTCCGCGTCGTCCCTACGACTGTGCTATAGATATTTTGTCAGGTATGTCTCCGCCTAAGGGCAAGTTGTACTCGCTTTCCACTCCTGAAAGGGAGGCCATGGAGAAATACATTTCTGATTCTTTGGCTACTGGGTTCATCCGCCCCTCTTCTCCGGCGGGGGTGGGATTCTTTTTTGTGGGAAAGAAGGATGGTTCTCTGCGACCTTGTATTGACTACCGAGGGCTGAACAACATCACGGTAAAGAATACCTATCCTTTACCGTTGACGTCTTCAGCGTTCGAGAGGTTGCAGGGAGCATCTATTTTCACGAAATTGGATTTACGTAATGCTTATCATTTGGTCCGCATAAGAGAGGGGGATGAATGGAAGACAGCATTTAATACCCCCAGGGGCCACTTTGAATACTTGGTCATGCCTTTTGGGCTGTCCAACTCCCCAGCTGTCTTCCAAGCATTCGTCAATGATGTGTTGAGAGACATGATAGATCAGTTCACGTATGTTTACCTGGATGACATACTGATATTTTCTTCGTCTCTCCAGGAACATGTGCAACATGTCCGAGTGCTCCAACGGTTACTACAGAATGGGCTTTTTGTCAAGGCGGAGAGATGCGTTTTTCATGCACAGTCTGTTCCTTTTCTAGGGTATATCATCTCGTCGGAGGGAGTGCGCATGGATCCCGACAAGGTTAAGGCTGTGATAGAGTGGCCAACCCCGGACTCTCACAAGGCCCTGCTGAGGTTCCTGGGGTTCGCCAATTTCTATCGACGTTTCATCCGTAACTTCAGCCAACTAGCCGCTCCTCTGACAGCCTTGACCTCCCCCAGAACTACGTTCAGGTGGTGCAACGTCGCCGAAGCGGCGTTCTCCAAACTCAAGAGCCGCTTCGTTTCGGCCCCCATTCTGAATGCCCCTGATCCCACACATCAGTTCGTGGTGGAGGTCGACGCTTCAGAGGTGGGGGTAGGTGCGGTTCTCTCCCAGTGCTCTTCCTCGGACGATAAGATGCACCCGTGCGCGTTTGTCCCCAGCAGAGCGTAATTATGATATTGGTAACCGAGAATTGTTGGCAGTTAAGCTGCCGTTGGAGGAGTGGCGTCACTGGTTAGAGGGGTCAGGGGTGCCTTTTCTAGTTTGGACTGATCACAAGAATTTAGAGTACATTAGAACAGCCAAAAGACTTAACTCCAGGCAGGCTCGGTGGGCTCTTTTTTTTTTTTTCGGACGTTTTGACTTTTTACTATCGTACCGCCCGGGTTCCAAGAACATCAAACCCGATGCTTTATCTCGCATTTTTGACCGCTCCGAACGCCCATCTACTCCCGAGTGCATTTTTCCTGAGAAACTCATTGTTTCCACACTCGTATGGGAGGTCGAAGCGAAGGTCAAATCGGCCTTAGAAGGGGTAACGCCTCTGCCCGGAGGCCCACCAGGTCGGTTGTTTGTACCGGAGAAAGTCAGATCTGAGGTCCTCCAGTGGGGCCACTGCTCTAAGGTAGCTTGTCATCCAGGAATCAGTCGCACCAGGTTCTTGGTCAAACAACGATTCTGGTGGCAGAAGATGGCCGTGACATCCAAGATTTTGTGTTGGCTTGTTCTGTCTGCGCCCAAGGTAAGACTTCCAATCGTGCACCAGATGGGTTGCTTCAGCCACTGTCGGTGCCTTCGAGACCCTGGTCCCACATAGCGCTAGATTTCATCATCGCCCTCCCACCCACCCAGGGGAATACGGTCGTTTTGACCGTAGTGGACCGGTTCTCGAAGGCTGCACATTTCATACCCTTACCCAAATTACCTTCAGCTAAGGAGACAGCGGCATCTGTCATTGAACACGTCTTTCGCATTCATGGCCTCCTGACAGACGTGGTCTCTGACAATTTATTTCCCAGTTTTGGAGAGAATTTTGTAGGTTACTGGGTGCGAGTGTAAGTCTGTCTTCGGGTTTCCATCCCCAGAGCAACGGCCAGACCGAGCGAGCCAACCAAGATCTCGAGAGGTGTTTGCGGTGTACTGCGTCTCAGAATCCTGCTTCCTGGAGCCAACAACTCCCATGGGTTGAGTACGCGCATAACTGGTTACCAGGTTCATCCACGGGTCTTTCGCCTTTTGAATGTAGTTTAGGGTACCAGCCACCTATTTTTCCCAGTCTGGAATCCGAAGTCGCGGTCCCCTCCGCTCACGCATTTATGAGACCGTGAGACTCTACTGCAGGTGGGGGCGCGCACCAAGGCTCAGGCTGATCGCCACCGGTCAAAGCCTCCCGTCTACGTCGTGGGTCAAAAAGTGACTTTCTTCCAAAGATATTCCTCTCCACTCCGTATGTAACAAGCTTGCTCCTAAATTCATCGGCCCGTTCCCTGTCACCAAAATCATTAGCCCGGTGACAGTCCGCCTCAAGTTACCTCCTGCGTACGGGAGGATCCATGCCGCCTTTCATGTTTCCAAAATAAAGCCCGTTATTCATTCTCCCATTAATCCGCCCACCCCGGTTCCCCCACCGCCACGTCTCGTAGACGGGGAACCAGCTTATTCGGTAAATCGTATTCTGGATTCGAGAAGGAGGGGACGCGGATTCCAGTACTTGGTGGACTGGGAGGGGTACGGTCCAGAGGAGAGAAGTTGGGTGCCTGCCAGGGACATACTGGATCACTCCCTTATCGACGACTTCAATCGACGGGTAAGTTCTCCTAGTTACTGCCTGTGTATGTGAGGTGGGGGTGGTCACTGATCATACACTCAGCAATCATCCTTTGCACCTGATATCCATCTGCTCTGCCTATTTAGTTCCCTTCTCACCACCACTGTGTTGTCGAGTCATTGTCCCTCCAGTGATGCTGTGCCTGTCTCTCCCGTGTTCCTGTGTCTTCGTGTTCCTGTGTTCCACGCTCCACGATCACCACTCTGGGATTATCACCGCACAACGTCTTCACTGTCTAGCCCATTGAGTCCCTGCGTCACCGCCAGCCAATCCCCGGACATTCCTTGTGTTTTGTGTTACCACAAATAAATTCTCACTTGCTATTGAATCCGTCTGCGACTACTTCCTGACATTATATCTCTCAATTCCAACTTTATATCTCTCAATTCCGAGAAAAATTCAGAATTGCGAGATGTAAACAGAATTGTGAGAGTCACAATATATAATATTTTATTATGTGGCAGGAACAAGCTTTCATAGAAATAGGGCTGTTCGGTTATGGAAAAAATCATAATCACGATTATTTTGGTCGGTTATTGGTGGGTGATATGATCAAAGTCTTATTTCATGATATGAGTAAGTTTTAAATGTGAGTGAAATTTCACAATTATAGATACTTCAGCAAAAACTAATACTAGGTTAATGTAAGTAAAAAGTCCTCAAAACACTTACAGAAGACAAGTAAACAAACAACTAATTGCAAACAAAACTGACAAATACAATAGAACAAAAATACAAATGAAATAAACAGGGCTTTAGGTTTTTCAGGAAGATGTAACAGTGGTATTCAGGTCAGTAATAGCCTACAACAGAAAGTGAATAAAGTAATCAAATGTAAAATAACACTGTTGCATACACTAAATATAGACTATTCCTAATTTAAAAATTTACAAAAGTTATAGTTTATCTTGGTCTTTTGTTGTTTGGTTAACATTAATAACTGCAGCATTTATTAGGCTACTGTGACTTTAAGAGCAGCACAGAAAAAATAAAGAATTGAGTCAAAATGTGAAAATGTGTCTGTGGATATATGTGAATTTTAACATGTTAACAACACGTAAAATATGCGTATTTCTTGCATTAAATATGTGTTGTTTGTGTGTGAAATGTGCATTAAATACGCATATTTTATGTTTAACGTGTTAAAATTCACGTGTTTTTGAACCTTTTGGCCTTCCATATGTGCATTCCGCCCTGTCTCGGAGTGCGCACACAGGAGGAACATCGTCTCTTTCACGGCTTAATTCACTTTTAATAACACTGTTTAATATCAATCACGTCTCGCAGTTTAGCAACAGTAGACTTATTCAGCAGATTTGGATATCATTTTGTAATTTTGTATTTTTTTTATTTTATACTGTTGTCTGAGGTCAACTTATGTCGTTCTCGTGGTTTTTACATTCAAAAACATCATAATGAATAAGTAATTTTCTACCCTTCGTTTGAGGCTCTCTCCTGGAATGCTCAGTTTTTATGGGCGTGCCGCACTGAAGACTTGGAAGTAAACGTCCACTGCTATGATTGGATAACAGTTTTGCATATTATAATGAGCTTCGACTCCCCGTGAGTACATGTGAGGAATTGTTTTGTAAACGTGTGGAAAAACGGCAACCGGCAATCTCTCATCCACCCGCAATTAATTGGAATGTTATTTTTTATTCCTTGGTCTGCCTGATTGGTGGATATAACCACGAAACACATCACTAACACACACACACACACACACACACACACACACACACACACACACACACACACACACACACACACACACACACACACACACTTCAAATATCAAGTCAAGAGAGTGAACAATGCACATCAAGAAAGGAATGGTACTTACTATTTAAGATAGCCCGTCATTATCCCCGGCATGTCGGGCTTTGTGAGCCTGATCCCGAATCGCAGGACAATGAACCAACAACATCTCAAATACAAAAGATACTCCAGCCTATGACAGCGTGGAAGTTATATTTAGTTAGACACATAATCAGTAGATATCAAATGATCTGTAACAATGCAATACTATCACATATAAAAAACATTTTGTCAAAGTCAAAGTCAGCTTTATTGTCAATTCTGCCATACGTACAGTACATACATACAGAGAATTGAAATTCTATGACTCTCAGACCCTAGGTGCCTAACAACAACAAACAATAACAACAAAAGTTTAACAGTAACAACAACAGAGGAAAGATTAAAAAAAGATGGATAAAGTGAATTATAGAGGTAAAGTGGCGATGGCAAATAGTGCAAACAATAGTAACAATAGTGCAATTTCAGATTTAAGTCAGTGCAGGTATAAAATAAAATTATAAGAGTGTGTGCAAAAAAAGAGTCTGTAAGAGGGGAGACCAATTCCTCAGAGAGACAATATAATGAGGTAGATGAAGGGGGGGGGTGATGATTCCCAGATCAGGTGTGTGGGGCAGAAGAGGGGAGGGTCGGGAGGGAGTTCAATGCCCTGACAGCTTGGGGAATGAAGCTGTCCTTCAGTCTGCTGGTCCTTGCTTGGAGACTCTGTGCGATGGGTGGGTGGGGTCTCTCGCAATGATGAGGGCTTTGCGGGAGAGGCGGGAGTTATAAATGTCCTGGAGGGGTGGGAGAGAGACACCAACGATCTTCTCAGCTGCTCTCACTATGCGCTGAAGTGCTTTACGGCAGGATGCGTTGCAGGCGCCGTACCACACAGTGATGCAGCTCTGTACTTTGTACAGCTTTGTACTCACATAAGTGTGTTGCATCATTCCTGTTGGAACCAGAAGGATCTCATTCTGTCTGCAAATCCCAACGAATCCACAGTGAAATGAAGGAACAAACACACAATGTCTTACACACATGAGGTGGATCTTCATTAAAGTTCAACTGCATTCCTGATATTGCAATCCGAATGAAGCTTACACTCTAAAAAATGCTGGGTTAAAAACAACCCAAGTGATTGGGTTGTTTTAACCCAGTAAATGGGTTGTTTTAACCCAGCGGAAGATCCGGTTTAGCTCAACGTAGGCCTATGGTATTTATCTATAACATGTTGTGCGTGAATCGGTGGGCAGGCCTACAGAATTAGGCGTTCGTCTTCTTCAGTTAAGGCTGCGTTTCACCACAGTCTGATGTCACAGGGAAGAACATTCGCAGATCGATCATTTGATGAGCCGGCTATCAATAAAAGCTTTTCTTTTATAACAAGGACGTTTTCAGCTCTGAAACTTACAGGATATTGCATGCAAAGAACCTTGTGAAATATTAAACTAAACTGTTTTGTAGATGCAAATTAAGTTTGATGCCTCAACGTTCACAAAGATAAACCTGTTCCACAGAAACAATCATGAAAAGTCTTTGGCTTCGAATGTCCTGATACGATCAGTTATATTTAATACAGAGGCACAAACTGAAACTTGCCTTATCATTATGCATCACGCACATTTATGTCACTTGGAAGATTCTAATCAAGCAGACACACACTACCACTTCCTTACTGTCAGCTTCAATCAATCCGTTTAATTTTCCCCTTTCTCCCATTTAAACGCTTGATTAGATTCTTTCCACAACAGTCTTCCCCACCAGAGCTCAGTAGTAAACATCCACACAATAGCCATCGCAAAGAAGGAGCTATTGTCACTCAGAGTGTTTGCCTTCTCACAGAGGAATCTTTCTTTCAGGGCTAAGAGACTGTTTTTCCTTTTCCCGCCTACACCAGGGGTGGTCTGGTGGAGATAACCTACGGAGAGGTGCTGATAGAGATCAGATTTGGGAGGACTGGCTGGAGAACGGCCCACTAAAACAGTCGCAGTTGAGAGAGAGAGAAGAAGATGGATGCAGGCTTTTGTTGTGGATTGATTATCTTCTTTAGATGATTATGTGAAGAGATTTGAGGCTGGACAGGCTGATTGTTTACCCTTCACTTTAAAATGATTGAACTATAAGTGCTGTCTTTTTTAAAACGTGTGCTGCGTCCACTTTCTATCCTGGGTAAAGCAACATTTAACATAAAAGAAAGTTTAACCCTGAAATGTTATGAAAACCCAAGCACCAATTGTACTTTTGCTGTGCTAAATCTAAATGTGGTGAAGTGTGAAACAATGCTAGAATGTTAATTGTACAACAAAAGACAACCAATCATAAACTAAATAGTGCTTACGTTGGTTATTTAAACAGGCTGCATGCATCCAGACAACGTTACTGACCTCATTAATATGCAAATAGCACAGGGTTTGCAACTGTATAGTGAAATTTTGAAATATCCAAAATATGGTTAACAATTTCAAGTGTAAACAGCTCATTAAAGTTCCCTGTCGCATGTCATTTGAGATTAATGGTCATGGAGGGGTAGATTATTTATATGGTTAGATATTCAGGATCTATTGCTTAGATCTTTCTGTGGTTTATCTGCTCCAGACACACTCTGTCGATGATTAACAATGATTTTTTAATACATTATTTGACATTGTGCATTAGAGTTTATCAAGGGTCACCATGTTGAGTCCAGACTTGTTCTTTAATCTTTTTTAATTACGCAGCTCAGCATGAACAACAGCGCTGATGTGTACTGTCTGTTATTCGTGCTTGCAGTTCAACACTGATTCCTCCTTCAAGAACTTCCATAATTCATTCAATACAATATAACATGGAAACATTACTATTTTTTATGTTTTTGAAAGAAGTCTCTTATGCTCATTAAGGCTGCATTTATTTGATATACAGTATTCACAGTAATACAATTTAAAATAATGTTGTTCTGTTTTAATATACTGATTTTTGTGATCAAAGCTGAATTTTCAGCACCATTCCTCCAGTCTTCAGTGTCACATGATCCTTCAGAAATCACTCTAATGTGCTGATTTATTATTTAATGTTTTATAACCTGTGAAACTTTTTTTTCAGGATACTTTGATTAATACACTCTAAAAAAAAAAAAAGCTGGGTTAAAAACAACCCAAGTTGGGTTGAAAATGTACTAACCCAGCGATTGGGTTGTTTTAACCCAGTAAATGGGTTGTTTAAAAAAACAAACAACCCAATCGTCGGGTTAAAACAGTTAAAAAGAACAGCATTTATTCAAAATAGAAATCTTTTGTAACAATTTACACTACCGTTCAAACTTTGGGGTCACTATTTATTTTTAAAATATATTAATACTTTTATTCAGCAAGGATGTGTTCAAATGATAAAAGTGATAGTAAACACTTATATTATTAGAAAAGATTTCTATTTTGAATAAATGTAGTTCTTTTTATTTTTATTTGTATTTCTTTTTATTAATTAAAGAATCCTGAAAAAAAGTATCACAGGTTCCAAAAAAAAAAAAAAAAAAAAAAAATATATATATATATATATATATATATATATATATATATATATATATATATATATATATATAAGCAGCACAACTGATAATACATTGATAATAAATCAGCACATTAGAGTGATTTCTGAAGGATCATGTGACACTGAAGACTGGAGGAATGGTGCTGAAAATTCAGCTTTGATCACAGGAATACATTTTATTTTCGAGTATATTAAAATAGAAAACAGTTATTTTAAATTATAATAATATTTCACAATATTAAATGCAGCCTTGATGAGCATAAAACATTAAAAATAGAAATGTTTTTGATGGTAATTACTACATATATATATATATATATATATATATATATATATATATATATATATATATATATATATATATACACTCTAAAGGATTATTAGGAACACCTGTTCAATTTCTCATTAATGCAACTATCTAATCAACCAATCACATGGCAGTTGCTTCAGTGCATTTAGGGGTGTGGTCCTGGTCAAGACAATCTCCTGAACTCCAAACTGAATGTCAGAATGGGAAAGAAAGGTGATTTAAGCAATTTTGAGCGTGGCATGGTTGTTGGTGCCAGACGGGCCGGTCTGAGTATTTCACAATCTGCTCAGTTACTGGGATTTTCATGCACAACCATTTCTAGGGTTTACAAAGAATGGTGTGAAAAGGGAAAAACATCCAGTATGCGGCAGTCCTGTGGGAGAAAATGCCTTGTTGATGCTAGAGGTCAGAGGAGAATGGGCTGACTGATTCAAGCTGATAGAAGAGCAACTTTGACTGAAATAACCACTCGTTACCACTCATCTCCACTACAAATAGGAAAAAGAGACTACAATTTGCACAAGCTCACCAAAATTGGACAGTTGAAGACTGGAAAAATGTTGCCTGGTCTGATGAGTCTTGATTTCTGTTGAGACATTCAGATGGTAGAGTCAGAATTTGGTGTAAACAGAATGAGAACATGGATCCATCATGCCTTGTTACCACTGTGCAGGCTGGTGGTGGTGGTATAATGGTGTGGGGGATGTTTTCTTGGCACACTTTAGGCCCCTTAGTGCCAATTGGGCATCGTTTAAATGCCACGGCCTACCTGAGCATTGTTTCTGACCATGTCCATCCCTTTAAGACCACCATGTACCCATTCTCTGATGGCTACTTCCAGCAGGATAATGCACCATGTCACAAAGCTCGAATCATTTCAAATTGGTTTCTTGAGCATGACAATGAGTTCACTGTACTAAAATGGCCCCCACAGTCACCAGATCTCAACCCAATAGAGCATCTTTGGGATGTGGTGGAACAGAGCTTCGTGCCCTGGATGTGCATCCCACAAATCTCCATCAACTGCAAGATGCTATCCTATCAATATGGGCCAGCATTTCTAAAGAATGCTTTCAGCACCTTGTTGAATCAATGCCACGTAGAATTAAGGCAGTTCTGAAGGCGAAAGGGGTCAAACACAGTATTAGTATGGGGTTCCTAATAATCCTTTAGGTGAGTGTATATATATATATATATATATATATATATATATATATATATATATATATATATATATATATATATATATATATATATATATAAAAAAAAATAAAATAAAATATCACATTTTCATCAAAATAATGAAAGAAAAATACGAGTCTACATTATTTCTAATATAATAAATTCCAAATAATTAAAATGAGTTAAACGCAGCCCTCAGTTCTTTTCTCTGTGGTGAAGAGCAGGCAGTATTTATGGCAGTTGTGACGCATTGTTGAGGCCACGCCCTCTGGTCTTGATGCGTGACTGTGTTCGGTAAGTCACAGCGGTTATTTGAACTGATATGGCGGGGGATTGTCACGACATCCGCCGCTTAAATGTGTAGCACAACGCGCTGCCGTGAGAGAAGCCGGTCGCTTCTGCGTTTCTCATGCAAATCGATTCACAAGGGCGCTTTTAAAGCTCCCTTCCTCCATCCTTAAACACACAGGCACGCACGGGTTCAGCTTCTCCTTCAAAAATAGGCTGTTGCCTATTCATAGTCTGGTGATATTGATGTACGCTCATATGTATTAAGCACATTTAAATATGCCTTTATTTCCTGTTACAAGCTGCTTGCATGTCAGGTGTCTCATACACTTTATAGCCCTCTCACTCTCACGGAACTGGGTCGAGAAGTGAGCAGCAGTCACGCCATTGCCGTGCACCGCCTGACATGGGAAGCGACATACTGGCAATCAGCTTTAATTGATTTGCGAGATTGGGTTAACACGCGTTTGCGTGCAGACAGCACGACAAGACCATTTGGTGTTTAGGTTCCCTGGGAGGCACAAATCCCCGAGGGCTCAGCGCGAGGCTGAAAAGTTGTAGTGGAAACAAATAACAAACCTCAGCAAGCCTATTTATTGCACAAAGGAAAACATGCACAGCTAGGCTATATATAACAGATCGAGTAAACAACATAACGTTAAGTGAAAAATAATTAGTGCACACGGATATAGCCGACACATAGACATGGCACACATTTTTTAATATTAATTATTTAGCCATATAGACTTCATCCTTACATCAGCTCTATGCTACTTTCAGATATGAAACGACTGTGGTTACATGCACCCAAAAAAAATCAAGATATTAATCTGAATGGCTCATATTTCTATACACTATATGGGTCATGTAAACATGAAAGCTCTTTGTTATTTTTAGGGCAAGAATTTGAATTTATGAGTTAGAAATGAGAAAAAAAATCCTGCAAATTACAAAAACAAAAATCCAGAAAAGAATGGTAAGTTAAGTATATGTGCATAGGAATATGACAATAACTGATGCATTTTAAGCTCTTTTTCAGGATAGTAACCCTAAAATGAAAATTAAAGGTGCAGTGTGTAATATTTATGAGGCTCTGTTGACAGAAATACAATATAATATACATAACTATGTTTTCAGTGGTGTATAAAGACCTTACATAATGAACCGTTATGTTTTTATGACCTTAGACTGAGCCGTTTCTATCTACACACACCTCGGGTCCCCTTACAGTGAAATCGCCATTGTGCGCCGCCATGTTTCTACGGTGGCCCTAAATGAACAAACTGCTGTACAGAGCACTAGTCACTCTCTGCTCTCTCAGACGACGGCATCTTTGTCCTGTGTCGGCCACCGTAGCTTCTCTATGTACTTCGAAATGGAGGGGGTGAGCGGTGTGCAGTTGCAACTCACAACCTCACCACTAGATGGTGCTAAAATTTACACACTGCACCTTTAAGTCATAATTTACCCACCCTGGTGTTGTTGTAATTCTGTATGCCCTTCTTTCTTTTATGGTCCTTAAAAAAGAGAGTTTTTAAAACATGATCCGCCTTTGTTTTTTTTGTGTAAAATGTTAACATTGTTTTGCTACATTTTAGGATATTTTCTTCAAATCAAGCACCACTGTTCAGAAGTCACAGTCAGTACCAGTTGAACAATTAATCGCCACAATATTATTTTTAGTGCTATCAAAACTAACGCATTAGCGCATGCTTTCATTAATGTTTTCAGTGTAATGTGTTAAAAATGGTAAGCATCCTGTCTCAAATAAGTTAAAGTATTAAATTAATGTAAAGAGTTGTTTGAAAATGGGATGTGTGTTAGATCCACGGCATGACTTAAAGTGACAGTAGCCTAATAAACCTGCTGCTTTCTGTCACTAACATCGCTTTAAAAAGGATTAATATTAGTGTTGTCAAAATTAGCGCATTAAAGCATGCAATTAATTTTTGTTTAAAATGTCCATTTTGTCGAGTATCCTCATAAGAGCAGTCTTAAATGAGTTAAATAATGTCCTAAATGAAAATGCCTTGTTGATGCTAGAGGTCAGAGGAGAATGGGCCGACTGATTCAAGCTGATAGAAGAGCAACTTTGACTGAAATAACCACTCGTTACAACCGAGGTATGCAGCAAAGCATTTGTGAAGCCACAACATGCACAACCTTGAGGTGGATGGGATGGTGTTCCTAATAATCATTTAGGTGAGTGTATATCATTAATGTTAAAAAAATTCAATTTCATAGAGACATCAGTGATACTGGCTTCATTCATAAAAAAGATGCCATTAAACAAATATTTAAAATATACTGTCTCTATGTTGTTTCTACATTAATATGGAGATTAAATGTGAAAATTAATATAAAAATATATTAAAAACTTGAACGTTAGGTGCAATTAATTACATAAAAATGTGTGGTTAAGTAGCCTAGTTAATTTTTTTTTTTTAATTGATTGACAGCACTATTTATTATATTGTTTGCTCGGTCTGTCACTATAATAGACATGTGTAGGTTTTCTGAGGTTTGTGGTTTCCACAACTTTTCAGCCTTCATTAAAATACCAGCCTGCAAGTTTCTGAGAAAGACAAATACAGCAGTACATCAGAACATAGGGTAAAACAGCATAATAGGGGCATATTCAATACCTCTACATATGCATTTTCCAAATCAATAAAACAGCTTGAGTGCCTTTTAATTTTTCTATTGTAGTCTCCACCCATTCCTTCCCACTCTCACGCACAGGCGCAGTTTACGCCACAGCACACACAAGGGATCGCACGCACACTCTCAGTCATATCCTAACGCACGCAAACACACTCATTCAGTGACTTGTCCTTTCGGCAAGGTTCTATTTACATTACACACTTCCCCACACACATAGCGTGCCTGGATGAACTCTATAAACGCAAGCTTCTCAGTCCCGCGGGCACACTGCCATTAAAAAGCAGTGGCTCTCTATTAGATTAACACGACTAACAATCAACTGATTAATAAGCGGTGTTCCTATAATATTTCATATTATATATTATTATTAACCACATTTATGTAAGTTGGGGTAAGATGACCCACCCCACAAATCTTAGGCTAATGTTTTCTCTGTCCTGACCATTGATGACACAAAATCACTTTTGATGAATGCATGGCTGTGCTGTTTTTAATTTTGTCTGAATATCGACATTTGTGAGATTTAGCCAGACAAAAACAGTTCATTTATCTAATTTTGTGTCTCTGTAAAAATGGTGATCTATCTGTATTGTGTTGAATCAGCATTTTGTGTGTGTGTGTGTGTGTCTGTTTGTTAATGACGGATTTGTGAACACATTATTGTTTAGTTATAGTATTTATTTTGAAATAAAAGATAAAATTAGACCATTGGCATATTGTTACTAAGGCTATTATTTTTAATTCAATAATTATTGTAATTAATGGGGATGTACATTTCAGACTTCTTCGCTTTCATTAAAACCTATAGGTTAGTTGAGTGAAATCATTACAGTTTTGACATATCTTCCATTAAAATATGGGCAGTTAAGTATGTAAATATTCATATGGCTTTTAGATGGGATTCTGCATTGTCTGTCATGAAACGTTTACATTTACTAATGAAACTTTTTAAAAATATATAAGAATTATATCAAAAGTACATTCTAGTAAAACTTACCCCAGTATAGAGTAAGATAATAATTCTAGTACATTTTGTTCTATAACAACTAAAAGTGTCTATTTATTTCCTATAATAACACACTGGCTGATGCATCATCATAGTATGTCAATGGGGTCCATCAGCTGTTTGGTTACCCATATTCTTTAAAATATCTTCTTTTGTGTTCAGCAGAAGAAAGAAATTCATACAGGTTTGGAACAGCTTAAGGGTGAGTAAATGATGACAGATTTTTTGGGGTGAACTGTTCCTTTAAGGGGGGCATCTTAGCCCATGTTACCCTACTATTCAATCATGACAGGATTTTTATTTTTTAAAGAGAGCCATTACGCGCAGACAGAGCTCGAGAGTAAATCCCGTTGCGTGTCTCACAGGGTTTAGTATAGAGACACATAAGGTCGGGGTTTCGTGGATTTTCTCTAAAGAAAAAAATCCCCTCAAAGCCCACTTGTTTTATTTTTATCACACACATCCGTGCTGTTCTGCTGTAAACGCGGATCAGCCGTCACGAAGGCACACAGGGCAGTCGAGCTAATCTGCATTTTTAGACACGACTCACGATTCGTCTCATTAACCCATACTGTCAAAGAAGCGAAACACGGGCACGACCATATCTAAGGGAGGATCCTTAAATAAACACAGTTCTGCCAGTGCGTGGGATGCGTCTGTGAATCGCTCTCGTGCGCTCTGAGAATACTCTAGGTCCTAGTCTCTACGCTGCTTGCGTAGAATCCTGCGTTGTCGTCGTGGTGACTGCGTAACGCTTAAGTTTCACCACTGAGCATTGATTTGTAAGACTCTAATTTAACTGTTTTTGTAGCAAACGGACACAATAATGGGTATGTGAATAGTTTTTACATGTAGTTATGCTTTTTAAATTTGAGTCTCTCCACTAAACCGTTGAAAACAATGAGAAATTTAGCCAAATATGTACGTTTTTGTATTAGAGCTAGCGTGTTTTGCTATGCTTCGTTGCTAATATTTATGAGTTAAGGATTTAAACAATATGACAACTAACGTTAATCCTGCTGTATTAAAAGACAAATGTTTCGAAAGGATGGAATGAGACTAAATATTGCTTTGGTTTATGTGTGACTTATTTTGTTATGACTGAGATGCTATAATAGTTTTTATTATTAATTATATATATATATATATATATATATATATATATATATATATATATATATATATATATATATATATATATATATATATATATATATATTTTTTGTTTTCAGTTAATGTTTATTTTATTATACAAGTGAGTAATGAAAGTGTTTTTGTTTTGTTAACTATAGTAACTGATGTGTGATTGTTTGTATTAGTGTCTCTGTCAGTAAAATTAGCATTTTTTCCTTCTGTCCTATAGAGAAGATCCCCAGGGAGAGCGCTGATAAAGAGGAAATGGAGATACACCCCCTCATACCCCTACCCCTGGAAATACAGCAGGTAAATAACATTAATTTAACAGATTTTACACCCCTGCTGTGCAGATGTAATTGCATAGGTTCTCAGTTTTGTTGCTTTCGTACTCCATCGTAATTACAGATACTTCACATCTCTGCGTGATAGAGAGGGAAGTTTGATATTTTGTGATCCGTTGTGCTCCGGGGCAGCTGGCGAGAGATATGAGAAGATCAGTATTCATTCTGCCTGATTTATCAGGTGCCATTGTGTCCTAAAGAGGTCATGTTGCACTGGGCTGTTCAAAAGAGGTTTATTATCAAAACCTACTTTGTGTCGTAAAAACATTCAGACTTTCTACATTTGCCTTTTTTTTTTGTTGTTGTTGTTGCTTTTTTTGCCTGTCTGTTTCTCTCACAACTCCAAATCAGGCCTACATGTTAAACCAGTTTACCATTTGTATTCCAGTATTTAACATATTAAGGTTTGCCAGGATGACAGTCAAGATCAACAAGATCATTGTTTTTGAAATGCCAAATGGATTTTTTTTTCTTTTAAAGGGGTCATGACATGAGAAATCAGATTTGCCTTGATCTTTTGACATGGTTTTTGTATCATCCTCCTCATTATAAACAAAACATTTATTTGATCAAGCTCCAAAAATGGTTCGTTTTGTGGGGTTTGTGATGCCACACGGGCAAATACATTTGCATATGCTCACCTCCAGAGCAAGACATCGACGAATAGTTTTACATCATTGCATCATAGGCTCCGCCCACTGATGTTCAGTTGCTTAACGGCTGACATCTGCCTACACTGGATGTGTGTCGCATTACGTCAAAAGCAAATAAAAGTCATTATAATCACTGACGCTGTCTACACCGATAGAGTATACAGATAGAGCTGCATGATTAATCGTTAAAAGATCGCAATCTTGATTTGAACATCCATGCAAACTTATTTTTAAGCTATTCACCTGTGTCTTTTAAACCTTTGAGAAGTATGATCACAGCGAACAATTAAATCTGCCAGAGAAAGAGATGGCCTATGGTAGCGATCAAAATAGAGTAACCTTTAGAAAGTAACTTGATACTTTAAATAAAGATTGTATCGATTACATCTTTACACCAGTAGGTGGCGACAAGTGACTATTAATGTAAAATGTATTTGCCATTTGCCAGTTGAGGTGGCTCGGGCATCTATTTCGGATGCCTCCTGGACGCCTTCCCGGGGAAGTGTTCCGGGCATGTCCCACCGGGAGGAGGCCCCCGGGGAAGACCTAGGACACGCTGGAGGGATTATGTCTCCCGGCTGGCCTGGGAACGCCTCGGGGTTCCCCCGGAAGAGCTGGAGGAAGTGGCTAGGGAGAGGGAAGTCTGGGTGTCTCTGCTTAGACTGTTGCCCCCGTGACCCGGCCCCGGATAAGCGGAAGATAATGGATGGATGGATGGTATTTGCCATTGAATCATTAATTCAAGAGATATGCTCAAAAATGCTGATTCATCCTAGCCTAGAAATCTAGATGCACCCTAGCGGCAGCAAATGTAATTTGCAAAAATGTAATTTGCAACCACTGCTCTGTGTGAATTCCCTGCTATTTGAAAACAATGAAGATGGCTGCTGCTGCTGGAACACTTGGAGTTAAGCTTTTCTTTGAGAAAAGAACAAAGAACGGCACTGAAGTCATTCTTAAAAAAGGAAGATTTGTTCAGAATTTTCTTTGTTGCTCTGGTTGGTTGTAGCGCTATCCTACTGCGTGCAGAGGAAATTCGAAAGACAACTGTTTATCCCGCCTCTCGGATTGAGCCCTGCCAATGGTGTGTTCCCAGACCCAACATCTTGATGCTGCTTGTCAGGATAGATTCATCCAATACTGAAACAAGATAAGTCTTTATGTGTGAGTCATTGAATCATTCATTCAAACGATTTCTAAGGAAAAAAGACTGCGGCAACTGCAGATCCTTTAGTAATTTACATGTTATTTTGTTTAGTTATTAACCGTGATCCATATTTTAAAGGAAAACAACGTTGATTCTCAATTTATCTAGAATCGTGCAGTGCTATACAGATGCACATTCAGTTTTTGACTCCACGTGCTTGAGTCTGTCTACAGCAAGACAAATGGAAGAGTAAATGTAAGCGTAAACGAATGTCCGCTTTGATATGTCCAGTTAAAAACACCATTTGCGCCTTCATTCCTGACACTTTGGACCCTCTTCAGTTTGCCTATCGTCCCAATAGATCGACTGAAGATGCCATCTCTCATGTCCTCCACTCCTCCCTCACTCACATCGACAGCAAAAGTGGGAACTACGTAAGACTGCTATTTATTGACTATAGCTCAGCCTTTAACACCATAGTTCCCACCAAGCTAACCTCCAAACTCCTGGATCTCGGCCTGAATCCTTCTCTCTGCCACTGGATTGAGGACTTCCTCACTGGCAGGCCTCAGGTGGTGAGAATAGGCCAGTCCACCTCCACCTCCATCACCCTGAGTGTGGGAGCTCCACAGGGCTGTGTCCTGAGCCCCTGCTCTACTCTCTCTACACGCATGACTGTTTGTCCACACACAGCTCCACCTCTATCATCAAATTTGCTGATGATACTGTTGTCCTGGGCCTCATTTCCAACAACAATGAGACGGCATACTTGGACGAGGTGGAGCATCTAACATCATGGTGCCAGGACAACTGTCTCTCTCTGAATGTTGGCAAGACCAAAGAAATGATTGTGGACTTCAGGAAGAGACAGCAACGGACATACTCCCCCCTCATGATCAGCAGGTCACCAGTAGAGAGAGTGAGCAGCTTCAAGTACCTGGGAGTAAACATCTCCGAGGACCTGACCTGGACTGCTCACATTCAGACACAGGTGAAAAAAGCCAGGCAAAGACTGTACCACCTGCGCCAGCTGAGGAAATTCAGGGTTTCACCAGCTATCCTGAAAACTTTCTATTTAGGGGCGATAGAAAGTGTTTTAACTCAGTGCATCACAGCGTGGTATGGGAACAGCACCAGTCATGACCGCAAAGCCCTGCAAAGAGTAGTGCGCTTATCCGGCGTATCTCAGGGTCAGCTCTCCCGTCTCTGCAGGACGTCTACACCAAACGCTGCAAAGGTAGAGCTACCAAGATCATCAAGGACTCTAATCACCCTGCAAACCCTCATTTCACGCTGCTACCATCTGGTAGCGCTTCCGAAGCCTGATGGCCAAAACTGAGAGACTCAGGAGAAGCTTCTTCCCCAGGCCATCAGACTCCTGAACTCAGTCACTTAACATCACGTGACTTCACGTCAGGATAAACATCGATACACTGACATTGCACTGCACTTTCTGTTCTCGTTGTTACTGTGTAACAACCTGTCATAAACCTGTTTGCACATTATACTCTTATACATTTGTTAACCACATATTTATAAGTCTACAGTTTACTCACTGCAAAGTCTACTTCAATTATTTTATTCCACTTTATCCTTATTTGTTACCTTTTTTTTCTCTTGACTTGATTATTTATAATTCTACAGATATAGACATATATATATATATATATATATATAGTACTTTTTTTATATCCTATTTCTATTATAATTTCTTCCTTGTGTTTTTAACTGTGAATTTGCACTGTCCATGGAGCGGACCTGTTTACATTTCACTGCCGGTTGTATATTCTGTATATAACTGTGTATGTGACAAATAAAACTCTTGAATCTTGAATCTTGTTTAAACAGCTCATTTGCTCAGAGACTTCAGAAGGACCCCAGAATCAGCAACAAGCGGATGGATTATTTTTAATGGTGTCCCGGATCACCTTTGAGAATCTGAGAATTATATGTTTGTTCGGAGCATTTGACTGCAGATTGTTTTGTAAATGAGGCACAGTGTAATGCAGAGTTCGCACAGAAACTTTTGTCGAAAGATGAAGCAGAGACTATTGAATCTGACAGCAGCTGCATCACAAATTCATAATGCTTTGTCTGTAAATGACGGTTTTATATGGATAGTGTTTTGAAAACACTTACTCGCGTGCAATTTCCTATGCAATGACATTAGCCAATCACAACAGTGGCCGTTTACACACAAGCCTTAAAAACGGATAATTTCAGACAGAGAGTAATAAACACTTTTCCACATATTTGGGTTTTTTTTTGTGTGTGCAAAAACTTTATCAACATTTATTAAAATGAACCTCAAGGAAAAAATCCATGTCATGACCCCTTTAAAGTAGAAAAGCCTTTTTATTTAAAGCATTATACGGTATATTTCCAGGAACGTCACAGCTATTTATATGCATAAAAGGATATTTTTGCTGTCTAGTTCCACAAAAGAACTGAAACTCAGCCACTGAGATACCGAACCTGCGCTAACCATGTTTATCTCTGATTTTTATTTTTATTTATTTATTTTTTTTTTAAAGTCACATATACACATTTTGTCCTAAGATGCCCTCAGTTTATGCAACGTCTTTACATAGGGAGTATCCCAGATAAACGAACACCTTATGGTATTGTGTTCTGCGACCCAGATTCATGGCGTGCCACTCACAGGTTGAACACAAGGTCAAAACTTTTATCCTTGGGCTATAAACAATTAATTAAGTCTCGTAAAATATTTCACACACACTAAAAAAAAAAGGACTCAAGACTTGGATGTCAAACATTCTGATATTTACCAAACAGATATGCACCTACTCTTTCCTCGTAAATTCCCTTCCTGTTTTTTTCCTCCCTGGCTTTAACCCACATCCGCCTGTTTTAGACTGTTCAGCCTTTCTGCTATTCATTTTTGATGCTAGCGTGGCAAGCAAGTGGCTCCACTGTGACAAGAGAAATGATGGAGATCCCACTGAGTCTCACTATGGTGCCTCTCTCTAGCTCTGCTTCTCTCTAAATAATGAATGGGACAAAAAACAGTCACATTTTTCTACCTTAGGAGACGTGGGGGGATAATGGCGGCACATGTTGCGTGTTCAATGGCATGAAAGTATCCTCCGCTCCCCCCGCTGCTCACCGTCTCCATTCTCTCGCCTCTCACCTGTCTCTGCTGTGCATCTTAGGCGGGGTCAGAAAACAAACTCATCTAGTGTATTTGGGCTTTGGTGTGTAAATAACGTGAGATAATTGCTGGTGACTTTATCAGGAACTGCAGTATAAAGCAAGCGGTCTAAATGGCAAGAATTATGTTCTACTTTTACCTTAGTGCAAAATTTGGCATCAGAGGTTTATTGAGGATTGTGAGCTGAAATTTCATCCTTTAAAACTCAAAGCTTCAATGAAAAAAGACGTAAGAACAATGAAAGACAAAGCTCCACCCCCATCACTTCCAGTTTGTTTGTGTCCGTGTGCGTTGGGCTGTAGATCATCATGCGGGCAAAGGTGATTCTTCCCAGCCACTGCCCTTCTTCTCCCTCCACGCGAGGAAGTGTGCGTGAAGGCGGAAGAGGAAGGAGGGAATTGGGAGAACCCATCCAAGCGTTAAATTCACCCATGCACTGCTGAAGGCCATCGTCTGCCCTCTCCATGCCCCAAGTCCTGTAGTCTACACCCCCCTCCCCAATTCCCCTGTCAACGGCCATCCTGCTGTCCTGTAATGTGTTGGCACTGTGGGTCCAGATGAGAATCTCAGCATTGGCTCATGCTACAGTGAGCACCACGGGGGGTCTTTATCTCCATGAAAATCCACAAAGCTGCAGTCACGAACCGTCCTCTCATTCACGTGCTCCACTCACACACCCACACACTTGCTTGGAAACAATTTAGGGAAATTAAAGAAAAATCAATGATAAATTCCTTAGCAGCTTACTCTTTTACGTGATCAGCATTTCATGGCTGGTAGGAGATGAGAAAAGATCAAATGCAAAGGAAATGAGAGGCAAAAATTAACACTGGAACTAGTTGTTCTGGGTTCTGGAGCCTTAAAGGGATAGTTCACCCAAAAATTGCAATTCTTTTATATTTACTCTCTGTCATGACATTTCAAACAGGGCCGTAACCACCATTGATATTAAAGGGGACAAGTCCCCCTCAATAACCAAACTTATTAAATAAAAATTATTCTCAGTAGTTATAAAAAAAACGGTACAAATCTTAGGATGATCATAATCAAGTAATCCGACTCCAGTTCAACTCCACATGGAACATCACATTTAAAAAAAAAAATATAACTACTGAGAATAAGTGAGTTGTTACACTGATGAAGCCAGACAGCCGAAACATTTGTACTATTTTTATCTCCTGCTTGAAAAGTATTTTTTAGAGTGCAGACCTTTTTTAAATTTTTATACTGATACGTAGTTCTTTCACCTAATTAGCTGGGATAGGCATGCTATCAGCCTATCATTCGGATCAAATGCACTGATTGGACAAGCATTTTTTTGTTCCTGAACCTCCACAGAAGATATATGTACATTTTTAAATATTTAGACCACTTCTATTATTGATTGCTATCAGGATAGAAAGAGAGTTTCAACCCGTTTAACAAAAAGTGTTTATGAAAATCATTGCCTATCCTAGCTTTTTAGGCTCTTTTTCCTCAGTGGTCCAACAGCTTGACAAAATATTAACGGCAAAATATAAACTATATATATATATATATATATATATATATATATATATATATATATATATATATATATATATATATATATATATATATATATAACAGTTGACAGTAATGTCCAGTGACTATCACATTTTTTTATGTTATGAACTAAAAATATAGACTTTTATGTGATTAATGTTATATTATCGAATGTATGTAACGACAAGAATCATTAACACAACGGGTTTCAACATATTAGGCGTACGTTTAACAATATATGTGCATGTTTTTAAACTACTTATTTACACACACACACACACACACACACACACACACACACACACACACACACACACACACACGCACATAATGGTTTTTATACTGTAATGCCTATCCCCTACACTACCTACCCCCTACCTACCCACACACACACACACACACACACACACACACACACACACACACACACACACACACACACACACACACACACACACACACACACACGCGCGCACATAATGGTTTTTATACTGTACGTTCTATCCCCCTACACTACCCCTACCCCTAAACCTACCCCACACACGCACACACACACACACACACACACACACACACACACACACACACACACACACACACACACACACACACACACACACACACACACACACACACACACACACACACACACACACACACACACACACACACTACCCCTACCCATCACAGGAAACATTCTGCATTTTTACATCTTTAGTAAAACATTGTTTTGTATGTTTTTAAAGCTATTTTAAATATGAGGACATATTAAATGTCCTCATATTTCATGTTTAATACCAGTGTAATACCCGTGTCATTAAACAAATTTGTGTCCTCATAAATCACAAAAACAAACACACACACGCGCGCACCTTATACGCCCACTCGCCCATATACTTTTATATTTTAGTTGGACACAAAAATAGAATTATGATATTATGAAGCTTACATACAATGTTCAGTTTATAGTTCATAGTCAAATTCAAAAAGGACAAAAGAATCATAAAAGTATTTAATATGCTTTTAGTCTTGAATGTATATGAATTTTTATGAATTTATGTTTATTTACAAAAAAATTATACCATTGTAATAAGCAACAACTAAAGAATTCAAATTTTTTGTCACATTTTCCTTTAAAACTGCATAGCATACTGTTATAATATTGTTGATTTAAATTACACAGACAATTTAAGGTGTAGTTATGTCATGTTTCCAGCATCTAAAACCTTTGCTTGTGTCCCAACATTATTGTAGCATCACAAAACAAGGTATTAAATGCATACTTTTCAGAGGAAATTCATAACAGGTTGTTTGTGTAGCGGTTGGAGGGGGTTTGGTAATTTGCCGAGGTTTTGGGGGTATGTTGCGTGCCTATAACACTGACCCATTTCTGACACGGGATTTGATGGGGGCAGATGAGAAGAGGGGAGGGATGAGTAGAAAAAAAGATTAGGGGTCTGTTTTTAAAGACCACGGCACGTAAACTGCTCTTGCCTACCCGGTGTGCATGAGACGATAACCTCTGATGCTTGATGATGGCAGAAAGGTTTCATTTAAATTAATTATGGCTCTTTCCTTGATAAGACCTCTGCTGTTATTTTCAGCCCCCCTGCTAAGTGTCATATGTTTAATTCATCTTGTGGCAAGTCCTATCATATCAATTAAAAAGACATTAAAATAGCCTTATTTTGGCTTTGATATGACCTTAAGTGGGAAGTGTGTAAATTCTGCAAAACTAGTGACATTAAAGGGAATTGCAGCCTATTTGTTTAGGCATTCACAACAACATTGGCATAATTTGGGATGACCTGTTTGTCAGATAATAGAAAACAAGGGCTTGTCTGATATCATCATTTTTGCAATTATCTTTAGTGCCACTAATAGCAAAAAATTACACACTTCACCTTTCATTTGACTTTCCAGGCTATTTTAAAATGTCTCACCGGAATAAACTCTCAGTCCAATACGTTTACTGAATCTGAAAGAGTGTTTTTTTCTTCTTCTTTTGTTCATTGAAGGTTATTTAAAATGAACTTTTGGCTATATTTTTCCTCTGAGAATGGATGTAGAAGCAGGGCCTTCCCTGTCTTGTAGTATCCATCCAGATCGGGACAAGGTGTGTGTGTAAGCATGTGTGTGAAGAGGCCAGTGTGTTTGAGCACTAAGCGGATGTGTCAGTGCCAGGGGCAGAGGCCTCCCCGAGGGCCATCATTGTCACGGGAACACGTTCCTACTAGTGGCAGACATCGTCCCCTCAGGCCAGCATGTGCGTGTGTATGTAAGCCTATGCATGTGTGCCCGCCTCTGAATGCGTGAGGGAGAGAGAGCGGAGGGATCAGGGCTTTCAGATTTCGTGCAAATGTCCACATTTCTCCGGGAGGCAGACGATTGCGTGTGCGTGTGTTTAGACAGTTAGGTAAGCAGGATCACAGATAGGCTTTATCTGAGACGGGGCTCAAACTCATAGAGTCCAGTGTTGTATTTGTGTGTACGGCAAAAACCCAGCCATGGTCCAATACACTCTATGATTAATTAAGAGATTAAAAAAACTGTAATGATTCTATGTGCTGATCTGTCCTGAAAATAAACAACACGTGAAGGGGTGAAAATGACTGGTGAGAGATGGGATCATACAAATGCAAATAAATCATTCGGCTTCCCCACACAGCAAGAACCTCTCTATCACTTCTGTTTTCGCAAGTGCTATAACCAGAACTTTATAATCAGAACGAGTCGCAGTATATCTTTACAGTAAAATGACTGGAACGCACAGCTGCAGGCCTGGCCATCATGAACACATGGTCGCTTACAGTAAGCGTAATAGAAACTAATGGTGACACAAAAAATGAAACTGCTTCTGTTAATTTCTGCTGTTAGTCACAAATGATAATGAAAGGGAAACACATCGGCTACATTGTGCGGTTCAGATCAAGGTTTAGTGGGCTTTGGTGTGGCATTTGGGCTATGACAGGTCTCTTTCACTCCGGGGAGGAGTGGCAAGGCTTGGTTGTTTATCATTCTCATGAGGTCTTTATAAAGCTGCCACTGGATTCAGTGAAATGTGACGGTGTACAGTTTTGAATGTGTGTGCAGTGGAATTTCTAGGTTTGTGATGGATGGGTAGATAGGTGGGTTGGTTTATTGATGGGTGGATGGATGGGTGGGTGGATGGTAGGTAAATGGTCGGTAGGTAGATTGCTAGATAGAAAGAAGGGTGGATGGATGGATTGATGGATGGATGGGTGGATGGTAGGTAAATGGTCGATAGATGATAGAAAGAAAGATGGATAGATAAATGGGTGGATGGTTGATAGATGATGTATAGATGATAAATGTGTATTTGTGTTTGTGTTTAGATGGATCATTCAGAGAAGGCCTGTCGTTACTGTGGTGTGAGTTATTTGATCCTGCATGAGTTCCAGCGTCTGCAGGAGCGTTTGTGGGAAGTCGAGAGAGAGCTGGGGCAGGAGAGAGGAAGTGCGGAGAGAGAGAGAACCCTGAGAAAGGAGCTCCAGGAAGCCTACACTCATCTGGAGGAGCTGAAAGCATCTGTGGCTCAAAAGGAGGAAACGTGAGTCTCAGTCACAGTTCCATGCATACATCTGATTAGTCTTACATGAACATAAAACAGAATGTTTAATTTCATCTAGCAGATCATGTATTTTAAAATCAGGGTGAGTGGTTAAATTAGGCTTTAGTTTTGGGTAATCAGCGTTTGTCTTAAGTTCGGCTTTATTTGTTGACTTTTAGGCCTGTTACACACATGCTGCATCTGTGGCTCATGAGATTCATTTTGGCATCCCAAAGTGTTATGTTTGGATTCTTTGTTTTGAGAGGTCAGTAAATCCCTGCTGAAAAAAATCTAAAATAAACCTGCACAAATTCCATGTTGGTCCAGGCTGGTTTATGCTGGTTAGACCTGTTATAGTGCTGGTGGACCACAAGCAGTTCCACCAGCACTCCTGCATCCCATGATGGACCCAGCATGCAAAACATACTGTATGCTATTTTTCAGCAGGGATGAATTTTAAACCCTGGCTAAAGAGGAGAGAGCTGTGCTTTGAGCCTATGATTTTTAGATTCATAGCGGGTTTTGGATGGGTACTTATCACTTACATTTTCTTCAGAAAGTGTAAAAATCTTGTATCTATCGTCCCATTGCAGTAAACCATCAAAGAGACTTCATGGCAGAGAAAAAGACTAAATCTTACATCAAATCCCATCTTCCCCTTAAAAGTGAAGTTAGATTCTATAACCTGTCAGTGCTGCAGATGAACTATGATTTTATACCACCGATTTTCCTCTTGCTTCTCATGGTGATCTTTTTCACACACGCTACAAAGTTGTTAAACACCCACAGGCCAAAATATATGAATTCACTGATTTAGAAAATGTGACACCTAACTGCATAGCACACATTCAGACTTTCGCTTCATACAGCATCCACCCACCTCTTACCCAGGCGTTTATGGTGTTACAGTTTGGATTTACACGTCATCCTACCCAGTCAAACTAGTTATTGAGTCAGATCGTGACTGAAAACGAATTTTAATATATAGTCATGTTTGTAGACACATATAGAGCTTTTGTATATAAAGCCATCATTAAAAGTGTCCAGACTTCAGAAACATTTTTTTGGGGGATCGAAGGTCTTACATTGTGCATCATGTACAGTTGTGATCACAATTATTGGCCCCCTTGGTAAATATTATCAAAGATGGCTGTAAAAATAAATCTGCATTGTTAAATAAAATTAAAAAAAAAATCACAAAAATCTGACCTTTCATTGAAGTAAACTAATTGAAAGTGGGGGAGAAATCACATTATGAAATAAATGTTTTTCTCCAAAACACGTTAGACACAATTATTGGCACCCCTAGAATTTTTTATGAGTAAAATATCTCTGAAGTATATGATTTAAAAAAAAATGTTTAGCACACAAGGGTCACTGTGAACATGAAATTGTCCTATGATGTCTTGTTCCACAGGAGTATAAATATGAGGAAACACAAAGGCCAAATTCCCTTAATCATTCATCACAATGAGTAAAAGCACAGAATATAGTTCTGATGTGCAGCAAATGACGGTTGAGCTTCACAAAATAGAAAGTGGCTGTAAGAAAATAGCTAAGACATTGAAAATCCCCATTTGCACCATCAGGGCAATAATTAAGAAGTTCTAATCAACAACAACAACAAAAAAGTTAAAGATGTTACGAATCTGCCTGGAAGAGGACGCGTGTCTATATCGTCCTAATGCACGAGAGGAGGAGAGTTTGAGTGGACAAAGACTCTCCAAGGGTCACAGATGGACAATTGCAGACATTAGTTGAGTCTTGGGGTCAAAAAAAATATAAACATTTCAAACAATCCCTACATCACCACATACTGTTTGGGAGGATTTCAAGAAAAATCCTCCTCGCTCATCCAGAAACGAACTCCAGCATATTCAGTTTTCAGACACGACTGAAACTTCAGATGGGACTGGATTATATGGTCAGATGAAACTAAAAAAAGAGTTTTTTGGCTGCAAACCCACCAGATGGGTTCGGTGCAAACAGGGATAGAATGTACCCCATGTCAATGGTTAAATATACCGCTGGATCTGTTCGATTTTGGGCCTTTTTTTTTTTTTTTTTTTTTTTTTTTTTTTGCTGGAGGCCCTGGACATCTTGATACATGGTATCATGGATTCTAGCAAATACCAGCAGATAAAAAAATCAACCTGACAAATCATATAATGGGCCGTGGTTGGATCTTCCATCAGGACAACGATCCAAAACAAACATCAAAATCAACACACAAACGTCACTGAGCACAAATGAAGCTTCTGCCATGGCCGTCCCAGTCCCCTGAACTGAACCCTATAGGAAATGAGTGGGCTGAACTGAAGAGAAGAGCTGGGAATCTGAAGGATCTGGAGAGATTCTGTATGGAGGAATGGTCTCTGATCTCCAAACTCAACAGGCATTATAGGAGAAGACTTTAAAAGTATTGAATAAAAGGCTTCTAATAATTATGTCCAATGGGTTTTGGAGGTCAATGACAGGTTAGATTTTTGTGAATTTCAGGCTTCTTTGTTCATATTTACCAAGGGGGCTAATAATTCTGACCACAACTATAGGCAAATATGTTTCTGGTGGCAATATGTTAAAATAATAACATGAATTACATAATTATATATTAAAATATAACTTTAATTCCAGAAGTTTCAGTAACTGAATGTACTGTAGAGGTGAGTATTTCGTGATTACAGGAAAATACTTTTTTTACTCACTAATAACAATGAATCAGCAATTTAAATATTTTAACATAGAGCAAAATGAAACACTTAAAATTGTATTTCTTTATCAGCATGTCATGAGATAATTAACCAATATCAGAGAACCATGAACGTGCGAACATGTTCTTTAAATTCTCAGGGGGGTGCTTTTAAGTAAATATTTCGGCTCACAAAAACATTTGGGAACCACTGTCCTACAGGACCTTAGCAGGCCCCCGTCAGCACCAGGCCCAGGGACTCCGGGCCCCTGATGATGGCATGTGTGTATGAATGCACTTGTTAGTGTGATCACTATGTGTATATCTATTTGTGTATGTGTGAACAGTTCCTCGTGCTTGGAACTCTTCAGCTCTGGTTTCCCTCGTGAGTCACTGTGGGAGAGACGTATATCTGTGCGTCTTCTCTTCCAGCTGACGCGAATGCCAGGAATAATTATACCACCACGGCAATCAAAAATGAACCTCTCAACACCTACGCCTCTGCAACTTAGCACAGACAGAAATTCATAGAATGAGAAGAGAGGTGCGAAGTGAGTGTGTTATTGTGGATCCTATTTCTGCTCTCCCTCACGCTGTTGCTTATAATAATAGCAGGCTGTGTTGTCCGTGTAAACTCACAAGAAAAAACGTTGTCCTTCTAGATCGGCCCCCACGATTCATTCATATCCAGCACATTCCAGACCCGACACGACAGAGCAGTGAGCATTAGCGTGTGTGTTTGGGTTGTGTGTTTGTTAGTGGCATGTGGTAGACTCACTTCTCTGCTTTTGGACTTTGTTTGTCCAGTGTAAATTCATGTACTAGCTGCAAAATCAATTCAAGCTTTTTATTGTCATTGCAAGATTTTTTTTTGTACTTTGTTAAATGTAAATACATAATTATAGATAAAAGAAAAAATTTTTTTTTCGGCTCCAAAAGATAGAAATTTATCAAGACTCTCGCAAAGGTGACATTTCGAGCACACAGGCTCTTCCTCAGACTGACCTTTGTAAGAGTCTGTTAATATTGTTGGAGCTGTGGTGTGCCAACTTTACACTTTTTCCAGTTTAAGTTATTTTTGGCTGAGCACCCACTTTGAGCAATGTGCCAGTGATGCGCATGCTTTTGTTCTGTGCTTAGTTGTGTGTATATGGCATGTCAACCAGTTAGATTTCAAAATATATTAAAATATTTTTGATACTCAGATTCTAGTCAGAATATGAGTCTGATACTGCTCCATTGAGCTGTGATTATGGGGCGTTTCAACCGAATCAGGAAAGAAAATGCCTCTGCAGTCAATTGGATAGACTTACAACCAATAGAGCAACGGAGTAAGTGACGAGTGACGCATAGTTGTCAACAGAACTCAACTGCACGCACACTGGAAGAAGTAGAAGAAGAAGAGTCTTTGCCGATGTTGTGAAAAGAATTTAAAGGATTAGTTCACTTCAAAATGAAAATTTCCTGATAAATTACTCACCCCCATCTCATCTAAGATGTTCATGTCTTTCTTTTTTTCAGTCGAAAAGAAATTCATTTTTTTGAGGAAAACATTCCAGGATTTTTCTTCACATAATTTTTTTCAATTGCAACCAACGGTTGAAGGTCCAAATCAATGCAGTTTCAAAGGAAGTGCTTCAGAGGCTCTGCACGATCCCAGACGAGGAATAGGGCCTTATCTAGCGAAACGATCATTTTCAAGAAAAAATATAAATGAATATACTTTTTAACCTAAATTGCTCATCTTGCACTGCTCTGCGGCTCGCTAGTGATTGTGCAATCACGTCGAAAGCGCCACACTAGACGTAGGCAGAAGTACTGCCCCAAGCGAACGTGCTGACATCGTTGTTTTACCTTTTTGTTTTTTGCTAAAAGGCGTTTGTATTAGTCTTTGCATGTGCACTTTATAAACACGGGGGCGGTACTTCTGCCTACGTCTAGTGTGACGTTTTCACTAGCACGTCGCAGAGCAGCGCATGATGAGCAATTTAGGTATTTAAAGTATATTAATTAAAAAAAAATTTTTTAAATGATCAATCATTTCGCTAGATAAGGCCCTATTCCTCGTCTGGGATCGCGCAGAGCCTCTGAAGCCATTCGAAGCGCTTTTGAAACTGCATTGATTTGGACCTTCAACCGTTGGTTGCAATTGAAAACAATTATGTGAAGAAAAATCCTGGAATGTTTTCCTCAAAAAAAGTAATTTCTTTTCGTCTGAAGAAAGAAAGACATGAACATCTTGGATGAGATGGGGGTGAGTAAAATATCAGGAAATTTTCATTTTGAAGTGGACTAATCCTTTAAGGATACACGGTGTACTTACCAACACAATCATCATTTTTGAGAAAAATAGTAAAGGGGAATGCATATATACGAACAAGTTTTCAGTTTAGTAAACTAATTCAACCCAAGTGCTATTTGGTGACATAGATGCTTACGTTACTGTTGATCATCTGTCCATCATCGTACAAAGCCCGCCCCGGCAATTTGATTGGTTTGAACAGCTCTGGTTTGAGCATAGTTGCTCCACAGCGGATCAAGTCCAGACTGAACTTCCCGACCTCAAATGTTGTGGTCGACTGGCATCCAGGCTAGCTTAATATAACTAGAATAATCGTAAATCCATATATAGAAATCTCCATATGCTACTATGGTTACCAATGTTTATAGGTAGCTCATTAATATAGAACGGTGATTAAAGTGACTTTAAACGGTTTTACTGCACACCTTTCAGCCAATAAGAGTCGAGGATTCAGACAGACCATGGCAGACAGCTTATTTAATATATCTTTTATTTATTGACTACTAAATGTGTCATGAAGGTCACATGACCTTGAGTGAGTGATCACTAAAAACCAGCTCACTCACAGATGATCATTTCAAATAATTTCAAGTTAATTTAATTTAGATTCTGATGTGATATCTAAGTAGGTGAACTGTTTAGGCTGTAATTAATTAGCCCATTTTCACTAGTTTGAGACAGATCAGGACATCTGATGCAAGATGAGTCAAACCCAACCATGGCACGGCCTTCTTTAATGTGACTTGTCATATGCATTTCACCTTTATATGTTTTAGGAACCGTATGAGAACACAATGGGAGCCAAAAGAGATGCTGCCTTCCTCTGAAATCATTTAAAAGGAACGGATGCTTTGCACACTATTTGATCTCATATTTCATAATACTTAATCATACTTGTTTTAACAGCTCAAATCATGCATGGAAAAAAATACAATAAAAAGGGTCACAGCTTAATATGCTGATGACAAAACTAGCTAGTTGAGACTTTCGGTTTGACTCAGACAGTTTTGCGACCTGCTAGTGAACCCTCTGAGGCGACGCAAAGCAAAACTCGAAGCTAGAGAAAGGAAGAGGCAGATGTGAGATGGCAGTAAATGGGTCGTGGGAGAGATGGCATGTGGTAGATGTAGTTAGTTTAGTGGGCAACAACATCCGGGAGAGAGGTGTGAGAAAGGCACCGACAGGTTGCTTTGAATAAAAGTATGGGCTAGGCTATATGAATAAAACTGAATTCTGATGCAGGTTTTATAATTACAGCTGCATAGGGAACTTTCAACCACACAAAATAAAGTTAAAGGTGAAGTGCATAATTTTTACACCATGAAGCGCATAGCTTTTTATGTGTTTATGCCTGCGTGCGTGCGGCTTTCGCAATGATATAGATTTATCGGGCTGACAGCACTGTACTGGGTTTGGTGGTTTTTTAACTTCCTCATAGTGCATCTCTCAGCTGTAGAGAACTTCATATCTTGGTACGTCTTGCACGCATATTTACCAAATGCGGTGAGCCTTTATAAGCGTAGCAGCAGCTCTGTCACTGTGAGGGCTAATGTGTTTGCATCTCTGGATGAATGCATATGTGTCACCACCGCCATATATGCACATATACACGTACAGCATGCGGAACCAAGACACACTATTTGCCTGCGGTTGGCGCAGGAAGTGGAAGACGGCAGTATATAGGTACGCTATTTTTCTCAGCTTGCTTTTCTGCCCTGCACATACACGAAATACATAATTGCCATCTGAAATGTAATGAAAATCGCATTGTTTCACAGACACATGTGAATCGAGCGTATTCAGATGTGATTCTGCACTTGTCCTGTCAAGGTGTGAACATGCTTTATATGGCGGTGCATTATTTATATGCTAATGCGTGTTTGCAAGGACTCTCAGTGATGGAAAAGGCTTTTGTTTTCTGTGAAATTATGTCTGACAGCTTCAATTAGTTGTGAGATATGAATGTTGAAAGGGCTGAGCCGTGCTTAGCTTTGTTCTCACCTTAACTAATAGAGATCGACAGGCCAGCTGTGGTACCTGCTCTTCAAAAAAACATCCTAGAATATTCAGATATGTGCAGTTTTTGTGTTGTTAAAATGTATGTTGGGGTTCACTTTTTCATTTTTCTTTACCGCATGTGCTTTATATGAGGTCACCAAGCCAGTGAGCGGTAGAGCAGTTCCTGTTTTCTGTCTGCGTGAGTTCAGACACAGGTCACACAACTGCTTCTTTCATTATTGATAAGTGGTTCCCTTAGTCGCGTGAGTGTGTGCATTTAAATGACCCCCTGCGTCTCCCTGTAGGGCTTAAGTAAGACCCCATCAGCATCTTATCATTAATGGAGCTCTAAACACTGTTAAACCCTGACTCATCAGTATCCATGTCAGATTTGCATGAGGTTGACAGGGTCAAAAGATCAACTGATGCATGATGGAATTGGATTTATAGATGAAGACTGATGAGGTCTGGGTTTACAGAATAGATTCATCTAGTTCAAGTGTGTCTAGGGCTCTACAGGGGACCCGTCAGGTTTAAAAGGGAAGCACGGAGAATGTAAATCAGACACTTTTGTTCTTGTGAATGAGTCAACGAAGAGATTCAAGATTCAAATCAGGCCTGTGTCATGCCACTTTAACAGGGAACCGCCCTAAACGCTTTCCTTTGATGTGCTGCGGCAATATGATCATAGTTGCAACCTATAAGCAAAAAAAATGCAAAGCATCTTTCAGAAATGGATAAAGAGGATAAATTGGCTTTGGTGTTTCATATTGTGATTATGAAAATTACACTCCCTCTACAGTAATAATTAATCTGAAATGCATAAACACTACAAAGAGATCAGTCTCCATCAAGGAGACTAATTATTCTTAATAAAACTAAGATTTTTTTTTTTCTATTAATTTCCCAAGCTAGACTTTAGATGGTCAGTGTAGCTATTATCAAAAAACACTAGCGTTCCAAAGTTTGCGGTCTGTATGTTTTAGTTTTTTTTTAGTAAGGATATGTCATATTAGTCAAAAGTGACAGTAAAGCATTTATAATGTTACAAATGATGCTGTTCTTTTGAAACATAAAATAACAAACATATTAAGCGGCAAAAACTGTTACACTGAAAATATTTACATTGATAATATTGATAATAATTTTTCTTGAGCATCAAATCATCACGGAATGATCAGTGAAGGGTCATGTGACACTGAAGACTGGAGTAATGATGACAAATTCAGCTTTGATCACAGGAATAAATTACATTTGACTATATATTCACATAGAAAAGAGTTATTTTAAAGTGTAATAATATTTCACAATATTAATGTTTTTCTTGTATTTTTGATTAAATATATGCAGGCTTGGTGAGCAGAAAAGACTCAAAAGCATAAATTTCACAGTCCCAAACATTTGAACAGGGATGTAAGTAAATAAATAAAAAGCAAAATTAGAAATTAAGCTTCCATCTGATTGACATGTATACCTACCAACCAAGTACCATGATTGATTTCCATGTAAAAACTATTATATTCTACACTGTTACGTTTTTTATTCATAATTAAATAATCAGTACAACTTTTTTTACACACACACACACACACACACACACACACACACACACACACACACACACACACACACACACACACACACACACACACACACACACACACACACACACACACACATTTTAACACCTGTATGTATAATTAAAAGTGAATTGTATGTGTGTAGGGGTGAATAGTTCAGATGCTGTCATGAATCATATCTGTCTGTCTTCATACACCTGCACTTGACAGTTTAATTGGGCCACAGTAAAGATGGTGACAGAAATTTCATCATGCAAATGCATTCATATCTGTAAATGTACAAGTCCAAAACATGACACCACATTGAAAGTCTGCATGATAATAAATAATGCAGAAATATGTAAGATTCTGATGATCATGTGACTCTTTCTCGGTCAGATGTTCAAGCTCGAGATGCTCGCCGTATCCTCTTGAGTGCTGGAGATCATGCTCATAATGTTGGACACACACTTGAGGAGTTCAAGCAAACAAATACCGAGACACTCTGACATTCAGAAATCAAATGCAGTGTGGGGGGGGGGCAAACAAAGCATTACAAGTAACTTGAGTTATGTAATCAGATTACTTTTTCAAGTAAATAGTAATGCATTACTTTTAAAGTTTACAGCAAAATATCTGGGTTACTTTTTCAAATAAGTAACACAAGTTACTTTGTTTTCCCATTTATTGACTGACCGCTCTCTTGTCCGTAAGTGCAGAGGCGTTGTGCGTAAACATGATATTGTATTGTATGGATATTGTAGCTCTAGACTAAATGTGCTCACTTGCACAAAAAAGATTCAAAATTTATAAAATCTGTAAAATGCTAAATCAGAACCTCCAATAATTATCCAATAATAGTTGTATGCATTTAATCCCACTTTATTGACCGATGCACTTGCTGCTGACCTTTGATGATTCAGTTAAACCATAAGCCAAAATGAATTGACTTTAGTTTTTTTTTTTGATGAAGTGAGTGTTTAACGTTCTTCTCCTGCATCCTATTCTTCTGTTTTTCCAGAACGCAGCACACCTGAAAGGTTTATTTGAGCTGCGTCCTCTACTGTACACGCTGAGGCTTATTATTCCAATTTTGGTGTGAAAGGGTCTTTACATTTGCACGAAAATAGAACAATGATGTTATAAAAAACAAACAAGCCCAGCTCAGGTGAGAAAAAGTAACGCAAAAGTAACTTAACTTTTCTTAAAAAGTAACTAAGTAATGCAATTAGTTACTTTTTAAGGGAGTAACGCAGTATTGTAATGCATTACTTTTGAAAGTAACTTTCCCCAACACTGGTCAAATGTCATGCTGATAATATAGTTTGTATTGACATTAGAAACAAATGCAAAATCATTTTCACTCTCGGTCTCAAACTTTTGGACCCCATTGTACGTTTACACATTTGCACTTGTACTATAAAGCAACGCCAAAGCACATTTGGGTTGAATTACTTGAGACAGAAACAAAGAAACCTTTTGGAGTGATGATTAGACTACAATAATTCAGATCCTTCCTCTTCCTGTTGTTACTGCAGCAACCAAGCAAACAGTGACGCTGGCCGTGATCCTGCTCTGCTGTGGGTCTGAGTCAGGGCTAATCATGCAGAGACACCAGTCCTCCAGCATACACGCTCGCTCTTTCACTCTTTCAACCGCACATTCTATCCTTCTTTCAGTCTTTCGTTCATCAGTTCTTTTCTTTCTTTTTCATCTGTTGGTTCTTTAGTACTTCCATCTTTTCTTTTGTTTATCTATCTGTTTTTGTTCTTTTGTTCTTTCGTTCATCTGTTTCTTCATTCTTTATTTCATTGTTTTCTGTTCTTTCATTTTTTGTCTAATTTCTTTTCTTTCTTTCACTCTTTTATTATTCTATTCTTTTGTACGTTCTTTTGTTTTTTGTCTAATTTTTTCTTTGTCTTTCTTTTGTTGTTTCTTTTTCGCTTATCCTTTCTTTTGATTCGTTCATCTTTCTTTCTTTCTTTCTTTCTTTCTTTCTTTCTTTCTTTCTTTCTTTCTTTCTTTCTTTCTTTCTTTCTTTCTTTCTTTCTTTCTTTCTTTCTTTCTTTCTTTCTTTCTTTCTTTTATTATTCTGCTCTTTTGTCTTTCTTTCATCAATTCTTTTGTTTGTACAACTCTTTTATTTATCTTTCTTTCTTTCTTATCTAATTTTACTTTCTTTATTTTTCATTCTTTCTTTAATCAGTCAATTTTTTTTTGTTGGTTCTTTTGTTTTTCCATCTGTTCTTCTGTATTTTTCATCCACCCTTTCATTCTTTGTTCTTTCTTTCGTCTGTTCTTTTATTCTTTTGTCCATATGTTTGCTCCCTCACTTCACATTCATTCTTCCCTCATCCCATCAGCCTCATCGTCTCAAACCCCAGGCCCTTTCTGCATACACTCGTCCATGCGAATGCGAGAGATATTTTGTGTATGCAAACCCAGAGGTCTCATTCACCCACCTGCACATAATATGCTTTTGATATACTTTCATGAGTCTTGCTAGTATGTGTGAACATGAGTAGGCCGCACATTTAGCTTCAGGCACACATTGAAGACTCAACGGTTGTGATGACAACGGCAGCGGCAACAGAGCAGTAAACTGCAAAAGAATAAACACGAAATAAAGGCCTCCTGTTGTGGGTTTGCAGGAAAGGAGAGTGTCACAATGATGCATATGATTTTCATATTTCAGCCAGACGTTTTGGGATCTCACTGGGGAAAGGCGAATAACTGCGAGTGAAACGTTTCCTTTTTGACTGAAAATACATCAGAGGATCACATCTCTGAGCGAAAGAGAGTGTGTGTGGTTTAGTGTGTCACCTCAGTGTTTGTATGCATCTCATCTTGTTTGTGTTTTATGATGTTTGGTTTCCATGAATGATGCCATAGCAATGATTATAATCAAGGAAATACTTCAGGATGGGAAGTACAGGCTCTTTCTCTGTTTTACACATGCACTATTGCCCTTTTGAAATTTGCGTGCTACTGCGTTCTATTCTTGTTTTCACATTACCGCTTCATTTGCTCATCAGCGCCAAATAATAAAATTAGCCAGACTGTAGATGTCAGTTGAGTTAATTAGGATAGGTTTTGTTTGTCTTTGCAATGATTAAAGCACACTTGCATTATATTTCCAAAGGTTTGACCGCATAGTCCACATAGCTGCTTCTCAGTAGCCTGGTTCTTTCAGTAAGACAGTGATTTAGACCGGAGCTCTTTGAACTTCTCGACTGATCGGGAATGCAGCCATGAGTCACGTCTCCGTTCTGTGTTCATTACTCTAATGCTCCCCAGCTTCACACTGCTGATCAAAACCTCACGTTCAAACGCAGAGCTGTTCAACAGCCCACTGGCTCTTCCGGCATGCCGAAAGAAGCGGAAACGGCACATTCTGCTGGCATGCTGTATCATACTTATATCTTATTTGGTGTTAGATGGTGTTGCTTCTGTTGATCACAATGACTGGCAAGAGATGGTTGGATGCGTGTTGGCAGAATAGACTTGAGAATACCAGTTGTATTGATATTAAATTAGGCCCTTGACTAATTTAATTAGACCATTAAATGATGACTCTTCATTTAATCGTTCTTTATAAAAACATGGAATTTGCTTATGTTACTGCTGCCAAGTTATTATCCAACTGTTTCAAATAATAGATCCCTCTGTGTCATATCTGGTCAAAATTTTGTTTGTTCTGTTAGGGTGCAGTGCAGGCTACATTAAAATGTAACTTTGTCAATTTTCATCCTCCTTTGTATTGTTACACTGTTGGTAGTAAATGCAAATGAGCAGTGCTTACTCATTCTCTGTGTTACCTGGACCAAGAAAATTCATGTTTATGTGTCAGCAAAAGTCAGCTGGATGATCTAAAACCCGTTTGATAGCTGCAAATTATACAGTTTGCAGTCTTTTAATTAAATAATTCAAAGGATACGGGGTAATACATCCACTTAACAAAGGAGTGACCGGACAAAGAACTGAACAAAACGGATTATATATACACAGGCTGAATTCGAAATCGCCCCCTATACCCTCAAATAGGGCAGTATTAGGGGGCAGTCATTTGTAGTGGTGTCCGAAACCATAGTGGACGTTTTCGAGTGCACTCATTTAATCCCATAATGCACCTCAATAACGAGTGTACAGCCGATGCACACTCCACAGCTATCCGAATTCACTCACCTGTTTTCATTCACTCCTTCAAGTGAACTGAATTAGTGGACAAATGTAGGGAATAGTGAATGAGGGTTTAGCGGGCGATTTTGGATTCAGCCACAGACTAAATGAGATAATTAACAAACGACTCATGAACCGAATCATTAATCAAACACACTAGGAAACTGGGTCCATTTACAGGGCACACAGGCAAACAGGAACAGAACTTATGCTGCCTTCACCTGCTATTGTAATTATTGTAAATATGAGTTTCCTAGCTAATAACTGCACGTGAGCGCCCTCTGATTTACCACTGGGAAGTTCGGAAATAATTTTGATACCCAAATTCCC
>CM031960.1:22434547-22759547 GCA_018749465.1 Paracanthobrama guichenoti | reverse complement strand
GTATATATATATATATATATATATATATATATATATATATGTATATGTATATGTATGTGTGTGTGTGTGTGTGTGTGTGTGTGTGTGTGTGTGTGTGTGTGTGTGTGTGTGTGTGTGTGTGTTTGTGTGATAATATAAAAGAAAACACTACCTTTTAGATTTTTTATTCTCACAAAGTCACTCATGCTCAACAAGGTTGCATTTATTTGATCAAACAGAGTAAAACACTAATATTGTGAAATATTACAATTTAAAATAAGTGTTTTCTATTTGAATGGGTTTTTAAATGTAATTAGCCAAAAATGTAATGATGGCAAAGCAGAATTTTCAGCAGCCATTAGTTAATCCAGTCTTCAGAGTCACATGATCCTTTAGAAATCATTCTAATATGTCTATTATCAATGTTGAAAACAGTTGTGCTGTTTAGTATTTTTGCGGCGATCAACCACACCTCAACAGTCAGGATGTGTTATGCTTTGAAGAACAGCACTGAAGGACACATTAAATGATAGTTACATTTGAAACCGTAGATGTTTGAAGGGCATATCAATTTAATAATAAGATAAATACATTTTTCTAAAACAAACTAGTTTTTTAACCATTTTCCATTGCTGTAGAGGGCTGTTAACTGAATTCATTATTCAAAATGCCATTCAACAGCTGACGCACACCAGAAGCTGTCAAAAACGCGAAAGATCTAAAGCGTGTGCACAAACACTAGGCCTTTCTGAGTTCCGCTACTGATAGAAGGGGAAACTGATCCATTGAAGTTTTTTTAGATCCGCATGCGTTCTGATTTCTCACACACACAAACAGATGGTGTGAATGAAATACATGACTTCACCACAAGAACCCAAGAATCTGCAGCTGGGAATCTTCTGAAGATCTAAATTTATTCACACCCATGTCTTTTACCAGCACAAACACAAATAATAGCGCGCACACACTCTCTTCTCTCATGCTCTTGTTCTGTCTTACACAATTGAGCACAGGCAAACACACAATGGCAGACAATTACTCTCCCAGTGATATCGCACTGATATATCAGCTATTGCTTCAGGTTCGATAATCCCCCGTTCGAGATCTCCCGTTGCTATAGCGACCTTTTCTGTGTGAGATCCACAAAAGCCCATAATACTCTGCAGCCTGTATCTATATATATATAAGTATATGTGCCCTACAGACGTCTGTGTTTCATTTAGTCACACACACTCAGCGTGTAACGCAACCCTCCTGCTCTGTGGCTGGGCCGCTCTCCTGCCATTGAACTTTTATTGAGAGGAAAAGAAAGACTTTTTATATTTGGAAAATCAACAAGTGAAATGTTTCCACACAAGCAATATTGTTCCATATAAAAAAAACTCAACGTAATAATTATTGTGCCATTGCTGCTTTCTCTGTATATCTCACTCTGTGTCTGTTTCCAGCATGAGGGCCCTTGACCTGCAGCTGTGCGTGGTCACGCGTGAGATGGAGAGCGCGAGGGCGGAGAAAAACACATCGCTTAGAAAGCTGGAAAACGAACGCTCTTGCCGCCTGCACCTCAGGTAAGGAAATGAGGGAACAATGGCATAAGAGAGACAAAAGAGCTAGAGCAGCTGATTGGGTCGTGAGAGCGTGTCTGTGTGTGTGGAGTGTCTGCAGTAGCCACCTCAGCCACGGCACGACAGGAAGAGCGCTGCTGATGGGAAACAACTGTGTGCGTGTGTGAGGACACTTGTGGGTGTTTGCAGGCACAAGTGTGAGAAAAAAAAATGCTGAGTGAAAAGGGAAGGAGAACTAAAAAGAGAACAAGCGTACATTGATTTGAGCAGAATAGATTTCTATGTGGTTGTATACTGGTATTACGTAAATGAAATGAAAAACAAAAGACGGTTGTTGATATGCTTGACCATTGAGTTTCTTAGTTTACGTAAAGACATTATTTGTGTTCCTTAAAGATATAATGTTCCAGCAAGTCTGCTCGATCAATAACCTAAAGAATCATGTCAATATTATTTAGGAAAATTTGATTTTCTGGTCAAAGTGATAACATGTTATGATGCAAAAATGCTGCTCAAAATAAAACTAAATAAAATATTTCTGATGCAAGTGATTATGTTGAACCAAAAGGTTTTATAATTGTTATATAGCCCATTGAATCATTCTCAGGTCTGTGCTGACAACAATGGAACCACTTGGGAGAGAATCGTCAGAAGGCTTATATTTGTGCTCAAAAGAGGACCAAGATTACATAAGCAATGTTTTAAGTGTGAAAATATAGCAAAAGTAACACAGAAACTCAAAAAGAATGGACTTAAACAAACAATCAGGCCTTCACTTTAAAGGGATAGTTCACCCAAACATGAAAATCAGCCCATGATTTACTCTCCCTCAAGTCATCCTAGCTGTATATGACATTCTTCTTTCAGACGAATACAGTCAGAGTTATATTAAAAAAGTCCTGGCTCTTCCAAGCTTTATAAATTTATAAACGTAATCCACATGGCTCTGGGGGTTAATGAAGGCCTTCTGAAGCGAATTACGTAAAGTAAAATATCTAGCTTTTGACGGACCGCTTTCCGTTTCAACTTATGGAAAAGCGTAACAATGACAATATGTCGTATGTAGCGTGAGCATTTTGAACTGCGAGAGGCGTTACACTTTCTGTGTAATTTGTATATGGTAAGTGGTCCACCAGAAGCTAAATATTTTACTTTATAACGTGTTAAATATGGATATTTTTCTCACAAAAACCCATGGTTTCACTTCAGAAGGCCTTCATTAATCCCCGGAGCCGTGTGGAGTACTTTTATAATGGATGGATGCACTTTTTTGGGCTGCCATTATAAAGCTTGGAAGAGCCAGGACATTTTTTAATATAACTCTGACTGTATTCGTCTGAAAGAAGAATGTCATATACACCTAGGATGGCTTGAGGGGGAGTAAATCATGGGGTAATTTTAATTTTTGTGTGAACTATCCCTTTAAGCTTTCATTTCAATATGAGCGATTTGTCTCCAAGCAAGTGTCTCAGAGCTGACAAAAGCTGTGAGAAGAGTGACTGTTTCATCTCACACTCTACGTGCAGAAGTGAAATGCATTGTTTTTGTCCACACAGGGACTATAGCTAAAGCACAAGGAACTCATTTAGTCTTTTCCAAGTACCATAATAACACAATATACACTTCTGGTAATCTATACTCTGGTCTCATAAGACCAAATCAATCATTTTGTATCTAACAGCGTCCAAAATGTATCCAAAACCTTACATTGCTAGTAAAGTTAGAGTGCTGAAAGAGTGGGGGAGAAATTACATGTTTGTTGGATTTAATCAAGGGCGTACCCAAGGGCAACCCTTAATTTAAAGGGTTAGTTCACCCAAAACGGAAAATTCTGTCATTAATTCCTCACCCTCACCCTTAAACACTGCTGTTGCTTAATTTGTGTACCGATGATGAACAAGGTCTTATGGGTTTGGAACGACATGAGGGTGAGGATTTAATGACAGAATTTTCCGTTTTGGGTGAACTAACCTTTTAAGCAAAAATGGCTAATTTACTTATTTTACAGATATTAATTACATTGTAATTGATTACATATCATATATACTGTTCAAAATGTTGATGTCGGTAAGATTCTCCATGCTTTACTGTGGTAGAGATGCATTTTTTATTATATTTCTCCACAGATTTTTGAAGACAGCGCTCTGGAGCATCACCATGCAATTCGTGTTTCATTCTGTCTCTGATGTTGTTCTGATACAGCAATGGCTTTAAAGTGCATTTGGTTAATTTCCTGACTGATAAAAGACAATGAAAAGCTTAGTATTTAGCCATTTTGGGCTTGTTTGTTGCCCAGGAGTGTGTATATTTTTAGTTTGTTCGAGGCTTGTTCCTCCTGCTGATATCTGCTGTTTGGGATGTAAACAGTTAATAATCAGGCGCTGTGAAGTGAAGCTGTCATGAACGACGAGTCTCGGTTGACTGGCAGGTGATAATGCAGTCATGAGCTCTCTGACAGACCTTTCCATCTTCTCCAACCATCTATGTGGGCGGCACACACAAAAGCCATGATTGCGTCACTCTGTGCTTTTCTAGGAAAGGCGTGTGTCGGGGGAATGTATGCGAGTAAAAGAGTGTGCTGCAAACTTTTATCTGTGGTTAGTGTGCATTATCTTAATCCTTTTCTCATTTGCTCCGAGCTGGCTCATTGTCCCATTTTGACTTAGATTATTTCAGCTGATCCCGAGTCAACTGTCCCGAGTGTCTTTCACACTGGCCCCGGGCCATCGGGCAGTCCTTATTGTCGAGCCCTGCAGGTTTTCATGTGTGGCTTCGTTAACTTGCATCAACCGAGATATAATGGTTTTAGATCCAGTCACTGCTCCCATCAGTTTTGTGTCATATTTGACTTAAATGCTCCACTCTCCACCAGATATAAACACTGCCGCCGGTTAATGAAGATTTGGCAGATGAACTTGTGTCTCAATTGGACTCTAGTCATGTCATAGTGATAACAACTTTATGGACGTCGCCATCTTTGATATTACTTTGGTCATTCTCGTTATGGTTACTGGTAAGAGAATACGAGCTCGACTCCCATTGCACACCTGTAAGTAAATTCGGTTCTCAATCCCAAAAACTGACAGTGTGAATGTTGCCTTTTTGTCATGACCTATTATATTGGGATGTGTGGCATTGTAGTGGGAGTTAATATTACATCTGACTTTCTGTGTTCTAACCTTGCACCCCATCAAAATGCATCCCTGGAAAAACAAAATGTTCTGTTCTGTGTTCCTGTGCTGACAGGGATTGTAATGTTTCAAGATGGTTAAAGTGTTTTTTCTCACTCTGTCATTCTCTGTATTTTTTGCTGGTTGTGCAGGACTCTATGGAGTGCAGTCTTAACACTGATGTGTTGGGTCAAACACTGGAACACAGTACTCAACTTTCAAATCGTTAATTTTTTACCCAATTTGCCAGTGAAATTTGATCAGCTAGTAATTACTAAACAATTTGCACATGATATGTACAGTCTGTCTTCTCAAAGACAAGTTTAACTTTGCTTCTGAGTTCGAGATTTGCCACAAATATTTATTTTTTTAGAGCAACAGATGTTTCAAAACGCCAAACTCTATAAAAACCTCTTGAATGCCTCATTATATCCTATTATTAATTTTGATTTATTTTATTGTTTCCAAGACAGCCCCGAGATGGCAGTTCACCAAGAGCATCCTCAGTACATTTTTTGGTAAACTATAATTGACAGCAATTGCTAGCTTTTTTTTTGGTTCTAAGCTCAAATACATGTTTTCACTGTTTACTGTGCATACTTCACACTTTCCTGCTACCTAGCAACCTCGTAAAATCTTCCTTTTGAGATGTTATCATCAGACATTTTTTCACATAGATGTGAAAGCACAGCATGACCCTTGCATTGAACAGTGTATTGAACCCTTGACACTAGTCATGTGAAAAGACCTGTAATAACCTCATCGCGCACAATTTGTACTACAGACATGAATGATACTTCAAATCATGTGACTAAATGAGAAGAGTTTGCTGTTATTTTAACCAGACAAAAAATAGAAAATTATGTTATCATCGGTAACTTATACAGTAAAAATCAATGGGGTGCAATGATGTTTTGGACCCTATTGGTCTTTATTGTGTGTGTTTTTGTAGTATTTTCTTTTGTGTTTCATTGAAGAAACAAAGCCATAGATATGTCATTACCTATTATAAATGAATGTGTGGCGTTACAGTTGGTATTAATAATACATCTGATCTTTCACATTTCTCAAAGCATCAAGAAATGATCAAAGTGCTCTTGTGTGGTCTTACATTGCACCCTATCAAAATGTATCCCTGGAAAAACAAAATGTCCCATTCTCTGTTCCCGTGCTGATAGGGCTAGTAATGTTTCATGATGGTTAAAGTGTTACTCTCGCATCCAGGCTGTGGAGAACTTTATGGAGTGCAGCCTTAATGTGTTGCATGCCAGTCATGCATTGGAACACAGTACTCAACTTTCAAATCATTCCACTGATAAAAGAAACCCATAGAGGTTTTGAATATCATGAGTAACTGAATTTAAATTTTTGGGTGAACTATCCCAGATTAAATGGGTGAAACTTACATTGACACAAAGACCTAAATTAAGTTACAAACATAGGCTTGGGAGGAACCTATTCATTCAGCCCTGGCAGTCATCATGTATAAGCGTGTATAAGCAGCAGTCATTGCTCTGTCCCAGCATCAATTCTTCCAGCATCCCTCCACCTCCCCATCTCCTCCTCTATTTCTCTCATCCTCCCTTTATAGGGGGTTGAGCTCGGAGCTTAAAGGTGCAGTATGTAAGATTGACAGCTAGTGGTCGAAACAGGTACTGCAGTCCAAATTCACAATATTGGAGATGGTTGTTTCCCTCGCTCCCACCTCCTCAGACTTGACGCGAGCCCGTGTTGCCAGCTTGATACGCAAATGAGCGCAATTGACAACAAAAGCCACACTGCAAGTTGATGAGTTGATTTATCCCCATTTTAATATGCTCTCGTTCATAGAGATTTTTAGATGGATGCCGAGGCTTTTCGGGTCGGGTAGAATCTGTGATCTCTGACCCAGTTTGTTTGCTGGCTTCCATGGCTACTGCATCAGGGCCTATGCTGTTTTCTGCCAATTGGCAACCTGCGATGTTGAAATACTGTTGGGTAAACTGGCGGCAGTGTTGGGTAAGTTACTCTAAAAAAGTATTTAATTACTTGTTACTAATTACATCTTCAATAGTGTAATTAGATTACTGTACAAATTACTCTCTCCAAAAAGTATTTAATTACTTATTACTAATTACTTTTTAAATCCTATATCAACCTCAACTAGTTAAGTGATTCAAGGATAGACATGAAACGACATTCCGACACAGAACACACATTTCAAAGTAGAATAACTGGATGTAGCATTGTTTTTCTGATGAACAAGTAGGTGAATTTAGCATGTTTCCTAAATGCCTGCAAACATTTTATTTGTATGCTTTAGTAGTGAAAAACTTACATACAGCACCTTTAAGCCGAACCTCGGGTTCGAGCCTAGTTAGTTTTCTATTAACTATTAAGACTGAATGGGAAGGGAAACTCATGAAATTTCATACTGATGATGTTGGAATCAGTGTGGAATCATTTGACCTGTAAGCAACCACCCATAACACCCTAACAACTGCTAAGAAACATGCTAAAAACACTCTGAACTAGAACCACCCAACACCCTAGTAGGGGTGTTGCAATATACAGTATTGACAATAAATGAAATATTGATATCATAGTCATATTACACATACAATAGTATTATAGGTAATCCAGCACTGGTAACTGGGTGGCACTCCAAAGCCCCTTTCACACAGTGATTTAGGAAAATGCACTGATAATATGTCCTGGGATTTTGGTTCCCTGGAATCTGTGCATCCCGTAAAGATCCCATCAAAGACACATGACATCAGGATGTGATGTGTAATGTCTCTGCAGCGTCTTAAGTTTGCTCATTATCTGCCCTTTTCTCTAGAGAAACCATGCTCATGCATTTTTTTCGATTCAATCATAAACTAGCACATTGCGTACCATTCCACTAAACTGGCAAATGATCTCAGCTTCAGTGGCATCACTATAACACACCCCTTATGGCATTGGTGCTGCCTTTTGTTCACACAGGGCGTGTTCCGGGACTGATCCTGGCAATGTTACTAGGTCCCTGTCCCGGGAAGTGACCAACTCTCTGTGTGAAAGGGGCTTAAGATAGGTGTGGGATTATTGCACCTAAATGCTGGTTGCCACCCACATTAAAAAATTAGGTGAGTGGACATGGTAGGTGAGACACTCAACCCATACCCCAAAAAAGTTGGATTCCATGAAAAAAAAGGGGTGTTAGAACCCAGTTAACAGATCTTTTTATATTTTTGTCTTATTTCTTTTTGTATGCTTTTGTACAGTTATGATTACAAACACTCTCTACATCTTCCTACTATCATATTTTAAGTGTGATTCATTATTTATTTTGTGTTTTCTCTTTTTTGGGCCGAAGTTAAAAACAAATCTGACTGATGGTATATTGTGAATTCAATTGCATACTGAAAATCTGATATTGTGACAACCCTACACCCTAGCATTGTGGCTGCGACTTGCATTGACGATCATTACTCATATTTTCATCAGAAAATATAAAAATGTAGTTGTGAAGAAGGCTTTCCCTGAAGGTCGGTAAAATGAGCGCTGAAGTACGCTCCCTTTATTCTCTACTTCACAAAGATATGAAGTAGATTTCACATCTTTGAACTGCCTCAGACATCAGAGCAAAGAAAAAATGAAATGGTGTGATTCTTAGATGTCTTTCCTTCTTAACCCCTAGCCGTAATGTTAGTGTCATTTTAAAGGCCCCTTTTCATGTGTTGTGTGTGTGTGTGTGTGTGCATATTTATTTTTTGGAGTGAAGTGTGCATGCTCCACATATGGGGCATGTGTGCGTGTAGTGCGAGCTCACTGTAGCGTGAGGTCTAGCAGTCTGTTCGGTCAAAAGGTTTATAGCCTGATTATAGACTACGCCCCAGCGGTTCAGAGAAAGAGACGGGGAAGGACAGAGAATGAGACAGGAAGTGTAAACTATTTGATCCATGATCACCCCTAGGAAGGTGAAGAGCACCAGAATGCTGATAATGTTAATGATGATCATGATGATGCTATGGGAGGCGATTTATAAAGACAGTTATGATGAAGTCATGGATCTTAAACTGGACAGACTGAGAATGCTGAGAAGTAGGGGAAAGGCGGCTTAGCAGCTGGCCAGATGCACACATCAAAAACAGACCATGTGCTGTCCAGACACACTCCAGAAACACATCAAACCCTGAGAGCGAAATGAGAACTAAAGAGAGGAAAGGAATGGGGAACAAAGACAGAAAAAAGACAAAAAGAACGAAGGGTCAATCTGAATGGGGTCAGTCATTGCACTGCAGTCCAGTTTAACTGACAAAGCCAGATGTGCTTCCAGGAAAGGCACGCAGCAGTTGGTAGTGCTGATCTATCAGGTTTATTGGTGAGGTTCTCATCTTGTCTCTTCTCTTTTTTTCTCTCTGGTCTGGTATCTTCTCGTCTCATCACCTCTTCTTGTCTCATTTCGCCATCACCTTTTCTCGTCTCATCTCGTCATCACCTCTTCTCGTCTCATCTCGTCATCACCTCTTCTCGTCTCATCTCGTCATCACCTCTTCTTGTCTCATCATCACCTCTTCTTGTCTCTTCATCACCTCTTCTCATCTCGTCACCTCATCACCTTGTCTCACCTTGTCTTGTCATCATCTCGTTTCGTCAACACCTCTTCTTGCCTCATCACCTCTTCTCGTCTCGCCTCGTCCAATCATCACCTCTTCTCATCTCGTCTCATCATCACCTCTTCTCGTCTCGCCATCACCTCTTGTCGTCTCGTCATCACCTCATCTCTTCTTGTCTCGTCATAACCTCGTCTTGTCATAACCTCTTCTCATCTCGTCATCACCTCTTCTCCACCTTGTCTTATCTCATCATCTTGTCTCCTCATCATCTCGTCTCCTCATCACCTCTTCTCCACCTTGTCTCACCTCATCTCGTCATCATCTTGTCTCCTCATCTCCTCTTCTCGTCTTGTCATCTCCTCTTCTCGTCTCGTCATCACCTCTTCTCGTCTCGTCATCACCTCTTGTCTCGTCTCGTCATCACCTTTTTTGTCTCAACATCACCTCGTCATTGTCTCTTCATCGTCTCGTCATCGTCTCGTCATCACCTCTTCTCGTCTTGCCTCGTCCAATCATCACCTCTTCTCATCTCGTCTCATCATCACCTCTTCTTGTCTCTCCATCACCTCTTGTCGTCTCATCATCACCTCTTCTTGTCTCGCCTCGCCTCGTCCCATCATCTCGTCTCGTCATAACCTCTTCTCATCTCGTCACATAACCTCTTCTCGTCTCGTCCACCTTGTCTCACCTCGTCTTGTCATCATCTCGTCTCGTCAACACCTCTTCTCGTCATCACCTCTTCTCGTCTTGTCTCGTCTCGTCATCACCTTTTTTGTCTCATCATCACCTCTTCTCGTCATCGTCTCTTCATCACTTCTTCTCGTCTCGCCTCATCACCTCTTCTCGTCTCACCTCGTCTCATCACCTCTTCTTGTCTCGTCTCGTCATCACCTCTTCTCGTCTCACCTCATCACCTCTTCTTGTCTCATCTCGTCATCACCTCTTCTCGTCTCACCTCGTCTCATCACTTCTTCTCGTCTCACCTCGTCTCATCACCTCTTCTTGTCTTGTCTCGTCATCACCTCTTCTCGTCTCACCTCGTCTCATCACCTCTTCTTGTCTCGTCTCATCACCTCTTCTCGTCTCGTCATCACCTCTTCTCGTCTCGTCATCACCTCTTTTTGTTTTGTCATAACCTTGTCTCGTCTCGTCATCACCTCATCTCTTCTTGTCTCGTCATAACCTCGTCTCATCATCACCTCGTCTTATCTCGTCATCACCTTGTCTCGTCATGCCATCACCTCTTCTCTTCTCGTACCGTCTCGTCATCACCTCATTTCGTCTCATCATCACCTCGTCTTTTCTCATAACATCTCTTTTCTTGCATCTCATCTTATTTCATCTCCACTCCTATTCTTCCTTCTCCTCTCTTTTCCTCTCCTCACTTTTAATCTACCCTTCTAGTTTCCTATCTTAAGTTTTATTTCCTATTTTTCTTTATCTCATCTCGTCTAATTCCATCCCTACCTGTCTTGTCTTTCTCATTTTGCCTTTTTACTGTAATTCTCTTTTTTTCTTATAGTCTCCTCTTACAATAGCCATTTTTCTTACCCAGTGTTGTTCCCTTGTTATGAAAAATTAATTCCCATGATTCTCTCCGACTGTGTCGCTCACTCTCTCTTTCTCTGCCTCTTTTACTGTCTGTCTGTCTCCATGTCTCACCCTAACACTGCCATGTTTTCCCGTTTCCATGACTCCTAGACAAGTGGATGAGTGTGTGCTTGTGTATGTTTGTTTATGTGGTGACAGACTGGGATGGGGGGATGGATACGCATATGGTTGGTGTGTGGTCGCTGAAGAGATTTCATACATGTGTGTGGAGTTGGCGTCCTGTTTCCACATTGAGACTTCTGGCAGCTCTTATCTGCCGCTGTCTCATGATGATGATGTAATGCTGATGGGAATGAGAGGGGCGTGATGTAGAGCAGCAGTGCAGCCGAACTGACACAGTACTTCAAATCTACAAACCTCATTAAATCACCCAACTAAACACTGATGGTGCTGACACCCAGCCACAAACTACAAGAGGCCAAACCCGAAGAGACACAGGCTGTCCCATAGAAAATTAATGGAGCTCTAAATGAAGGTCCAGCAGGAGCATGTTCATCTAATCCTGTTCATCACAACACTAGTGTGTTCTGTATAAACAGCTGCTTACCAAATGTGTTTACCTTCAGCTCACTCAAGGATTATATGAAAACGTGAACTCATAACAAATGAGACATAGCTTAAACGAGCAGGAGTACAAATATCCCTCCCATACATAGAGGTAAACTTTATTTATCTAGGCTTTTGTCTGAATATCTAGAGTTTTGTTCAAGTACTTTTCACAGTATTTACAATTTTAATAGATCAAAACTGTTACAGTGATTTCAACAGATTTGTTTTAATCAGTATTGATTGTGCTTGTTAATTCATGTATTAAAGATAGATCACAACTGAGATCTCTGTTATCTCAATTGTTTCTCCTGAATATCATTGAGATTGAATATTGAATGAATGTGCTCAGAGTGGCAAAGATACAAAAGTGTAATAAAAAGTCAGATATTTCAATATCCTCCCATTAAAAATGAACTCAATTATTATTCACAGCAAAAACATTTTAAATAAGTGAGCAGTAGAATACTGTGAGCGAGCATCCCAACTCCATCTACACTGTTGTGAACGGTGTTTAGATAGATATGTAAATACACTATATTGCCAAAAGTATTGGGACACCCCTCCAAATCACTAAATGCAGGTGTTTCAATCACTTCCATGGCCACAGGTGTATAAATCAAGCACTAGGCATGCAGACGCTTCTACACACATTTGTGAAAGAATGGGTCGCTCTCAGGAGCTCAGTGAACTCAAGCGTGGTATCGTGATAGGTTGCCACCTGTGCAATAATAGCTACAGACCTCCAAACTTCATGTGGCCTTCAGATTAGCTCAAGAACAGTGCGTAGAGAGTTTCCATGGCCGAGCAGCTCATCCAAGCCTTACATCACCAAGTGTAATGCAAAGTGTGGGATGCAGTGGTGTAAAGCACGCCGCCACTGGACTCTAGAGCAGTGGAGACGTGTTCTCTGGAGTGACCAATCACACTTCTCTTTCTGGCAATCCGATGGACGAGTCTGGGTTTGGCGGTTGCCAGGAGAACGGTACTTGCCTGACTGCATTGTGCCAAGTGTAAAGTTTGGTGGAGGGGGGATTATGGTGTGGGGTCGTTTTTCAGGGGTTGGGCTTGGCCCCTTAGTTCCAGTGAAAGGAACTCTTAATGCTTCAGCATACCAAGACATTTTGGACAATTTCATGCTCCCAACTTTGTGGGAACAGTTTGGGGACGGCTCCTTCCTGTCCCAACATGACTGCGCTCCAGTGCACAAAGCGTCGGTCCATAAAGACATGGATGAGCGAGTTTGGTGTGGAGGAACTTGACTGGCCTGCACAGAGTCCTGACCTCAACCTGATAGAACACCTTTGCAAGGGTGGGCCAACTCCATAGTAAACCCTACGGATTAGGGATGTCATTAAAGTTCATGTGCATTTAAAGGCAAGCATCCCAAAACTTTTGGCAATATAGTGTATGTGCTGCACGCTTTCCTCTCAATAACAAAATAAACAACAGAAATGGCAGCGGTGAGAAAACAGCAGTTAAGAAAGCGTCTGATCATAGCGATGTGGTTATGTTTGCACTCCAGTCAACATTGTAAATAATTATCATTATTATTTAATATAATGATTATTTATGACAACTTATGTTTTTACATTGCTTTAGCTTATCAAATTAAGTTAAGCATTTTAAGTCAGTTTAATGTAATTTATGTTGAAATGACTTAAACATCCATGTTGATCTTAAAAAATTAAGGCAACTTTTTTTTTTTTTTTTTACAGTGAAGTCACATTACTTTTATTTATATAGCATGTTATATAACAGATTGAGCAAACTTTTCCACTCGTCTTGTCTTTTCTCATCTTTTCTCGTTTCTCCTCATCTCGTCTCTTCTCTTTAAAATGAACTCAAATGTTTAATTTCTTCTTTTCTCATCAGCATTTAATGTCTCTTCTCAACTTTTCTTGTCTCTTCTCTTCAAACAGAACTCAAATGTTTCATCTTGTCTTTTCTAATCTCTTCTCTTTTCTTCTCGTCGCTTCTCTTCAAAATGAACTAAAACATTTAATGTAGTCTCTTTTCTTCTAGTCTTGCCTCCTCTCCTCTTTTCAAACATTTCATGTAGTCACTTTTCTTCTATATTTGTCTTTTCTCTTTCCTTCTCATCATGTCTCTTTTTCTCTTATATTGCTTTTTTATTGCCATTTTTCCTGAGCCAGTATTGTTCTTTTGCACCAAAGTATTTTAGTGAATAAATGTAGTATTCTTTAGTACTAAGTCAGAATCTTTTTAATAATTCTCATTGTGTGTGTATCAGATCGAGGTTTGTGCAGCAGCAGTGGCTTCTCAGAGAGGCTCTGGCCCGGCTGCAAACGTCTCGTGGGGAGATGACGACTGTTAAGAGCCAGTTAACTCACTTCCTGGAGACCTGGAATAACAGCAAAGCACTGATACAGCAGAGTTGCATCAGTGCTGACACAGGTAATTAAACACACACACACACACACACACACACACACACACACACACACACACAAACACACACACAACCACTGCTTGTGTCCTGTGAACGCTGTCTTTCTTCAGAAAACATTCTGGTCTGTACATCTGTTGCAACTTATAGGACATGTGCATGTTTGTGCATGTGTATTACACACGTGTTCTTTCTGAGCAGATGCAGGCAGTCTCATGCACAAAGCACACTCCTACACACCAAGCATGACAATCATAATATATCTTGTCATGGTCTGAAATTAAAATAGAACACACTCTCCCTCGGCCTGTGGGTGCGTGTTGATGACTGTGAGATGTAGGGCACACTGTACCCGCTGTGCTGAGATAATTGCAGTATAATGATAATAGAGGATGTGAGACATTTGCTATCGGAGCTGGAAGAGAGAGTGTCAGTGGATGGCACGGGCAGTACTGTGTGTGGTATTGGTAGTCTTGTGGGGCTGAAATGCATTAAGCTTATGAAGATAGTAAAACATTTTAGGAAAACATAATTAATACACTCACCGGACCCATTTTATACACTGGACCCATTTTATATTAGGTGGCCTTAACTACTATGTACTAACATTTAAATTAATCGTTTGATACTAGGGATGCAACGATTATAGATTTTGTTAGTATGATTATAGTCTAATATAGACTATAATTATAGAGAAATAATCACGTTTTACGATTATTATGCATTCATTAATTTCACAACGGTGTATAAAATCACATGAACACTTTTTAGATTTTATAGTGTTATTTTTTGCTACCTTTTGAACCAGAAAGTAACCAAATAATACAGCATAAAATAATAATAAAGACAAAAGTCCATCTCTCCCTTTGGAATTAAAGATAGGTGCCTCATGTCAATATGAGGGGAATAAACTGAACTGTTACTGTCACCCACACGTATTCATTTTAATAATCTTTTAATAATTCATCTAATTTTACATGTGGCCTGAGAAAGTCTATTATTTTGGTTTGTTTGCGTCACTGATAAATTCAAACGTGCTTCCGCCCTTTTGGCTGGAGCTGAGCTTTTCATATATCACTATTCATATAATATCACTATTCATATATCACTACTCAACCACATAAGGCTTATTTGAGGTTTCAGAGATTTAAATAGACATTTAAATGAATTACTAGCCTATATAAAAAGACATGTATAGTTTGTTAAATTTAAATCCATACAATACACATTCACTCCCACATATCTGACAATCGGAATATATCATAATTAACAAGTTTGTAAATATTTTGAATAAAGAAGGAAAAACTAAATAAACACAATGCTTATCTCTGTATTGTGACTGCATGATGCATCGGCATGGAAATAATGTGTTCTAAAATAACGGTCGCTTAAAAAAAAAAAAAAAAACTCACACTGAGGGCTCAGCTATAGACTGTGACTTCAGCCGTTTCTTTCGTGGAAATAAAACGTCGCTGTTTGGTCCCTTTGTCACAGTGTGTACAGTAGTAGCCTCCGTGACTCTGATAAGCACGGCCCTTTAAGCTGGTGCACCACTGGAGTAACTTCCGTTAAGTTTTCGTTTTGTGCAAGTTGCAACAGTTCCATTCCTAGTAAAAGAAACACTTGGTGTAGCAGAGCCTTTACAGTTAATTAACCGTGCTGTTTTTAAGCGCGGTTAATCAAGAAATCGGTTAATCGCTGCATCCCTATTTGATACAATGCACTTATTGTGCACATACATGCTTTTACATTGTACTTACATTTAAAAAATACCTGCATGTAATTATATCTGTAATTAATTTCTGTAGTTACATTTATAATGACACTTCCCTTATACCTAACCCTACCCTTAAACTTACCCATACCACCACACCCGTCCCTAACTTTACCCTTAAACTGACCCACACCACCACACCTGTCCCTAACTTTACCCTTAAACTTACCCACACCACCACACCCGTCCCTAACTTTACCCTTAAACTGACCCACACCACCACACCCGTCCCTAACTTTACCCTTAAACTCACCCACACCACCACACCTGTCCCTAACTTTACCCTTAAACTCACCCACACCACCACACCTGTCCCTAACTTTACCCTTAAACTTACCCACACCACCACACCCGTCCCTAACTTTACCCTTAAACTGACCCACACCGCCACACCCGTCCCTAACTTTACCCTTAAACTAACCCACACCACCACACCCGTCCCTAACTTTACCCTTAAACTTACCCACACCACCACACCTGTCCCTAACTTTACCCTTAAACTGACCCACACCACCACACCTGTCCCTAACTTTACCCTTAAACTTACCCACACCACCCCACCCCACCTGTCCCTAACTTTACCCTGAAACTTACCCACACCACCCCACCTGTCCCTAACTTTACCCTTAAACTTACCCACACCACCACACCTGTCCCTAACTTTACCCTTAAACTTACCCACACCACCACACCTGTCCCTAACTTTACCCTTAAACTTACCCACACCACCACACCTGTCCCTAACTTTACCCTTAAACTTACCTACACCACCACACCTGTCCCTAACTTTACCCTTAAACTCACCCACACCACCACACCTGTCCCTAACTTTACCCTTAAACTTACCCACACCACCACACCTGTCCCTAACCCTACCCTTAAACTTACCCAGACCACCACACCTGTCCCTAACTTTACCCTTAAACTCACCCACACCACCACACCTGTCCCTAACCCTACCCTTAAACTCACCCACACCACCACACCTGTCCCTAACCCTACCCTTAAACTTACCCACACCACCACACCTGTCCCTAACCCTACCCTTAAACTTACCCACACCACCACACCTGTCCCTAACCCTACCCTTAAACTCACCCACACCACCACACCTGTCCCTAACCCTACCCTTAAACTTACCCACACCACCACACCTGTTCCTAACTTTACCCTTAAACTTACCCACACCACCACACCTGTCCCTAACTTTACCCTTAAACTCACCCACACCACCACACCTGTCCCTAACCCTACCCTTAAACTCACCCACACCACCACACCTGTCCCTAACCCTACCCTTAAACTTACCCACACCACCACACCTGTCCCTAACCCTACCCTTAAACTCACCCACACCACCACACCTGTCCCTAACTTTACCCTTAAACTCACCCACACCACCACACCTGTCCCTAACTTTACCCTTAAACTCACCCACACCACCACACCTGTCCCTAACCCTACCCTTAAACTCACCCACACCAGCACACCCGTCCCTAACTTTACCCTTAAACTGACCCACACCACCACACCTGTCCCTAACTTTACCCTTAAACTTACCCACACCACCACACCTGTCCCTAACTTTACCTGTATCCCACCTCAATATCATCAAAATGTTTTGCAATACAATATGAACACAATAAGTACATTCTTATTTTTTTATGTAAGTATATAGTAGTTAAGGCCACCTAATATAAAGTGGGACCGGTACACTTATTCACTTAAATATCTAATCAGCCAATCACATGGCAGCAACTCAATGCATTTAGGCATGTATGATCAAGATCATTTATTTAATAAATGATTGCTTTTATTCAGGATTTGATTGTAGTTGATCAAAAGTGACATGTATCTCGGTTTCCACTAAATAGGAAGCAGCAAAAACTGTTTTCATCATTGATAATAATCATACATGTTTCTTGACCAGCAAATCATCATAGTAAAATGATTTCTGAAGGATCATGTGACATTGAAGATTGGAGTAATGATGGAGTATATATAATAACATTCAAGATTCTAGTGTACACTCTAAAAAATTGCTGGGTTAAAAACAACCCAAGTTAGGTTGAAAATGGACACTAATGTATATTAATAGTGTATACTAATGTATAATGTATATTCTTACTTCTGCCAGGTTCTGTCAGGACCACTATCATCAAAGATGATTGATTGAGTATTAGCATACAGTTTGGCAGTTCTGGGTAACAACTCCCTGTGCATCCATGCAGCCTAGCATGGATAAGAGCAGGGAGAGCAGCAATAACCAGTAAACAGAACAGAACTAACATCATGTATTGCAGATATCATTAATGTACAAAATAATTTAAGAATTTATTCTGATTCAAAGGAAATCAGAATACCAGATCCTGACTGAACGACAGGAGGAGCTAGGGATGGAGGAGGGTAAATAAGCTCTGGAGAACACAATAGCAACTGATAATACTTATATATGAATGCGGTGTTAAACAGACATCGTATTCCTATAGGTAGACATGATCAGCTGATACAAGCTTGACTAACAGAACTGACAGGCTTGGTTTTGGTGTTGGAAAAGTATGTAATTTGATTTGAGTCATTTCCAGGTCTGGAAAAAATAAAACAAAGTATGGAAGAATATTTGTGTTTCAAGACTATTGCCCCTATTTATTTTTCCAAAATATATAATTAAGAATAAAAAAAAAAAAAAAAAAAAAATTTGTCATACAAGCAGAGTGTTTTCATGGCAGAAGTTTAGTGATTGTTGAACATGACGCACTTTTCATTGCACAAAACTGTTTGTCTTTACCAAAAATCGACAGATTCTACGGTTTGGAAATTTGTATCACTTTGAGAAAACCAATGGAGAAAAAGATAGAAAATAAAAATATTACAGGTGACTGTACTATATACCAAATACAACCATTAAAGGGATACTTCAGCGATTAGCATTAAGCTTTGTATCAGTAGAAATCCGGTAGTATATTTGAATGATCATGCTTCCCCCCCATCATATCCCCCTGAGATGAGAGATTTATGTATTTTATTTCTGGAAAAAATCCTCCAATGACGCAAATTTTTCAATCCTCATTTTGCATCATCTGAGGATTTTTTGTCCAGAGGCTAAAGACTACAGACAGTAGAAGGGGCTAGTTCCGCCCATGGGTGGGATCGCATCGCACTCACAGCACTCGGCTCGGGCAGCTGCGGGCATTCATGCAAACGGAGCGGAGCGGAGCAAAGTGAGTGTTTCAACTTTTCAAATGAATCCCTATGAAAGTTAAGCTTCCATAGGCATGATCTGAAAACGAGCCAGACTGAACACGTGCCGTGAATGTATGCCGCGCCCGCGCTTACCTCAGCTCTTCACTCTCGTGATGAATGTAATCTGACTCTTGCTGCGTTTGTGCTGTGACACTCGCTCGGCTCACTCACATTATATTGAACAGACATGTTCAGTTTATAACTGTAGTGTCTGTTCTCTAACTGAACTAAATAATTTTATTATTATGAAAATTAAAACAATGGTAGGGGCGGTGCCGCGGTGGGCAAGTGATCCAGTAGCAGTGGCTTTGGGAGTGGGCTCAAAGCAAGTGCATTCTGGGAGTTGTTGTCTTTCATTCACATCATCTGGCTTTTCTCAGTCTAGCAGGCACCAAATTCAAAATTAATTTCACATTTCTACTACATAAATGACCCAGTTTAAATACACATTCATCTTCCCAGCACTGAAGTACCCCTTTAATGTTAGATAAGGTCTGAAAAATTCTACGGTTTAGACATTTGAGTCTGGAAAAGTATGGAATTTTGAAATTAAAAATACGTAGGAACCGTGTTCTGGATATGAATAGGAATTTGTAAGCTTGTCAGAAACACCACATTTTTATTCCACGCACTAAAACAAGGGAACAAAAAAGCCACAGTGACAGTCAAAACAATATTATTCTGCTCATTTTATGAAGGATGTCCTTCAGAATGGCTTGTTTTGACACTGGATTCAGCGCTCCAGTTTGAGCGTGGTGTCAGTAACGTTACCAGTCTGACAGAGCAGTTTCAAGCACTTCTTGGCAGATGTTGTAGTTAACGTTTACATTCACATTTATGCATTTGGCAGACGCTTTTATCCGAAGCGACTTACATTGCATTCAAGGTACACATTTTTACATTTTGTCAGTTCTTGCTTTCCCTGGGAATTGAACTCATGACCTTGGCGTTGCTAGCGCCATGCTCTTATTGTTTGAGCTACAGGAAAGAATGTAAAATTAAAAATGTAGTATTAAAGCAAATGTTGTATTAATGTGTTTTAAATAGACATTTAAATCATTCTGAGTGGCTGAGTTCTTGCAGTTTTGGTGTGTTTTAAAAATATTTTTGTCATGACAAGCGGCTTTTGATGCAAGTCAAATTGAAATAATAATTACAATTCATAGCAATCAATACACCCCGACACACCTACTTTTATTTTAGACGTGCAGGAAAATTTACTGCAACGTCACATAGGAATGTGTTGCCTGTTTGGATGCATGATGCATCACTGCATTGGCCGCTTCAGTGCAGACAGTTGATTAAAATGTGAGTAATCAAGTTTTGTATTGTGTGATTCTAACCAGACTGAGATGTTGTTCTAAAAAACACTTAGTGAGGACATTATTCCGCCCCTTGTGTCTGAGCAGTTCCTTGATTCAAGACTAGTGTGTTTGAGGGGTTGGTGCAGCCTTTTCCGCTGTGCAGTGCTAGACTGGGTAAACCCAGCCTGATCTGCCAGTGATTTGATTTCGCCCTGCAAAACATGATGACGGATAGAGAAGCGATGGGTCGTTGCCCGTTGATCACGCCTCTTGTGGTCTGATTGGTTGAAGGACTATCCTTTGCATACAGAGTCATTTGAACTATGCTTGTTGATCACGCTTCTTGTGCAGTAGAAAATCCAGAGCAGACTCCCCAGACCAATGTTCAATCTTAAATCGAGCTTGGTCTGGTGATAGCCAGAAAAGTGCAATGCTCCACTGTAAAAAAAAAAAAAAATCCCTGTAAAATTTACAATAAAAAAACAGCAGCTGTGGTTGCCAGAACTTTACCGTAAAAAATACGGTAGCAACATTTTAGGTTTTACGGGATAGCACTTAGTTTACTGTCTGTTTTACAGTTCAAAACCGTATAATTTAAATGTTGATATTGTCATGTACCTAATATCTGTCATGTACCTTTGATATATACTGACAAACACAGTGGTGATGAGAGTCACATGATGAATCAAGGCTCATTACAAGCAGCTTTTAGGAGGACAATACTAATATATGGAAGGCGTCGTCATTCACACAAACACTGAACACCATCATGGTAACACACATGGAATTTAATGCAATAAACATTAATTTAACAACATTAGATGTAACATAAAACCCTAATGTGCATAACTTAGAAAAAATTAAGAAGAAACTTATTTCAATGAAAATACATCAAATGTGAAGTCTCATGCAGGAAATTTTGGGAATGTCAATTTACGGTTTTTCACCTATAAATTACACAATGACATTATTTTTCACTTCCAAAAATTGTATTTTACTGTTAAATTTAATTAAATGTAAGGTTATATCTATTACAGTTACTCACTGTATGTAGTACGGAAACTGTTTTTCACCGTAGCATTTTACAGTCTTTTACTGTTAAAATCACTATAATTCTTTTACAGTGAGTTTGGGACATTCACACAAATGGTATTTGTGTGTGAGAGAGTAATTGTATTATCATACAAATGATTGTGAATTAACAATTGAATTGTCTGTTTTGCTCAAGTCACTTACAGCGTAAGCCTAATACATTATTTTTATATCTATTTTACTTGGAAACATAATTAGAGGGTCATGAAAGGGTCTGTTTTGTAAGCTCACCAAACATACTGTGACTGCTATAATTTAATGCACAAAAAAATGCACTGTTTGCATTTGTACTCTTGCTATTGAACGCGCTATTGCATCTTTAATAACTTTTTAGGGTTATTTTATGGCATTTTTATAAACCGTTTGATCGTAAAGAACAGTTACACTCACCGTGTGGATGAATCATGTTTGTGTCGAAGCAAAAACTCATTTTTGATCCATTGTATCTCTCACTGTATCAAGTGCCATAGGAACTCAACGTGCGCTGTTGTCAATAACTAAGCAAGGTCTCTTCTCATAAGATGAGGATATAGGGCCATATTATTTTCCTTATGCTGTAAAATAATATTTTAAAAGTTAAAATATTTCTATTTTCATTTAACTTTAATCTTGGTTAACTTTACATTCACACTGGAGCAATCCTGAAAAATATAAAATAATAATACAAAAAAACGTTGAGAGCACGAGACACTAATTGTGATAAACTGTGCTTGTTGGTTTGACAATTACTAGTGTTATGGAAAGTGGATATTGGTGTGAAATTTGACCAAAATGTTGCTAATGTGACCACATTAAGAGAGAGAATAGTGTAGGCAAGTATTTTTCAGTGTTTTGACAGGCATGTTTGTGCATATACAGTATGTTAAGACTAAGAGATTGTTTGCATGTTTGAAACATTGTTTAAACTTTGGCATGCAAATCAATTCATGCGCTGATACTAACACATGTATACTTGCGTGTCGCTCAGCATAGTTTTGGTTTGCAGATGATTCAGGTGCCGTAGGGTGAGTTAACCTCTCTCTCACCCCATGGGGTGTGTGTCTCCTCCCCACGGACGTTTGGAACCACCTTTCTTCTGCCTGTTGCACGTTTCATAAAGCTGCTAAATTCCTGCAAGTGTGTGCGTGTGTGTGTCATTGAGAGGTGAATGAGTACAAAAGGCTAGAATCCTTTGAACCAACAGACAGGTATTTTGTTTACAGTAGCCTAAGGAGTTTAGGCTCTGCTTTTCCTGCCTCCCTCTACCTGTCTTTCAGCATGAACGCGTAACACTTGCATTTTTTAAAATGTGCGTATGTTACACTGTCGTCTTGTGTCAGTTCAACAGAAAGCACTTCTAGGATGTTATGTTTGGCAGTTTGTGTGCATGTAGGTTGTGCTCTGCTCAAAAAGCCAACTTGTTTATGTGCAAAAGTGTGTATGTGTGTGTGTGGGTAATGGCCAAACCAATATGGGTGTGGGCGCAACAATTATGCGCCGCTACCTGTCTGTCTGCTTTCCACGGTTATAAGACATGAGGGGAAGGCAAGATGACAGCAGAAAGGTAGGATGAATTCAGGGTGATTGGGACACTTTTTGCCATTGAGATGACCCTGTCCCAATCACCCTGAATTCACCCTATATAAAGGCAGGAGAAACATGACAGAGGAAGAAAATTATAAAAAAGGATGAATAGAAAAGTCAGGGTTGTGTTGTTTTCTGCTGCTGCTAGCTCCATGCTAAAGGAGTAGGTTTGGTATTACTTAATGTAAAAATAAACTATACAAATGAACCAGATTTTTACCCACAAAATGAAGTTACCTATACAGTAGGTCAGTTACATGACATCATGTTTTTCTTGATTGATTGATTTATTCAAAAATACCTTAAAAATGCCATTCATAGATGTAATGGCTTGAATGAAAAAACCTCCACGTTTTTTGTGATGTAATACCGCTTTGAGCTCACCTCAGTGCGGGCTTAGCAAAAGTGCACATCGAGGGTGCATAAGACAAATGGGACACCCTAATAGACCACAAGTGTACATTAAAGGAATAGTTCACCCAAAATGTTTTATTCTGTCATTAATTACTCACCTTCATGTCGTTTCAAACCTGTAAGACTTTCGTTCATCTTTGGAACAGAAATGAAGATCTTTTTGATGAAATCTGAGAGCTTTCTGTCCTTCCACTGACAGCTACGCAACTACCACGTTGAAGCTTCAAAAAGTTCATAAAGAGATCGTAAAACTAATCCATATGAATTGAGCGATTTTAGTCCAAATTTTCTGAAGAGACTTAATCGCTTTATATGATGAACAGATCGAATTTAAGCATTTTATTTTAAGAATTTTATACACATAAACATTCATCAACTCACATCAGTTCGCTTGATGTACAAGAACCAATGAGGTTCATTCTCGTGTTACGCAGCACGTTTGAGCTTCAGCGAGAACCAATGAGGTTCATTCTCGTGTTACGCAGCACGTTTGAGCTTCTATGAGAACCAATGAGGTTCATTCTCGTGTTACGCATCACGTTTGAGCTTCTATGAGAACCAATGAGGTTCATTCTCTTGTTACGCTGCACGTTTGAGCTTCAGCGAGAACCAATAAGGTTCATTCTCTTGTTACGCTGCACGTTTGAGCTTCAGCGAGAACCAATGAGGTTCATTCTCGTGTTACGCAGCACGTTTGAGCTTCTATGAGAACCAATGAGGTTCATTCTCTTGTTACGCTGCACGTTTGAGCTTCAGCGAGAACCAATAAGGTTCATTCTCTTGTTACGCTGCACGTTTGAGCTTCAGCGAGAACCAATGAGGTTCATTCTCGTGTTACGCAGCACGTTTGAGCTTCTATGAGAAACCAATGAGGTTCATTCTCGTGTTACGCATCACGCTTTGAGCTTCAGCAAGAACCAATGAGGTTCATTCTCGTGTTACGCAGCACGCTTGAGCTTCTTCTATGAGAACCAATGAGGTTCATTCTCGTGTTACGCAGCACGTTTGCGCTTCTATGAGGACCAATGAGGTTAATTCTCGTGTTACACAGCACGTTTGAGCTTCTGCAAAAACCAATGAGGTTCATTCTTGTGTTACGCAGCACGTTTGAGCTTCAGCGAGAACCAATGAGGTTTATTCTCGTGTTTTACGCAGCACGTTTGAGCTTCTATGAGAACCAATGAGGTTCATTCTCGTGTTACGCTGCACGTTTGAGCTTCAGCGAGAACCAATGAGGTTCATTCTCGTGTTACGCAGCACGTTTGAGCTTCTATGAGAACCAATGAGGTTCATTCTCGTGTTACGCAGCACGTTTGAGCTTCCTCAAGAACCAATGAGGTTCATTCTTGTGTTACGCAGCACGTTTGAGCTTCCTCAAGAACCAATGAGGTTCATTCTCGTGTTACGCATCACGTTTGAGCTTCAGCAAGAACCAATGAGGTTCATTCTCGTGTTACGCAGCACGTTTGAGCTTCTATGAGAACCAATGAGGTTCATTCTCGTGTTACGCAGCACGTTTGCGCTTCTATGAGGACCAATGAGGTTAATTCTCGTGTTTACACAGCACGCGTTGAGCTTCTGCAAAACCAATGAGGTTCATTCTTGTGTTACGCAGCACGCTTGAGCTTCTATGAGAACCAATGAGGTTCATTCTCGTGTTACGCTGCACGTTTGAGCTTCAGCGAGAACCAATGAGGTTCATTCTCGTGTTACGCAGCACGTTTGAGCTTCTATGAGAACCAATGAGGTTCATTCTCGTGTTACGCATCACGTTTGAGCTTCAGCAAGAACCAATGAGGTTCATTCTCGTGTTACGCTGCACGCTTGAGCTTCAGCGAGAACCAATGAGGTTCATTCGTGTTACGCAGCACGCTTGAGCTTCAGCAAGAACCAATGAGGTTCATTCTCGTGTTACGCAGCACGTTTGAGCTTCTATGAGAACCAATGAGGTTCATTCTCGTGTTACGCAGCATGTTTGCGCTTCTATGAGGACCAATGAGGTTAATTCTCGTGTTACACAGCACGTTTGAGCTTCTGCAAAAACCAATGAGGTTCATTCTTGTGTTACGCAGCACGTTTGAGCTTCAGCGAGAACCAATGAGGTTTATTCTCGTGTTTTACGCAGCACGTTTGAGCTTCTATGAGAACCAATGAGGTTCATTCTCGTGTTACGCTGCACGTTTGAGCTTCAGCGAGAACCAATGAGGTTCATTCTCGTGTTACGCAGCATGTTTGCGCTTCTATGAGAACCAATGAGGTTCATTCTCGTGTTATGCATCACGTTTGAGCTTCTATGAGAACCAATGAGGTTCATTCTCGTGTTACGCAGCATGTTTGCGCTTCTATGAGAACCAATGAGGTTCATTCTCGTGTTACGCAGCACGTTTGAGCTTCTATGAGAACCAATGAGGTTCATTCTCGTGTTACGCAGCACGTTTGAGCTTCCTCAAGAACCAATGAGGTTCATTCTCGTGTTACGCATCACGTTTGAGCTTCAGCAAGAACCAATGAGGTTCATTCTCGTGTTACGCAGCACGTTTGAGCTTCTATGAGAACCAATGAGGTTCATTCTCTTGTTACGCTGCACGTTTGAGCTTCAGCGAGAACCAATGAGGTTCATTCTCTTGTTACGCTGCACGTTTGAGCTTCAGCGAGAACCAATGAGGTTCATTCTCGTGTTACGCAGCACGTTTGAGCTTCTATGAGAACCAATGAGGTTCATTCTCGTGTTACGCATCACGTTTGAGCTTCAGCAAGAACCAATGAGGTTCATTCTCGTGTTACGCAGCACGTTTGAGCTTCTATGAGAACCAATGAGGTTCATTCTCGTGTTACGCAGCACGTTTGCGCTTCTATGAGGACCAATGAGGTTAATTCTTGTGTTACACAGCACGTTTGAGCTTCTGCAAAAACCAATGAGGTTCATTCTTGTGTTACGCAGCACGTTTGAGCTTCAGCGAGAACCAATGAGGTTTATTCTCGTGTTTTTCACGCAGCACGCTTGAGCTTCTATGAGAACCAATGAGGTTCATTCTCGTGTTACGCTGCACGCTTGAGCTTCAGCGAGAACCAATGAGGTTCATTCTCGTGTTACGCAGCACGCTTGAGCTTCTATGAGAACCAATGAGGTTCATTCTCGTGTTACGCAGCACGCTTGAGCTTCCTCAAGAACCAATGAGGTTCATTCTTGTGTTACGCAGCACGTTTGAGCTTCCTCAAGAACCAATGAGGTTCATTCTCGTGTTACGCATCACGTTTGAGCTTCAGCAAGAACCAATGAGGTTCATTCTCGTGTTACGCAGCACGCTTTGAGCTTCTATGAGAACCAATGAGGTTCATTCTCGTGTTACGCAGCACGTTTGCGCTTCTATGAGGACCAATGAGGTTAATTCTCGTGTTACACAGCACGTTTGAGCTTCTGCAAAAACCAATGAGGTTCATTCTTGTGTTACGCAGCACGTTTGAGCTTCTATGAGAACCAATGAGGTTCATTCTCGTGTTACGCTGCACGTTTGAGCTTCAGCGAGAACCAATGAGGTTCATTCTCGTGTTACGCAGCACGTTTGAGCTTCTATGAGAACCAATGAGGTTCATTCTCGTGTTACGCATCACGTTTGAGCTTCAGCAAGAACCAATGAGGTTCATTCTCGTGTTACGCTGCACGTTTGAGCTTCAGCGAGAACCAATGAGGTTCATTCTCGTGTTACGCAGCACGTTTGAGCTTCAGCAAGAACCAATGAGGTTCATTCTCGTGTTACGCAGCACGTTTGAGCTTCTATGAGAACCAATGAGGTTCATTCTCGTGTTACGCAGCATGTTTGCGCTTCTATGAGGACCAATGAGGTTAATTCTCGTGTTACACAGCACGTTTGAGCTTCTGCAAAAACCAATGAGGTTCATTCTTGTGTTACGCAGCACGTTTGAGCTTCAGCGAGAACCAATGAGGTTTATTCTCGTGTTTTACGCAGCACGTTTGAGCTTCTATGAGAACCAATGAGGTTCATTCTCGTGTTACGCTGCACGTTTGAGCTTCAGCGAGAACCAATGAGGTTCATTCTCGTGTTACGCAGCATGTTTGCGCTTCTATGAGAACCAATGAGGTTCATTCTCGTGTTATGCATCACGTTTGAGCTTCTATGAGAACCAATGAGGTTCATTCTCGTGTTACGCAGCATGTTTGCGCTTCTATGAGAACCAATGAGGTTCATTCGTGAGCAGCACGTTTGAGCTTCTATGAGAACCAATGAGGTTCATTCTCGTGTTACGCAGCACGTTTGAGCTTCCTCAAGAACCAATGAGGTTCATTCTTGTGTTACGCAGCACGTTTGAGCTTCCTCAAGAACCAATGAGGTTCATTCTCGTGTTACGCAGCACGTTTGAGCTTCAGCGAGAACCAATGAGATTCATTCTCGTGTTACGCAGCACGTTTGAGCTTCAGCGAGAACCAATGAGATTCATTCTCGTGTTACGCAGCATGTTTGAGCTTCAGCAAGAACCAATGAGGTTCATTCTCGTGTTACGCAGCACGTTTGAGTTTCCTCAAGAACCAATGAGGTTCATTCTCGTGTTACGCAGCACGTTTGAGCTTCCTCAAGAACCAATGAGGTTCATTCTCGTGTTACGCAGCACGTTTGAGCTTCAGCAAGAACCAATGAGGTTCATTCTCGTATTACGCAGCACGTTTGAGCTTCCTCAAGAACCAATGAGGTTCATTCTCGTGTTACGCAGCACGTTTGAGCTTCAGCAAGAACCTATGAGGTTCATTATCTCCGCAAGAGAAAGAGGTTCAGTTGAGCTTCTATTTATGTTTGCTGATCAATGCCTTGTCCCAAATATCTAGGTTTCAGAAGGGTGTTTGCGAGCATTCCCTTTGTGGTCAGTATACGGCAGATTGCAGATAAATAAAAATAAACTTAGACATTTCCCAAAATGTCGAATTTTATGTTCGACAGAAGAAATGCATGCAGGTTTGGAACAACATGAGGGTGAGTAAATGACGACAGATCTTTCATCCCTTTAACAGATTAGTAAATAGTTGAATACATTTTTTGGGTAGGGTAAAGGTAAACAAATTCTTTTCTTACTGCCGTTTCTTGCAGGTTCAGCTGATATTTTCTCCACACTGCTGCCTGTTGTCTGTAGAGAGAAGTGCAACCGAGCATCTAATATAAACGCCTCTCAGCACATCTGAGGTGGTCTGTGCCAGAGCAAATGCATCAGACTTCAACAAGACTTAACTTGTACACATACTACACCCGTCATATACTACACCACTGACATTGAATCTTCAGATTAGTGCTTGATCAATGACCAAATTTGAGACTTTTACATTTGTTCTCCATCCCAATCTACAGTATTTGGTTACGACTTAGTGCCAGATAGCAACTCTAGTAACACTTACTTAAAATTGCAAAGGTAAATAAAATACTTTCATTTTTAAAGTCGATATAGGTTTTATTCAGTAATCTTTGGTTCAGACTTGCCCCTGCAGTTCACACTGCCTGGGAAAACCAAAAGCAAGTTCAGACACTCACACAGGGCAGGGCTTTAGATTGCACCCCCTATGCACACACACACACACACACATGCACTAGTATGCTAACGAGTTTCATCCAAAGCGTTCATTGAAACCTATCCCACGCCAGGTCAGCACTAGCAGCTGCTGTTCAGGTGCTTAGTCAGCTGAGAGAGACAGGTAGAGTTTGAATGTGTTTGAATGTCTGTGTGCATATGTGTGTGTTCATGAGACAGCAGGTTTGGGACCGAATGCAACAGAGCGGATGGTAACCGCCCCATGACCCGAAGTGCATCAATCAGCAGACAGGCTCTCTCTCTCTCTCTCTCTCTCTCTCTCTCTCTCTCTCTGTTTATGTGCAAGCTCTTCGTTGGTCTGGGTTGCTGACATGAATTACTGCGCCCACTGTTGTTGTTAAAAGTTCTCTGGTATTTTCTCACCCATCAGAGAATTTGCTTTGTAGTCGTCTTTGTTATGCCATGCACAAGCACTAATGAGATTTTCTAGAGTTATGATTTTTTTATTGATTTACTATGTGTGCCAGTCTTATCTTACTTTATGTGGAAGGATTCACGCTAAATATTTTCTCAACCGGGAAAGAATCAGATTGACTTTTCATACAGCCCCAAAAAGTATTAGACTTTAAATTGCACTCAAAATTACAGTAAAATATTAAACATGTAGTGTAAAATGTAATTTATTCCTGTGATCTTTACTCCAGTCTTCAGTGTCATATAATCCTTCAGAAATCATTCTAATATGAGGATTTGCTGCTCAAGAAACATTTATGATTGTTATCAATGTAAACATTGTGCTGCTTCATATTTTTGTGGAAACTTCTTTTTTCCCGATTCTTTGATGAAAGTTCAAAAGAACAGCATTTATTTGAAATAATCTTTTGTAACTTATAAATATCTTTACTTAAATGTTTGATCAATTCAAGGCACTTTTTAAAATGTATTTCATTTTATATTATTATGTCATAGCATCAAATATTTTATTTTATATTATTGTTTATTTTATGTTATATAAGATTAAAATATAGAAATAACTGTTTTATCATTTAAGTGTTGCCAGCATGTCCTGTAAGGAGCGGTTTTACTGCTAAGACAAAAGCTGAGATCCAACACCCTGCATTAAAACAATAAAACTCAATCTGAAGAGAAGATCTCACAGAGAAACTGTAGGACACCGCCCTGACCAAAACCCTCTCCCCTCTCTACCTCCCTTTCCCCCTTCCCCTGATTCAAGTCCCAGAATGCAGATATACTACATATGATTTATCTTGTGAATCTATTGTTTTATCCCTTTCATGTCTGGTGTCTTTTTAAAGGTCATAGTGCGATTGGTAAAATGGTCTCAACATCACTGAAGTCACTGGTAGGGTTAGAAAGATTGAAACATATGAGACTTGTGTTCTCTTTTTGAGTGGTCTCTCCAAAGATATCTGATCCTCTCCCCAAACTAGGTGTTTGTGTTGCAAATATTTACAACCCTTTGTTCTGGTCTGGGTATTTAAGGAAGGGTAGCGGGGCTGCCAAGGGGGGAACATTCTGTAGACAGAACCCCCATGCAGTGTTGTGTCTGTGTCATAAGAGGCACATACTGTATGTAGTGTGCCAGATATGACTCTGTGAAACTATTTTCATATTACTTGGTAATTGTATTTTATATTCTTATGCTGAATGTTGTGTACCATGGATTCATGTTTCATTATGATGTTTAAGTTCTGTCTGGCCAAAATAAATGTTAATCTTGATTTATTCTGTATCTTTCTGAAATCATATTTCTAGTAGTGTCGCATGCGGAGTTTGTAGGAGTTTCCGTAAATCCTTCTGTCAGGGCAGATTCATACAGAGGACCCCATGACCGGAGCATGGCGCTAAGCATGAGGGGCAATCTGATTTCTGACTGTCACTGTTATTAACAAGTTGCAGCTCTTGTGACTATTGCTAAAATTACACTTTCTGTTATGAGTAAGCGTGTGTGACTCACTTAAAGGTAAAATAGTTCACTCTGTAATCCTCTGACTAATATCAGAACTGACTAATTTGTGTCCATGAGGTAATGTAATTATAATCGCAAGCATTATCCTCTGAGCGACTCCGGGTCCCATGGAGGAATGAGTATTTGAAATTAAGAGATACTAAGAGAAATCAACGATATAAAATTAAATCACAACTAAACTTATGATCAGCTGTTAAGTTACAAATGTAACAAATGTAACAAAGTTACAAAGAATTGGAGTCAGATAAAATTATTCATGGAGTCGATAACAATAAATTAAGGGAATTCAACAGAAGTGCTGAAAAGGCAGACACGAAGAAGTCCTTCGACCAGGCCGTTAGATTCCGTTCTTGGGCTAACGGATGGACCTTACAGTCCTAAGTAAAATAACAACTGTGTTTATGTACTTTAGCCCTGCCCCAAATAGTCTGAATCTGGCCTACCCACTTCCATTGAAATGGCCTGTTTAGAGTCTGCTTTAGAGGATGGGAACCATGCTGACCGGATTACCTTGCACCTCACTGAACTCTTTGTCTTTCCGGCAGGTCAAATTAGTCCGCACGGGCATCTTGTCTTTATCGTTATTATTTATTTTTCTTTTTGAAGTCTGTTTTGAGTTTGAATAGTTGCAGGACACATCATACTTCTATGAGTTGTCACAATGATGACAAACAAATGAAAAAGTATAAGTCTGACCACTTTCACAAATATATTCATTTGCAGAGTGTGCTCATCTGAAGCAGGAAGTGGATGGGTTGCAGGCGGAGCTGGAGAGTCTGCAGGTGGAGGTGCCAAATTTGAAGTCAAACCTGGATGCAGCACGAGAACAGATTCTGCAGTTGGAGAACCAGGTCGAGTCCCAGAAACTACAGCAGGACCAAAACCAAGAAGCCCAGTCTCTCATACAGGGTGTGTATACCCACAGTTTAAAGGTGAAATGTGTCATTTTAGCGCCATTAGTGGCACCAAACAGAATTGCAGTAATAATAACATTATTCTTAGTCTCCCATTCAGCTGCTCTGCAGTTTTCACTTCTATTATCTCTGTTTCCTCCATGTTTGTCTGTTTGCCATCCATGGAAATCCATGCACATCTGGTGTGTGTGTTTGTGTTGGACAGGTGTTTTGGGGTTGCAGTCTCACACCATGTCAGTATCCAGATATGCCTATGGTGTGTTTCACTAGCTTTTTCAGTTCTTGTGTGTGTGTATGTGGACATTTGTGTTAGACAGGTGTTTCAACCCCCCTGCTTGTTTCTTTGTAAAGCCTCTGAAACTCTCAGTGGTGCAGTTAACACTTTTGAAATGCTTCCCTCGTCAACAAGCCAACGGCCCCTAACCTCCATGAGCGGCCTGATGGGAGATAACTTACTTATTTGGGTTGATAACTCCTTCTGAAACAGAGAGAGAGAGAGAGAGAGAGAGAGACAGCTTAATGCTTAAAGAAAGAAAGATCACAAATTATCGATAAATTATTCAACTTTCTCCTAGACAGCAATGAGATATGGAGACCAGAATGAGACTTCTGTGTAAAGTTTTCAAAATGACACAACCATTCACTGCCATTATAATGCTTTGAAGAGCCAGGACATTTTTGTCTGAAAGAAGAATGTCATATACACCTAGGATGACTTGAGTAAATCATGGGCTATTTTAATTTTTCAGTGCTCCAAATAGCAATTAAACATCTAAAAGTATCTTTATTTGTATGTTTTCTGGGAGGAGTACCTTTCCTTTGTCCATGAAAAACTGACAGATCTAACATGTGCGCACAAAGACGCCTCAGACAGCGCATGATCCCGATACACACACATACACAGAATTACAGTCTTGGCGAGTATTCACGCAAACATTATCTGTTATGTCTTATGTGAACGTTTGGTGAAGTGCTGGGGAAAAACATCTGATGTGTAACATTAATTTAATCTGCGTACAGTAGGCCTTAATATATAGGCTGTCTGTCTCATTAATGTTAATCAAACAGTTGTGGTATCATGGAAAAAAAGTTGAATATATATATATTTTTCCAATAGATATTTGGTGTTATTACCAGGGATTTTAAGGTATGGTTGCTAGGTGATTTTGTTTTGGAACCTTCAGAAAACTTTAACTTGATTTTCCTCTAAGTTGACTGACTCTACTGACTTCAAACAGGTGTAGCTCAGTCATTTTCTGTCAGATTCAAACCATACATCATTTGGAAGGGTTTTTAATAGACAATTTGGAATGTACTGTCACTTTTGAATAATTGAATGTGTCCTTGCTAAATAAAAGCCTTAATTTCATTTAATCTTCTAATTAAAGGCACAATATGTAAGATTGTTGGATTAAAATATCCAAAACCACTAGAACAGTGTTATATATTTTGTTGAGGTGTACTTGCATTATCCCAAATTTTTCCAAGAATGTTTAAATCCAGAGAAATAAGCAATTTTAACCAGGACACGGACCGTGTGTGCATCGCCTATCAATGACATCATATCCGCGTCCCATTTTTGGTTTTATTTAGTAGAAACCATGGAAACACCAAAGACACTTTAATATATGATGTGTTTATTAGACAGGTGAGCAACTGTTTGGAGACATTCATCCACCGAAAACTGATCATTGTTCTCCAGCTCAACACAGTTAGTCTTATCGTTTTCTTGATTTAGTACCATGTTTTACCATGCCTAATATCGATGTGTGAACAAGTGTCTCATAGTCGCCACCGAGCGAACGTACAGAGTATAACATAACTCTCAACACACTCAAATGTGTGTAATATAATAAAACAGCGCTGCGTTACCTCACATACACGTGAGCGGAAGAAGCGGCGACTGTGGCAGAATAAAAGCTCCACGAAGTCAAGGCGTCATCAAGCTACGCCTTCGTTTTGAATAAGCGACCTCTAGCGGCGAAATATTACATATTGTGCCTTTAATCTTACAGACCCCAAACTTTTGAATGGTAGTCTATCCAGAACCTTACCCGTTTAGTTATTTCAAGGCCAAATTATCTGAGCTGTCCCTTTCAAATTCATTTTCAAGCTCTATATACTCGTATTGGATGCCAAAATATTTGTCTCTTGTATCTAGAATTTCAGGAAAACCTCTGAGACTAAATTAATGCATACATGAAATGCAGCTAAGAGCTCCATTAAGTCTCTATGAAAGAGCATAAAAATTGTCTTCTGAGAAGTACTCGTAGCCCTAGAATCATTATTGGAGCAGATCGATCTTTCCTTCCCATGCGAGGCAAAAGAAAGGAAAAAAGGGAGCAAAACAAAGAGTGTATATGGGTATACCTTGCTCTCCATCTCGCCTGGTCATGTTACAGTGACCAGAAAGCAATTATCTGTGTGCTGCTAAAGAGGCGCAGCCCCCCTCCTCTGCACTCTTTTACCCCCATTGAGAAAATGTCACACTGACACGGGCAACACAGTAGAGAGCACTTTCACCAGAAAAAGCACAACGTCACCTTAACCGGTCTCAGCCTCTCAGAGCCAGCCAGACAGCCAATTCAACAAACAGACAGAACAAAACAGCCCATTTTCCCTCTGAATGAAAGCCCTTTGGATTGACCGTGTAGAGAAGCGATCCCCCCCCCAGCCTTTATGCAGTTCTGGAATACATCCTGTTGTGATTTCGCAGACCTGCTCGCCAGCACAAACAGTTTGAGAACAGAATGACCGCTTCCTCTGGACTGTGGTTTCAGGTGTTTATGGCTTGGCCCTCAGTTCCTTTAGAAACAAACACATTTTTGTTTCCCGTAATTTACTGTGGTTTTACACCCCCTTTTCTCTATCTCTCCTTCTGCAGCTGCTGTTTTCACAGGGATGATGCAACAACCTAATTATTGTCTCTTCATTCGCTAAAGACAATGTTGTGCTCACTGTGGTGTTATTCCTCAGGAGATGCGCTTCAGAATTAGACCAGCGTCTTACAAATAATTCCTCCCTGGATCTCTGAAGTCTCTCTCAGCCTCTCTCGGGTATTTTTGTCCTGTGGTTTGATGCTAATCATTAGGAGAGTAGGAGGAGAGTGAGAGCGAGACAGAGAGAGGTCAGAATGACTTGCTCTGGTCGATGGCAGTAAAGGGCAGCCTCTCATCGACTCCATCTATTCGAACACTGCCAGGGCCCGTGTGTGGCTCCTGACTGCGGTTACATGTGTGACCTCGTGTTCCTGCTTGTTACATTGACACCTTTGTAAATGTCAATAATTCTTCATGCAAATTGGATCTTATCTCTTGTGTGTCTTGCGTAATTTGTTATCTGTTCATAGCTAGGCACCTGAAAATAGCTGCTTATCCATGCATTATTAATAACCATTGACAGTCGTATAACCATAACTTTGCATGTAGTTAGAATATAGGCAATAAGCAAATCATAAAACAGGGTCAGTATGAAGTGCTTAAAGTCCTGGAAAGCCTTTGAAAATAGCCATATTTATCAAGAGAAACAATACATATATATTGATATATTGAGATATTGTTTGATAAGTGCGATTTCTGTCCTTGAAAACCCAAAAAGTAGTGCTTGAAAATCCTGAATTTCATTTTACAGTGTCTGTACAAACCCTGATAATAATAGTGTACTGTAAAATAAAAGGACTGTAAAATATATATATATATATATATATATATGACTTAAATAGTATAGTTGACAAACCATGTATGTTCATAAATGTTCATACATTTTCAATAATAATAATTGTCACAGTCTGTGATGCACTTTGTGATTTATTCTGCCTGTAATGAATTCAGTGCAAATAATTTCAAATAGTATTTCTGTTTTAAGTGTGGTTTAAAAATCAGGGAGCTTAAATCATACTTCGAAAGGTATGAATTTAATTGCATGACTTTAATGGCATTTATTTGAAAGAAAGAAAGCATGAGCAAGCTAAATTTTCAAGCAAAACATATAATAAATATAAATATTACCACCTTCTTTACAGTTAATTTTCATGACTTTGGAGGGATCAGGATTTTTAAAGTAATTTTAATTCTAATTGATTCAGTAATCATTCAGGCCATTTTGTGAACCATGCAGTTTGACCGATTTATTAAAAACGAACCACCTCACAAGAAAAAAACAGCACTATGGCTCGCAAGCAAGTTTCATATTCCCATCTTTTTTGACCAGTTAATCCACGATTTTTCACCTTTCCGGTCATATGGATAATGATTTTTAAAAGTTATTTTAATTCAGATCATTTTGTGAACGAGTTTGATAGATTTATTGAAAATGAACTGCCTCAAAAGAACAATTCACTCGCAAATATAGCATCAATAAACTTTACCTCCACATAAGCTCTACATATGAGCAATAGCTGGTGAAATACCCCTAAACCTAACCTTAACCCATGTAGTTATTACCCAGTGCTTTCTTAGGTAAGTACATGGAAGTGCACATACTGTAAAATAAAGTGCAACTGAAATGTCCATGATTTTAAGCTCTTTCCAGGTTTCCATGACTTATGGAAGGTATTTGTCCACATGTCAAATGTTTGTGGAACATGTTCGCCATGATCTGTGTGGGTTTGAGAGGAACTTCATAGCCACTAAAAATCACTTTGACACCAGGTGTTTAAAAATAATTGAAAACATGACTAAAAGTGGCATTCATTCTGAGAAAAGCTCTAACATCATTTGTTTGCAGACACCTCTTGGTTTTGTTATCTAATTAAATGACATCAATTTTAAGTGTAGCTCAGCCACTATAAATACTGAATGCTGTCACCAAACAAAGCAAGATGAAGATTGGCTTGTACGGCCTTATTTTGTGACTTAGATATCCTGCAGTAGCACAACTCTAAATCTTTGGCTAGTCTGACTCCTACAGTTTCCTGTCATCCTCTCCTCCCTGTTGTCTTTTAAAATGTCTCCTGTTTCAAATCCTTGGCCGTTTCTCCTCTGCTGCCAGGATAATGAGAGCCGGTCCGAGTGAATACGCTGCATTGGATGTCACCGAGCTGAGATGATGAATGAGAATGCTTTCACTGGCCCGTGTTTGGGTGTAGAGTTCACCCTCAATTATGGCTGCTGGCAACCGATAGGCACCAGATTATGCTTCGGTGCTTCATGAGAGATATAAAGCTGTGAGGGAGAAAGAGGAAAAAGAGAATTACATTTATTGGCAGGGGAGGAAACGGATGAACGAGGAAAGAAAACCAGATGAACATTTATAGCAAGTGACAAAAGACAGTGAGATAAAAATCTGTTTTTAACTTTTGCCAACAGTAGATGTTGAGCCAAGTTGGATTTATTATCGTGAACATTTCTGTGTTACATGAGTTTCCTGAAGCATTCCTTAGTCACCGGCACATAGTGTCGTGTTAATGACTTTTTACAGGGTGCATCAAGGATTTTTTCTTGTTTTTACAGGCCTGACGGAGGAGGTGAAGACTCTGAAAGTAGATCTCCAGGAGAGCATGCATGAAAAAGAGCATGTAAAGAAACTCCTCGAGTAAGTTATTTTTGAATAGTCTACACTTTCACTGAAATGAAACATTGTGACTGACTGAATGCATGAAGCATGCAAGAGACTCAACTCACAACTGATTCCAATACAGTTTGCTATCAGTGTGATACAAATAATGAAAAAATAAATAAATAAATAATTGGTAGCACTTTATTTGACAGTCCTGTTCCACACATACTATGTACTTATTATAGCAATTACAATAATTGGGTACTAACACTGAACCTATCCCAAACCTAACCTTAACCCATGTTATTACATTATATTACCTGTATTTTCTTGGGTAATACACTGTAAGTACACACATACTGTAAAATATAGTGTAACCAATATTTTAGGAAAATGTTTTTAGCTTTTTTCCGATATTGAATGAAAATATAGTTTTGGGTTGGTAAAATAGTTTCTGTCTCTTTTGACATCTCAAAAGATGTCTCTTTTTGCTCACCATGGCTGGATTTATTTGACCTAAAATACAGTAAAAGCAGTACTATTGTGAAATGTTATTACAATTTATATACAATTCATTTATAATACAATTAATATATTTTAAAGTGTAATTTATTGTGATCAAGGCTGAATTTTCAGCATCATTACTCCAGTCTTCAGTGTCACATCTTTTGTAACTTAATACATCCAAAAGTATGGATCTCTGAATACAAATATATATATATATATATATATATATATATATATATATATATATATATATATATATATATATATATATATATATATATATATATATATTTTTGATTTTATATATATATTATATATTATAATATATATATATATATATATATATATATATATATATATATATATATATATATATATATATATATATATATTTTCAGGAGCAGCAGCTCATTTGCTTTTAAAGGGACACACAAAAACGGCACGTTTTTTCGCACCCTCAAAAAGTGACAATTTTAACATGCTATAAAAATGATCTGTGGGGTATTTTGAGCTAAAACTTCACATACACACTCTGAGGACATCAGAGACTTATTTTACATCTTGTAAAAAGGGGCATTATAGGACACCTTTAACAAAAAAGGACATTTTAATTTTTAGAGTGCTCGACGCCTTAAAATGCTGACTAGGTAGGCAGCTCTCTAGGTTTTAGACTGCAGTATTCATGATACGTACACACACATATAAGTGCTTATATTTTTACGATGGTTGACACACATTAGGTGGAGTACTATGAACAAGTATTTCATCCTGATTTACCCAGAATTCAGTGTTCTACTTTTGATAGCTCTTCATCATACACACTACATCCAAACATCTCAGCACAGCTCCCATTACAGCTCAATATAACACCATTATCTATAAAACACCCCCTCCTCCCCTCTAGAATGATTTAATGTGTGTGTGGGAAAGAAGAAAAAGCAGCATTTTATGATTTGCTCAGTTGGGTAACAGCCATCTATCTTCCTCCCAGTCTGAGAAAAGCCGTTTTGTATTACATTTGCATACCAATGCACTGCCGTTCACACCAAACAAGAATATTTATTTAACCAAAGAGATGAGGATATCTTCCTTGCAATACGTGATGTATCTCCTCATGAAGGGAGTTTATTTTTTTTTGCTGGAGGTGTAGAAGGAGTGAGCTCTGTGACCTGGCAGCGCGTGAGGAAGAAACAGTTTTGTTGAGTGTCAGGTGTTGCTTCGCACTCTGCACACCTCCCTTGGGTTCATCACATTACACACACTGACTCATCATTGGCTCATACTCCTTTTATAATCTATCCCAACTTCTGTTTTTCTGGCTTCTTTTTTCCTCTTTGTAATCAAAGGAGCCTCTCTCTGTGTCTGTGTGGATGAGAGCTGTCAGAAGGCTCTGTGGCAGGACGGTGTATGTGATGTGACAGTGGGAGAGCTGGTGTAGCTGTCAGGGCTGCCCTGGCATTGACAGCTGTGCATGTGTGCGTGGGACGGGGCTCGTTGCGTGCTGCTTCTTCCTGCTGTCTGCGCTAATGTAGTTTGGAAGGTTGATAAATAGATCTGATGCAACCAATAGCCCTCCATCTTTGCAAAATCACACTGTATGTAGACTAACATTCAACAGTTTGAGGTCTGTTGAAGAAATTAATACTTTTATTCAGCAAGGACGCATTCAAATTGATCACAGTAAAGACATTTATAATGTTACATTTCTATTTTAAATAAATTATGTTATTTTGAACTTTCTATTAATCAAAGAATCCTGAAAAAAAATGTATCACTATTTCCACAAAAATATTAAGACCTGTTTTCAAGATTGATAATAATCATAAATGTTTCTTGAGCAGCAAATCATCATATTATAATGATTTCTGAAGGATCATATGACACTGAATAATGTCATCATTTACTCACCTCCATGTCATTCCAAACCCATAAGACTTGTTTATCTTCAATGTTTATCTTTTTGATGGAATCTAAAATATTATGATGAAACAGAAGCACAACTGAACAGAGCTTAACATGCGAGAACAAACCTCACTGGTTCTCGCTGAAGCTCAAACGTGCTGCATCACACGAGAATGAACCTCATTGGTTCTTGCAGAAGCTCAAACATGCTGCGTCACATGAGAATGAATCTCATTGGTTCTTGCTGAAGCTCAAACGTGCTGCGTAAAACGAGAATGAATCTCATTGGTTCTTGCTGAATCTCAAACGCAAGGCGTGTAACACGAGAATGAACCTCATTGGTTCTCGCTGAAGCTCAAACGCAAGGCGTAACACGAGAATGAACCTCATTGGTTCAGAATGAACCTCATTGGTTCTTGAGGAAGCTCAAATGTGCTGGCGTCACACGAGAATGAACCTCATTGGTTCTTGAGGAAGCTCAAATGTGCTGCGTCACACGAGAATGAACCTCATTGGTTCTTGAGGAAGCTGAAATGTGCTGCGTCACACGAGAATGAACCTCATTGGTTCTTGCTGAAGCTCAAACGTGCTGCGTAACACGAGAATGAACCTCATTGGTTCTCGCTGAAGCTCAAACGCAGCGTAACACGAGAATGAACCTCATTGGTTCTTGAGGAAGCTCAAACTTGCTGCGTAACACGAGAATGAATCTCATTGGTTCTTGCTGAAGCTCAAACGTGCTGCGTAACACGAGAATGAGCCTCATTGGTTCTTGCTGAAGCTCAAACGTGCAAGGCGTAACACGAGAATGAACCTCATTGGTTCTTGAGGAAGCTCAAACGTGCTGCGTAACACGAGAATGAACCTCATTGGTTCTTGCTGAAGCTCAAACGCATGCGTAACACGAGAATGAATCTCATTGGTTCTTGCTGAGGCTCAAACGCGTGCTGCGAAAGCACGAGAATGAATCTCATTGGTTCTTGCTGAAGCTCAAACGCAAGGCGTAACACGAGAATGAACCTCATTGGTTCTTGCTGAAGCTCAAACGCAAGGCGTAACACGAGAATGAACCTCATTGGTTCTCGCTGAAGCTCAAACGTGCTGCGAACACGAGAATGAACCTCATTGGTTCTCGCTGAAGCTCAAACGCAGCGTAACACGAGAATGAACCTCATTGGTTCTCGCTGAAGCTCAAACGCAGCGTGCGAACACGAGAATGAACCTCATTGGTTCTTGAGGAAGCTCAAACGTGCTGCGCAACAGAATGAACGAGAATGAATCTCATTGGTTCTTGCTGAAGCTCAAACGCTGAAGCGCAGAACACGAGAATGAACCTCATTGGTTCTTGCTGAAGCTCAAACGCAAGGCTGAACACGAATGAACCTCATTGGTTCTCGCTGAAGCTCAAACGCTTGCTGCGTCAACACGAGAATGAACCTCATTGGTTCTTGCTGAAGCTCAAACGTGCTCTGTAACACGAGAATGAACCTCATTGGTTCTTGAGGAAGCTCAAACGTGCTGCGTAACACGCAGAATGAACCTCATTGGTTCTTGCTGAAGCTTAAACGTGTACATGTGAACACGAATGAACCTCATTGGTTCTTGCGTTTACCAAAACTGATGTGTAAGTTAATGAATGTTTATGTGAATAAAAGCCTAAATTCAATTTGTTCATCATATAAAGAGATTGTGTCTCTTCAGAAAATTTGGACTAAACCTCTCATATGAATTAGTTTTATGATATCTTTATCAACTTTTTGAAGCATCAAAATGGTATTCATTAGTTTGATTTCATTAAAATATCTTTGTGTTTCAACGATGAACGAAAGTCTTACGGGTTTGGAACAACATAAGGGTGAGAAAAATGTTTGGGTGAACTAACCCTTTAATGCCAACTGCGTAAACTTTGCCAGAAGTGTGTATTTTTATTGAATTTTAATATTTCACCTCATTTCTTTTCATAAATCTATTTTACACTAGGTACACAAAATAGTTTATCATTTACTCACCTCCATGTCAATCCAAACCCATAAGACTTGTTTATCTTCAAAACATAAATGAAGATCTTTTGATGAAATCTAAAATCTTATGATGAAACAGAAGCACAACTGAACAGAGCTTAACATGCGAGAACAAACCTCATTGGTTCTTGCTGAAGCTCAAACGTGCTGCGTCACACGAGAATGAACCTCATTGGTTCTTGCTGAAGCTCAAATGTGCTGCGTCACACGAGAATGAACCTCATTGGTTCTTGCTGAAGCTCAAACGTCGTAACACGCCTCATTGGTTCTTGAGGAAGCTCAAACGTGCTGCGTAACACGAGAATGAACCTCATTGGTTCTTGCTGAAGCTCGAACGTGCTGCGTCACATGAGAATGAACCTCATTGGTTCTTGAGGAAGCTCAAACGTGCTGCGTCACACGAGAATGAACCTCATTGGTTCTTGCAGAAGCTCAAACGTGCTGCGTAACACGAGAATGAATCTCATTGGTTCTTGCTGAAGCTCAAACGCATGCGAACACGAGAATGAACCTCATTGGTTCTTGCTGAAGCTCAAACGCATGCTGCGTAACACGAGAATGAACCTCATTGGTTCTTGCTGAAGCTCAAACGTGCTGCGTAACACGAGAATGAACCTCATTGGTTCTTGAGGAAGCTCAAACGTGCTGCGTAACACGAGAATGAACCTCATTGGTTCTTGAGGAAGCTCAAACGTGCTGCGTAACACGAGAATGAACCTCATTGGTTCTTGCTGAAGCTCAAACGTGCTGCGTGAATACACGAGAATGAACCTCATTGGTTCTTGAGGAAGCTCAAACGTGCTGCGTAAAACGAGAATGAACCTCATTGGTTCTTGAGGAAGCTCAAACGTGCTGCGTAACACGAGAATGAATCTCATTGGTTCTTGCTGAGGCTCAAACGTGCTGCGTAACACGAGAATGAATCTCATTGGTTCTTGCTGAAGCTCAAACGTGCTGCGTAACACGAGAATGAACCTCATTGGTTCTTGCTGAAGCTCAAACGCTGCGTAACACGAGAATGAACCTCATTGGTTCTCGCTGAAGCTCAAACGCTGCGCGAACACGAGAATGAACCTCATTGGTTCTCGCTGAAGCTCAAACGCAGCAGCGTAACACGAGAATGAACCTCATTGGTTCTCGCTGAAGCTCAAACGTGCAGCGTAACACGAGAATGAACCTCATTGGTTCTTGAGGAAGCTCAAACGTGCTGCGTAACACGAGAATGAATCTCATTGGTTCTTGCTGAAGCTCAAACGTGCGTAACAGAACACGAGAATGAACCTCATTGGTTCTTGCTGAAGCTCAAACGTGCTGCGTAACACGAGAATGAACCTCATTGGTTCTCGCTGAAGCTCAAACGTGCTGCGTAACACGAGAATGAACCTCATTGGTTCTTGCTGAAGCTCAAACGTGCTCTGTAACACGAGAATGAACCTCATTGGTTCTTGAGGAAGCTCAAACGTGCTGCGTAACACGAGAATGAACCTCATTGGTTCTTGCTGAAGCTTAAACGTGCTGCGTAACACGAGAATGAACCTCATTGGTTCTTGCTGAAGCTCAAACGTGCTGCGAAACACGAGAATGAACCTCATTGGTTCTTGCTGAAGCTCAAACGTGCTGCGTAACACGAGAATGAACCTCATTGGTTCTTGCGTTTACCAAAACTGATGTGTAAGTTAATGAATGTTTATGTGAATAAAAGCCTAAATTCAATTTGTTCATCATATAAAGAGATTGTGTCTCTTCAGAAAATTTGGACTAAACCTCTCATATGAATTAGTTTTATGATATCTTTATCAACTTTTTGAAGCATCAAAATGGTATTCATTAGTTTGATTTCATTAAAATATCTTTGTGTTTCAACGATGAACGAAAGTCTTACGGGTTTGGAACAACATAAGGGTGAGAAAAATGTTTGGGTGAACTAACCCTTTAATGCCAACTGCGTAAACTTTGCCAGAAGTGTGTATTTTTATTGGAATTTTAATATTTCACCCTCATTTCCTTTCATAAATCTATTTTACACTAGGTACACAAAATAGTTTATCATTTACTCACCTCCATGTCAATCCAAACCCATAAGACTTGTTTATCTTCAAAACATAAATGAAGATCTTTTTGATGAAATCTAAAATCTTATGATGAAACAGAAGCACAACTGAACAGAGCTTAACATGCGAGAACAAACCTCATTGGTTCTTGCTGAAGCTCAAACGTGCTGCGTCACACGAGAATGAACCTCATTGGTTCTTGCTGAAGCTCAAATGTGCTGCGTCACACGAGAATGAACCTCATTGGTTCTTGCTGAAGCTCAAACGTGCTGCGTAACACGAGAATGAACCTCATTGGTTCTTGAGGAAGCTCAAACGTGCTGCGTAACACGAGAATGAACCTCATTGGTTCTTGCTGAAGCTCGAACGTGCTGCGTCACATGAGAATGAACCTCATTGGTTCTTGAGGAAGCTCAAACGTGCTGCGTCACACGAGAATGAACCTCATTGGTTCTTGCAGAAGCTCAAACGTGCTGCGTAACACGAGAATGAATCTCATTGGTTCTTGCTGAAGCTCAAACGTGCTGCGTAACACGAGAATGAACCTCATTGGTTCTTGCTGAAGCTCAAACGTGCTGCGTAACACGAGAATGAACCTCATTGGTTCTTGCTGAAGCTCAAACGTGCTGCGTAACACGAGAATGAACCTCATTGGTTCTTGAGGAAGCTCAAACGTGCTTATGTAACACGAGAATGAACCTCATTGGTTCTTGAGGAAGCTCAAACGTGCTGCGTAACACGAGAATGAACCTCATTGGTTCTTGCTGAAGCTCAAACGTGCTGCGTAACACGAGAATGAACCTCATTGGTTCTTGAGGAAGCTCAAACGTGCTGCGTAACACGAGAATGAACCTCATTGGTTCTTGAGGAAGCTCAAACGTGCTGGCGTAACACGAGAATGAACCTCATTGGTTCTTGCTGAAGGTCAAACGTGCGCGTAACACGAGAATGAACCTCATTGGTTCTTGCTGAAGCTCAAACGTGCTGCGGCACACGAGAATGAACCTCATTGGTTCTTGCTGAAGCTCAAACGCGCTGCGTAACACGAGAATGAACCTCACTGGTTCTTGCTGAAGCTCAAACGTGCTGCGTAACACGAGAATGAACCTCACTGGTTCTTGCTGAAGCTCAAACGTGCTGCGTAACACGAGAATGAACCTCATTGGTTCTTGAGGAAGCTCAAACGCATTGCGTAACACGAGAATGAACCTCATTGGTTCTTGAGGAAGCTCAAACGTGCTGCGTAACACGAGAATGAACCTCATTGGTTCTTGCTGAAGCTCAAATGTGCTGCGTGAATACACGAAAATGAACCTCATTGGTTCTTGAGGAAGCTCAAACGTGCTGCGTAACACGAGAATGAACCTCATTGGTTCTTGAGGAAGCTCAAACGTGCTGCGTAACACGAGAATGAACCTCATTGGTTCTTGCTGAAGGTCAAACGTGCTGCGTAACACGAGAATGAACCTCATTGGTTCTTGCTGAAGCTCAAACGTGCTGCGGCACACGAGAATGAACCTCATTGGTTCTTGCTGAAGCTCAAACGTGCTGCGTAACACGAGAATGAACCTCATTGGTTCTTGAGGAAGCTCAAACGTGCTGTGAACACGAGAATGAACCTCATTGGTTCTTGCTGAAGCTTAAACGTGCTGTGTAACACGAGAATGAACCTCATTGGTTCTTCCGTTTACCAAAACTGATGTGTAAGTTAATGAATGTTTATGTGAATAAAAGCCTAAATTCAATTTGTTCATCATATAAAGAGATTGTGTCTCTTCAGAAAATTTGGACTAAACCTCTCATATGAATTAGTTTTACGATATCTTTATCAACTTTTTGAAGCATCAAAATGGTATTCATTAGTTTGATTTCATTAAAATATCTTTGTGTTTCAATGATGAACGAAAGTCTTACGGGTTTGGAACAACATAAGGGTGAGAAAAATGTTGGGTGAACTAACCCTTTAATGCCAACTGCGTAAACTTTGCCAGAAGTGTGTATTTTTATTGGAATTTTAATATTTCACCCTCATTTCCTTTCATAAATCTATTTTACACTAGGTACACAAAATAGTTACACTTATTACACAATTTTTAAACGGTTCAACAAAAAAACGTTTCTTCAAAAAAATTTCTTATGTGTTCCAAAGAAGAAAGAAAGTTATACAGGTATGGAACGATGTGAGGGTGAGTAAATGATGACAGGATTTCCATTGTTGTCTGAGCAATCCCTTTAACCTAATTTAAGTTATGCAAGCAAACAAGCCAAGAATAACACCTGAATTATTCATCTTTCTTAGTAAAGACCCTCCAATGACTTTTTTCTTTCAAGAGAGAACTTTAGACCTCATGAATTAGATTGTGCTCAGCAACTGCTGAAACAGCATGACGTGAATGTGTGCGGAAACATGTGCCAAAGCTTTGATATCTCCATATCAGGGAAGAAAGAGCAGTGTTTGTATGCAGCATGTGTTCCCATGACAACTATGCAACCTCTAACCCTATTTCAGACACGCATATCACACACACACATCTGCCGAGCTGGATTGTTTCCGTGGCTACGCTGATTCATGTCAGAAATAGTTAGGGGCTATTTAAAATACTCATGAAGTGACAGAGCACCAATGTGATTAACCTGCGGGAAGAGAGAATGGAAAAGAGCAAGACTGAAAGCGATAAAAAAGATGAAAACTTTTTGTAAATGAGTTGGAACTCCGCCCGGTGAGATATGAAGTGATAAACAGTATAAGCTAAGAAATGTGAATATGCAAAACATTTCACTGGACCTTCTCAACTGTTGTACTGAACTCAGTTAGCTGGAGTTCAGATGCCACACCATGTTATTTTCACAGTTTTTCAGCAGAAAAACATGATACCTGGTCTTACATGTCTCACAAAGTTCCAGTAGTGTAAGTGTAGCGCCTCAGGCCTAAAGCACACATGTGGAACATCATAGCGCTCTCTAAGAAATAGACTCTCTCACATGCCACAGATTCCACCTCCATTTGTTACCCATTAATAAACCTCAAAGAGGGCTGTCCAGCAATTATTATAGGAGACAAAGGAAGAGAATGATTAGGAGAGAACATGTTATTATGCCATTATTCTATTGTATACCTTTTGCTTATATTTTTTTCTTTTTGTATTTATGAGCATCTATCACCAAGACAAATTACTGTGTCTGTCTGTGTGTGTGTGTGTGTGTGTGTGTGTGTGTGTGTGTGTGTGTGTGTGTGTGTGTGTGTGTGTGTGTGTGTGTGTGTGTGTGTGTGTTTGTGTGTTTGTGTGTTTGTGTGTTTGTGTGTGTGTGTGTGTGTGTGTGAGAGCACTCTTGGCAATAAAAACTCATTCTGATTCAACTGAACTAAATCATTTGGAACCTCTGGTTAATTTTTCTAAATGAAATTTATTGTAACATACCGAGTTAGAAGGTTCAATTTATAATTTACAGCAATAGCTGATTTTAGTTTCTTTCATATGTGAGCAAAATAAAAGTTATAACTGAAATATACCCAAATGAATCAGACTGAATCAGTAAATCAGTACATTTTCAGGCATTGTTTTGGTGGTGCCTTCCAAATGATATTGTGGTCCCTAGATATGGCTAGGTTCCCTTCTTCAAAGTCTGTGCTTTTGTTTTGCCATTTCCCTGTCAGTTAGGAAGGTAACAACATACCTCTTCTCAACAAGGTGCATAATTTGAGGTATGATTCCTATCTTTATTGCTTTTTGCTGCAGTTCAGTGTTTATGGTTAGGGGTTTAATCAAATACCGTACCTTAACTTTGTGTAACAGCGTTTAAAGGCTCCGGGAAGAAGGAGGCGGGAATCGAGGAACAAGCTGGACTGCGGTCTACTCCCCATCATGGCGGCTGCAGCACCTGAGGATAAGGAGAGACTAGGTTAGAGAAAAGTAGACGGCAGAGAGGAGAGAAAAAATAATTATATTGGTCAGGTTCCCAAAACGCACTGCCATCCGGTCATCCACCAGCTGGGTGAACTCCTCCGTGATACCTGGTGGTGGTGCAGGATAGCCCTCAGTGGATGGCCAGATAACTACTCCAACACCTGGAGGACGGCGACGGCTCCTCCGGCTCCGGGCAGCCATCCCATTCTCTGCTCCTCCCCATCATGGCCTAAGGCAAATGGTGGCGATTCCTTCGCTTCTTCTTGGATTGCAGCCGCCCCCTAAGAACCCACGAGGACGGTAGCGAGTTTGTCTGTCCTCCCCCAGCAAGTCACTCCAGCCCACCGTCTCAAGCATGCACTCGATGGCACCACAGATTTCCCAAAATGGCGAGCACAACATCACGTTCCTCCTTCCTCCTGGGTTTCAGCACCAGTGTAATGAAGTTAAAAGGCTCAGGGAAGAAGGAGGTGGGAATCTGTGAAAGTTCAACAAGCTTTAATCATAAAATAAACAAAACAAAAGTAAAGTGGCAGCTCCTCATGGACGACTGCTGCACAAACATAAAAAAAAAACACAATATAAAGTCCAGGCCTGGTCCTTTTTCATCTTGCGCTGTCGTCACTCCTCTTTTTATTCATTTGTATCTCCTCCGTGAGAACTCGAGAATGGTGTGGCACTCAGGTGACGCTCATTACCAATCGCGCCCATGGCCTCACTCTGTTCCCGTGGCTCTCGGCCCCACCCTGCTTGCCACAATGAGCTTACATCGCTCAGATAATTTATTTCTATCAAATCTGATCTATTCTCTGGTTGAGGCAGACTTCTAGTGAGCATACGAGAGTTACAGATTGCATTCTTGTATTCAGGTCCACTTGACCTGACAGCAGCCATGTTTTCATCCAAACGGAGACATCCATCTTTAACATGTTAATCCCATAATCACGTTCTCTTTTTCTCTCTCTCCCTTTCCCTCTCCCCCTCACTCTTATCTCTAGTGTCACAGAGATCCAGGGGAAATAAAAGGTTATCTTAACCCGCTGTCAGATAGCAGTGTGTCACAGAGCTCAGCGAAACCTTCAAGGCAAACCATAATAAACAAAGCAAGAAACGTCTTCACCAAACCTCCATAAGACTCGACAATCATCCATCACACTCACACTCGCTCAGCTCAGCTGGGAGACACAAACTCCCCAGTTTCTCTTCAGAGTGGCGTTGAGGGAGCCAATGGGGTAGGATGGGGAGTGTTGGCGTGAGGGGGTGAAAAATATTTGTGAGTTGGGCTGGGCTGATGGGGGGGATGCAGAAGGTTTAACAGTTGACAGACGATGCCCACAGGGAATCTGTACCGTGCTGACCTTGAGAGAGAATTGGAGAAACTAGAGAACGAGGGAATGAGACAGAGAGCGAGAGACTGATTGTTATTCAACTTAGCAATGCAGGGATTTCTCTGTTATGTAGTGCTTAACATCAGGCCCCAGGAGCCTCGGCTGGCATAGATGTTTTGCAGAGGGCAAGAAAAGAAGAAAGAGGAGAGTTTCCCGTTTATTAGCAACCGGACTCAGACATGCAAGGTCTGTACTTGTGTCCTGATCAACAGGAAGGTCAGTCTGAGAGCCAGAGGGAGAATTTGTCTGCAGAGTTCTGTGTGTGAAGTTATCTAGGTTGAGTGGGTGCGAGTGGGTCAGATTTTACCTTCACTGCTGGAATGAGGGATGCTCTGATATTATAATTCTTGCCAGTACTGATATGCCAATAATTATTGTCATGTTATGGCAGATAACCAGTAAATGGCCGTTATAGCTCTATACTATACTATCAAAATATATATATATATATATATTTTTTTACAGAAGTAAATTACATTTTCAAATATATTAACATTATATTAGTTAAAATTAGTTATTTTACATTTTTATAATATTTCACAATATTACTGCACTGTAAAAAAATATTGTTGGTTTAACTTAAAGTAAGTAACCTAGTTGCCTTAAAATGTTGAGTTCATTGAAATTAAAAATTTGAGTTAATACAATGAAAGAAATGGGTTTAATAAATAGACACTCAAAATATTACTGTATCTGAACCACATAAATAAATAAAAATGTTGTGATAAATCATGAAAATAGCACAATTTGGCATGTTTCACTGCATTATAACAAATAAAACAATTACGCAATATGCTTACAACATCTTTTAATACTATTTGAATAAAGGGTCAATTCTCAAAAATGTTCATTGTATTAACTCAAATTTTAATTTCAATGAACTCAAAATTTTAAGGCAACCAGGTAATTTACTTTTTAAATATTTTTTTTTTTACAGTGTTTTTACTGTATTTTTTATTTTTATTAAAAGCAAATGCATCCCTGGTGAGCAGAAGAGACTTCTTTCAAAAGATTAAAAACTATAAAAAATCATACAGACCCCAAACTTTTGAAGAGACTAGTCAAAAGTCTCCATGAGAAAATGTGTTACAATAGAATATTTTCTAGTTTTCTGTGAGGGTTAGTTATACAATGGTAGGGGATAGACAATTATTATATTTTAATTATTTTATATTTATTACATTACATTATAAATTAGCATAATCAAGTCCCAACCATGAAAGAAAAACAAGAATGTGGGTTTACATGTCATATACAGCAAATGTTTAGATGTTTTGCTTGACAATTGCTTGACTAGCATGCAGAATTTGAGAACGTCATGGTGAATTAATGAGTTAAAGCAATGACAGAGTGATAGACACACATGTAAACACTGTCTGGCATGCATTAAACGAATGCACGCTCATACACATACAAGCACACAAAAGCTCCCTGTTAGCATATTAATAGTCTCGCTTAGCCAGACTTTTGTCCTGCGGCATCAAAGTTTGCAGATTATTGTAGCATGACATGAGAGGCCGTCTATCTGACACGTTTAGGTACAGGTAAATCTGAATAATAAGGATCCATGTGTTAACATTAGTAAACATTAACTAAGATTAATAAATGCTGTAGAAGTATTGCTCAGTGTTAGTTTCAACATTTACTTTGTATCTTAACATTTATTAATGCACTTTGAACTAACATGAATAAACAATGAACAATTATTTGACATAATATACACTATATTGCCAACAGTATTGGGACACCCCTCCAAATCACTGAGTTCAGGTGTTCAATCACTTCCATGGCCACAGGAGTATAAATCAAGCACTAGGCATGCAAACGCTTCTACACACATTTGTGAAAGAATGGGTCGCTCTCAGGAGCTCAGTGAACTCAAGCGTGGTACCGTGATAGGTTGCCACCTGTGCAATTCCAAGTCCATTTCTGAAATTTCCTCACTACTAAATATTCCACGCTCAACTGCTAGTGGTATTATAACAAAGTGGAAGCAATTGGGAACAACAGCAACTCAGCCACGAAGTGGTAGGCCACGTAAAATAATAGATTAGCTCAAGAACAGTGCGTAGAGAGCTTCATGGAATGGGTTTCCATGGCCAAGCAGCTCATCCAAGCCTTACATCACCAAGTGTAATGCATAGTGTGGCATGTAGTGGTGTAAAGCACACCACCACTGGACTCTAGAGCAGTGGAGACGTGTTCTCTGGAGTGAACAATCACGCTTCTCTGTCTGCCAGGAGAACGGTACTTGCCTGACTGCATTGTGCCAAGTGTAAAGTTTGGTGGAGGGGGGATTATGGTGTGGGTTTGTTTTTCAGGGGTTTGGCTTGGCCCATTAGTTCCAGTGAAAGGAACTCTTAATGCTTCAGCATACCAAGACATTTTGGACAATTTCATGCTCCTGACTTTGTGGGAACAGTTTGAAGATGGTCCCTTCCTGTTCCAACATGACTGCGCACCAGTGCACAAAGCGTCGGTCCATAAAGACATAGATGTGCGAGTTTGGTGTGGAGGAACTTGACTGGCCTGCACCTCAACCCGATAGAACACCTTTGGGATGAATTAGAGTGGAGACTGCGAGCCAGGGCTTCTCGTCCAACATCAGTGCCTGACCTCACAAATGCGCTTCTAGAAGAATGGTCAAAAATTCCCATAAACGCACTCCTAAACCTTGTGGAAAACCTTTCCAGAAGAGTCAAAGCTGTTATAGCTGCAAAGGGTGGGTCAACTCCATATTAAACCCTACAGATTAAGAATGGGATGGCATTAAAGTTAATGTGCATGTGAAGGCAGGTGTCCCAAAACTTTTGGAAATATAGTGTATTATAATATGTTCTTTGAGGTTCACTTACATATTTGCACAATAAACAAAACAAAAAATATATGTGGAAAAACTATTATTTTCAAACTTCATTCTGACCTGATCTGTTTTAAGGGGCGGCTCCTTTAAGTCTTGTCAGTAAATGGCCACTGTTATGATAATGGCATATCTGTGAATGCTAGTACATAAAATACCTGATAAATTAGCAGAAATGTTTGACTTTCAAATAATCAAATCCACAAACTTTGCCAAAATCCATTGATTTTTTTTTCCTTTTTTTTTCTCAGCAGCACTCATCATAATAACATAATATCACTTGGCACCACTATTGCTTTCATTCTGTTTTATTAGACTCCCACATCCACACTTGTCACTTCTGTGCTCGCTAACCGAGTTTCATATTATTACTCAAACTATAGAGCGATGTTACAAAAAAAAACATAACACCTAACAGCTGTATGTCAGATTGTGTTTCCATCTCTGTTCCACCTGCTTTCTTTTTTCACCTTCTCCCTCTCACTCAGAGTGAGACTTCAACACCCATTATACCCTGGTTGGTACCTGCTAACATCACACGTGGACAAGCCGTGGGCTACACTCGTTTACACGCCATTGTTTAGCTGCTCATGCTGAGATGCTGGTGTTAGAAGAGGATGCCAGAGGGACATGCTTGGGTGACTTTTTTGGGGAAGGGGAATTTTTTCAGTATCCCTTGCATTCACAGGCAATAGAGAAAAGAGGGAACAGATGTTATCGGCCGCTGCTTTAAATAAAAACACATCTCTGTTGTCTTTCAGGATAAAGTCCGTGGAGAAAGAGGATCTGCAAGCCTTGTGTAGCGAACAGACGGCCACCATAGAGAGGTATAACCGTGAGAATGAGAAATCACACAGTTATGCTTCGATTTGCTAAGATATCAAAGTCTGAAACCAAGAGCAGAGATTTCAATATATTCCTGTGAATGAATGATTTCTGACGGATCATGTGACACTGAAGACTGGAGTAATGATAACGAAAATTCAACTTTGCCATCACAGAAATTAATTACATTTTAAAATATATTCAAATAAAAAAACAAAAAAACAAACAGTTATTTTAAATTGTAATAATATTTCACAATATTACTGTTTGTTTTGTAGTTTTAATCAAATAAATGCTGCAGACACTTAAAATAAGTGTCTAAGCATAATGTTGCACAAATAGCATTATGTTAAATTACCCGTAGCAGATCTATACAGGTGGAGCTGGGGAAGGTGTAGGGCTTAAGAATAATTCTGAAAGCGCACTGCAAACTGCTACAGGAAACCCTGACCAAAAAGGGGTCCTATTATGTCCCTTTTTATATAAAATAAGTCTCTGATGTCCTCAAGTTTTAGCTCAAAATTAGCTCTGAACCAGCTCATTTAAAGAGACTGCTTTTGATTTATGGGGATTATTAAAAAAAAGCAGTGGGTGGATTTTTAGCATTATAGGCTGGTTGTTCTCACACACTGCGGACACAGTGTTCAAACACATTATAAAAGTGAGTTTTGCGTAATTGGTCCCCTTTAAATTTTTGAGCAGCAAGCTCATTAGCAGCAGATGCAACAGGAACCAATCAGCTTGTGTCGTGTAGACAACGATGTAATCGTCAGCAGGTTGTCAAACATCTGAGACAAAGATGAATTAAATGTCAACACAATGGCAAGGAAACCTCAAATATTTTTTTTTCACTGAGAAAAGAAAAACAGTAGTTTCTCAGATACACACAAATACTGAATTCACTGACCAGGAAGTATGTCAGGCATCTTGGGTCACATTTTGTCTGTTTTGATTGATGTCATGGTCCACTAAACTGTGCACAACCATGAACTATTGTGTATTTGTTTGACTAGGGTGTGATCATGTGTTTGTCTGTGTAAAAGTGTGGTGAGTGTGTTTATGTGTGGCAGAGACAGAGTTTGTTAGTGTCTGTCAGTCATCTGCGAGTGTCTCAGTGGATTGATTCTCATTCCTGGCTGTGGTTTGGAGTGCTGTGTGCTGTTTGTCATGATTGCTCACCAGTCTGAGATGGAGAGAGGAAGACACGCAGATAAAGAAAGGCTAAAAAGACCTGAAAGAGACCTCAGACTTAAAGACACACTGGCAAATACCACAAAACCCATTACAGGCATAATCATATTTAAACACATCATTATTCTGACTTTTTCTAGAGCATGGATAGAAGACAAGTCAAATCACATTTGATACACATCAAACTTTTTTTCTTTCAAACAGTGCTTAGTACTGAAAAAGGAGGATAAAGGACAGAAGATGAGAGAAAGAGGTCCTGATGAAAGACGACCTGATGCCTTTGAGCTTAGAAAGCGGCACGTATGTGCGTGATGTTCTGTGTTTTGGGGTCTTACACCCTCCCCCTCCTCTCCATCTATCACAGCTCAGTTTCAGACGGAGTGATATTATATAGATATTAAATTCTGTAACGTGTCAGCAGGCTTAAGCTGCGTGTGAAGCTCTGTGATGGAAGATAGAAGCACTTCCCACTCACAGGGCTTCGGGTTTCAGACTTTTCTGCACCTCACGCACACATACACACATGCACACACTTCACATCTCGGTTTTCAAAGCTCCTTTAATTTTCACCATCTCAATGGAGCCAAGATATCTGCAAAGTAGAGTCATATGTCACAGGCGCTAATGATTTATTCTTATGACAGATATCAGACTGAATCTATTTTAAATCCGACCCCTGTCATCTTTAACCACGGTTCTCACTCTTCTATACTCAAAAAGTATGGAAGAGCGACTCCTTAACTCCGTAATGCCCACAGAGAAGCCCATGTGCTCCCCACATTGCTTTCATTTTGTATTTAGCTTTATAGTGAACATATGTTAAGCTTCAGCATTTCCTTAATTGTTTAGGCATTCCAAAGAAGCCAGTGTGTACTTTGGGAAAATGTTTCATCCACAGCATACAAGAAAATCCACAGATGTGAGCGTGCCTGTGGGATGGCGCTTATCTTTGTCTGACTTAAGGGCACCAGCTCAGATCTAAGGCCATACTACCCCCTTTTTTTTGGCTGCCTGGTTCCTCTTAGAAGGGCCAAATCTTCTTCTGCTTATGGAGGAAACTGTCTGATCTTTAAGTGATATCTGTTGCTCATGGGAAGTGTGTCATTATCACACCTTTTCCCAAAGTGTCTTCCTCAATCAGGGGGAGAGGAGGCTGCAGGCCAACAGATAAGATCAGCTGTGTTTGGGAATTTCCTAGTTTTGTTCTGCAGGGAAAAGATAGACAAAGAGAGATAAAGGGAGAGAAATAGAAATGTGACGGTTTCTCCAGGAAGTCCTTCTTCAGGCAGGTAAAGGGATTTTTTTTCAGTCTGTGGTAAGTGTGAAGGACACCCTTCCCCCTCAACTTCATGTCATCATACACATGCCTATTCACAGCGGTACAATCCGGCAGTTTCAGGGTCAACGTAGTCCTAGGACCGCATTTCTAGGACGCTAGTTGTTTTGTGACAGGGCCACCTACCAAATTGGATGTCTGAACAGACCTGGTTTATACTAAACAGTGCAAATTCGCTCTCGCTGGATCCTCTCTTCGGCAACCAAACAAAGGAAAGTCTGCACCTCCTAGTTTGACCACAGTGTATTCTTCCGAGTTGCCATAATAGTAAATATCACACAATCAAAAAAAGCCCACGCCTTTTCAGCGCTCATTTCTTTACTCTGTGTCTTTAGTAAATGCTGACAGTAGTTTTTTAATGTGAAAAGAGGGTTTGCGCTGGCACAAGTGGTTAGTAAATCTGGCGCTAGTTGTTTTGTGACAGCGCCACCTATCAAATTGGATGTCTGAAAAAAGTGCAACCAAAGCAGTATTTCTACCAAATACTAAGGCTGCATCCGAAAACCTAGACAGCTGACTTGTTGCCTCACTGCCTTATCAGGCAATGACTTGTATGGCAGCGTAAGCGCACGAAGGTACCTCGCGAAACTGATTTCAGACTGGCAGCGTAACAGTTTAATGATCTACAGTAAAATAAAGCAAGCTTTAGTGAGAAATAAACAAATACTTAATTAATACAGTAGTAATTTCTCGCTAGAAATTACATCAGAAGTGGAAAACGTTGGTCAAAGATGACACAAACTGACCAGCAACCGCAACCTAGAGGTCATCTGACTGATGTGTAAAGCAACCAATCACAGTTCATTTTGTTCAGCATCATGTTAAGGGGGGTGAAAATGTAAGGTTGATGTTGTAAATGCAACAGCTTTCATCTTCCATGAGGGGGTTTGGCATCACGGTGTCTTTTTTCCCAGGAAATCCTGTAGAATTCAACCAGATGTCTACTTAGAAACTCCTGTTATTTCCAATTTTGTGTGCCTTATGCATCAGACATTCAGCCAGTGGTCCATGGGCGTTAGACCTGATGCTTTACAAACAGAAACCTGCTTGGTTTGAAAGTGACTTGTGTGTGAACTGTGCTTCATACATCGCTGCACATTTGATAATAGACAACAGACCTTTTTTGCTAATATGAGTCACATTCTGTACTCACATTGTGATTGTCATCCATCTTGTATTAGTGTCCTGAAACTGCAGCCTCTGGGACTGCACACACTCTTATGGTTTTGTAAGATATTTTTAAGATCTTTTTAAGAGATTGTGAATGAACTTAAGCATGTTTCCAAATCCTATATTTGGAGCATAAGCATAAGCATATTTCCAAATCCTTTTTCTGCTGGATACATGGTCTCACCAGTAGGTGGCGAGAGTTGACTGTCTTTGAGTTAATCATTGAATAATTTTTTCAACCAATTCATTCACACACACAGATTCATTCATGAGACTGTTGTAACGAACCATTTATTAAATCCTTAAAAGTATAGTTCACCCTGAAATGAAATCTTTTACTCACCATGCTGTTGTTCCAATGCCCTATGTCTTTCCATCTTTTTCAGACCACAAAAGCTAAAATTAAAAAAAAAAGTCCTGCAGGCGCTCCTCCATATAATGTCAGTGAATTGGGACCAGGATAAAACATTACAAAAAGGATTCAAAAGTACCACGCAATGATACAGTGAGATGCGCGCCATATATTGAAAGTGTTCAGGTAGCATACTATAAGGTTTTGCGAGAAAAAGAAACCGTATTATTCAGTCAAAATACTGAGCTCGGTCGTTACTCTGTGCGTGTTCCTGAGTGCTTGCGAGCCGTCAGCAACATGTACTGGTCATTTCAGCAAGGTAGGATACATGTAGGCAGTATGCAGCACTCATGGTTTCAGAACAAAGCTATTTATCTATCTTTCATGTGGTTGTAAACGGCTGCATATTTCGTGAGTCAATGTGTTCACGCTTTCCCCTGAAGGCTGTCCCGAGACCTGAGGGAGAAGGAGGAGAGCCGGTTGTCATGTCAACAACGATGCGAGTCCATGCAGGAGCAGCTGTTGGCGTGGCAACAGAAAGAGGAGGAGGTAACCCGGAGACTGGAACGGGCGGAGGGCGAGATGAAGGACCTGAGAGTATCCCGGTCCACTTTACAGCAGGAGAGGTCTGTTAGACAAACACACTCGCTAGTCAGTCACACTGCACAGCAGGAGAGAATAAATAAAGAGTTGCTTGCTACACACAAATACATTTGTGTTCAGCCACACTACAGCTGTACAGTTTTTTTTCTCTTTCTCTGTTGCATCCCTCCATCCCACCTGCTCCTATCAATAGTCTGTCGACACGTCGGGACCTGTAGGATATGACTCACTGTTTGCCAACCTGTTTCCTCTCTATCTGTCTTCATTTACAATGGTGAAATAAACCAACGAAAGCTGTTATGCGGAAGCTGTGCTCCAACTAAAGCTGTGCGTCACTGGAATATTGCCAGGATTAAGGGGTGTTATTAGGCATGATGTGAAGCAGAATTGGGGCTGGTTCACACAGAATGCGTTTTTCATTTAAAAATGTGAGATGCAGGGCAATTGAATGGGAAAAAACGCAAAGTCTCAAGATGCATTTTTTTAAAAAGTTGAACTTATTTTAACTTAAGCAGCCGTCCATCTAGTCTGTGTGAATGACCCAGAATGTTCATGCATTCCACTGCACTGCTTTTCCACTGTTTATGTAAGCTTATGAAAGATGTGTTTGACCATTGTGCGCGTCTTGCGCATGACACGTCATTCTGAAACATGATCAAAAATATAATAAACATGTTTTTACACCCCATCCTGTGTCTCACATTTTGAAATAGACAGCAAAACTTGTTTTTGCATTCCACTGCACTGATTTTCCATTCTTTCCACTGCTTTTTCAATATGCACTTGATTGACATGGTTGACCACTGTGCTCACGTTGCGTCTTCATGCATGACATTTTGTTCTTAAAACGCAACCCCAAGGTAAAAGTTGTCACAAAGAAACACGTCTGTAGACATCTTTTTGATCCGGCGCCACAAGGGTACAAAAGAGGGCATTGCCCCCTCAGATCTGATTTGTGCCCCCTCAGTTTCAATTTGTCCCCCCTCCACCCCCAAAACTCAAATGATTTCAACACTTTGGCGTGCACGATCACACCGGTGTGATTACAACGTTCAGTGCATCACAGATAAATATAAACGTGCTTTTGCATTTTGGCTGCCACTGAGTCAGAGATGGATGCGCTCAGTGCTTTGCAACACAACTATTCAGTGTTTTAACCGCATAATGTTTATTTTAGGTTTCAGACATTTAAATAGACATTTAAATGAAGTACAAAAAAGACAAATTCCATACACTGAAGCTACAATAATAATCCTTTTAATTAAAATTTGACAAAGTCAAGTCACCTTTATTTATATAGCCCTTTTTACAATACAGATTGTTTCAAAGCAGCTTCACAGTGGTAACAGGAAAATAATGCAACAAAACAAAAAAGTGTTTTATTCATATCAGATATATGAATAAAAAAAATATAACATTTACTCTATTCTTCTCCCAGTTCACTGGCCACTTACTTTTATGTATTTCGGGAGAAATGGATGAATTTATGTTATGTTAATTTAGTTGCCGTTTTCAGCGTGTTGTTCCAGGAAGAGCGCGTCCACACATTCTGACCAGCAGGCATCTGAGGCGGTGTTGGGGACACATTGTATTAGTCATTATATTTGATTGTTAAATAAGTAATTTAATAAATGATCAATCACATCAACTAATTTTACAATCCTTTATTTAGACTAAACCCCTTCTCATTCATTTGGTGAGGAACATGGCGTTTTGAGCAGCATTTGCATACCCTGTCATGCTTTTGGCTACAAGCCACTGCTGTAGATGCGTATTGCAGTATTAAGGCTAACGATTAATCGATCGTTAATTTAACAGACGATCGAACATGGGAATTTGTGTAAATTGACATCCCTACTCATGATTCTAAAATCGCGGTACTCAAGTTTTCCCATTCCTTCTCGTGCTTTCAAATTCAAAAAGCACATTCTGTGTGAATGTGCCCTCAGAGGGGTTTAGGTCCGTAAACCCCTCTTCTCCTCCTCTTCTATTGTTCTTTTCCACCTGTTCATCAGGGTAATTGCAAGTCAATTCACATCTGTATTCTCTTTTATTAGAGCCTAATTGTATCAATGGCCACCTGTGTCTTGAGTTTCTGTTTTTCTCTCTGTTAGTGGGCTTTTGTTACGTCCCAGCTGTTTGTGTGTTTGGATGCCTGATGTTGTTTGTATACACGCCTCTGTCCCTGAGGTCTACCTGTCTGTTAGCAACCAACAGCACAGGCTTGTCTTCTCTGTCTTTCGCTTAGTGTTATGTTCATCCTCACCTGTTTACACCTCAGCTGTTGCGTCGGCTAATGGTCTTGTTGCCATGCCACTCACTTCTCACATGTTGATGTCCAGGCTTGTCTGTTCATGGTGTTGGGTGGATGCTATGGAATTGCTAGGGCATTTTGTGTGGTTGCTAGGGCATTGCCAATTATTTGGATTAGATCTGTGCAAGAAAATGGCTGATCAGCTCGTCAGTCATTGCAGAGAACAACAACCGTCAGTGCTGATCCTACATTTCTGGGGGCCATAAGTAAAACTTTGTGTCAGTGCTTAAAAAGCCCAACATTTCCTTAAACTTAAGTAATAATTACAATGGTTTTCATTATGCAAGGTGCACTGGCAGTTTTCTATAGGGCCTAATGAAGTTAAAACATCAAGGAAACAAACTGCAAGTTATGAAAAACTTATAAAAATATATGTAAAGGCAAACCCATTAAAGCATGTTAAATTGGCAGTAAGAACAATTAAGTAAAATTAAAACTAAATTTTCGTTGACCACTAAATAAATGCTTTTTTAATAGTAATGCTCTCTGGCACCATCTAGCTGTCAGAAAAACTATAACACAGCTGAAATGACTGTCTAAATGCATGCATGATGAATAAAAAAGGCATGGTTGTTTCAACCCAAATGTGAGTCAAATTTGGACAAACCCATCTGTTGGGTTACATTTTTTAACCCAATGGTTGGTTTATCCATTTTGACCCAAATCTGGGTTGAAACAAGGCTTAGGTAAACATACGAAAATACATCAATTAAGTGAGCTAATTTTAGACTAATGGGCAGCTTGTAATACTGAACAGGAATGCTTATTTCTTATATACATTAAACCACGCATATAGACATTTTGATTATTGATGTGTACCAACACAAACCGAAAGGTACATTTCATCATGGGACATTTCTAAAGAAACATGGTGGAGACTGGAGTTATTAGTTTACGACTTGCTTTGTCAAGACTAAATAAGAAATTAAATGTTACAAAAATACATCGTTTTTTTTGTTCTTGGTACTTTTTTTTATGTTCGTTTGGCAGCCATAGCCATGTCAAGACGCATGTTATTATCTGCCGCACTGCATTATGTCAGAGTCCGAAGCAGTTATTGAATAAATATAAATCATTATTAAAAATATTTCCACAAGACTCCTCAAATGTTTAATAGACACCGCACATATATTTGCATGTTATAAAGTAATATTCACATTATGCTAATATCCACCATGTTTATTTTATATAGTGATGAACAAGGGGGTCCCCTGGTGGTTCAGGGACCCTACGCAACTTGTGTAGTTTAGGGAGGATTAGCTCTGACAACTGTATAATATTTTCAACCACGTCTTTGCAATCATCACTATGTTTTATGTTTTCTAGTGTTGCAGTGTGCAGTGTTTTCTACTGGTAGTCGTCTACTCGTGCCTGGCATTCTTGTACTCTACATCACTCTTTCTCAAAAATGTTCCTTCATTTGTCAAGTGGTCACCTGGTCAAGTGCTGTTCAACACTGTTCATTTCAGCTCAAGGCAAAAACTTGCTTTTCTAAAAATGTAGTCATGGAGCAGTCCGATTTTCAGACATGAGCTTTACTAGGCAGGCTCATACTTGTGCTGCAGGTGAGGTGGGGTCAGAGGTCGCAGGTGTTTGAGTAATGAGATGGAAATGAGTGCTTAAGCTGTCAGCTCAGACTCAGCCCAAAAACAGAGCTTGATTATATTGTTAAGGCTAATTCACACTGCACCGACGGACACCAGATTACAGTACGTCACTTCTCAGACATTCCACAACATAGATATGTATACGTAGATACCACATTCGACCGCTCCAGACACGTCGGCGCACACACCATCCTGGAGCGGTTAGCGTGTCGTCACGCTTGTCACTCACAGTAATGATGCCACAACACTGCGTAGCTTCTGCTTGTGAAACCTCCGCGATTTAAATTCCTGGAGAAATGGGATAACCTTCACTTTAAAAAATTTTGGTTGTTGCTTTGTCAACCCAAATTTAGGTCAAATATGGACAAACACAATTGTGTTTGTCCATATTTGACCCAAATTTGGGTTGAAACAAGTGTTTCACAGGTGAGAATGTGTTGGTTTGTGTATTTATATGTATTAACTCAATATTACAGGTTTTTACTATGGTGCTTAATGTTTTTACTTTTACTATGATTACCTTTTAAGGTTGTGTTAGCTGATGCCTTCGTCTTGTTGTATGTTAGTTTAGCAAAATCATCTGCTGAAGTCTATTGCAGATATAGATATTCATACATGCGTCCAAGTTCCAACTACGGTTGCAGAAGCTCAGTCAGCTTGTTCTTGAATGTTCACAGACCGGCTTTGACTGCTCCAGTATGGCAGACGGCTTACATATAGCAGCCCAGGTGCGAATGAGGAATCTATGTGTCCACAACCTATATAATATATATATTAGCGGTCAACCGATTCATCGGTTTTGCCGATAAATCGGCACCGATAGCTGATTGGTGGAACAATCGTTATCGGCAAAAATCCATACCGGCGTCCGTTGCCGGAGCGGCTGAGAAGGGTGCGTTATCATTACATAGTACAAGAGCATTGAGAAGGGTCTTCTGGCATTATATAGCATGAGAGCAGCCTCTAGAGGCCAAATAACAACTTGTGTTGTTTATATTAACACGTGAGGCTGCGCGCTGCACGGAAAGTATGCGTGTTTAAAACACTGACAGCGAAACGGTATGAATACAGAACACTTAAGTACATGTGGCCAATTCATAATAAAGTAATTCATTTGTTGACTAGATGCTGCATTAGCAGGAAAAGAACAGCAGTGTGCATGTACTTTGTCATCGAGACTGAGAGGACGCTAACATTAACATTAGCAGTAGCTCAAGCAGTTAAAGCAGTGTAACAACTAGTGATGTGAGAAAGCAAACTGTATCGTCATGCCGCCGACAGAAATATAAACAAATCAGAAACGCATTTGATTTCAATACATATTTTGTTTTTGTTTTTATTAGATAATCGTTGTGTTCTAAAAAAGCAGTTTGGATTTATATAACACTTATTCCATTTGTAAGGTTAATAAATGCTGTAGAAGTATTATTCATTGTTAGTTTGATCTGTTAACCTTAGTTAATGCACTATGAACTAACATGAATGATCAAGGTACAATTGTATTGCTCAAATATTAATACGCTGTAAAATGTATATTGCATAATGCATTTAGTTCATGTAAGCTAGCTAAATAAGCTAATACATCCCATGGGATTTGCAGTCTGTTACCCATGACATTTACATACATGTTTCTAAGTTATAGCTAAAGAAACATTTATTTATAATATTTTAATGTTTAAAATTTTCTGTAGAATTTTTTCTGTTAGAACTTCTCATTTTAATATAGTCATATTTACATATGCAATTTAGCACATTTTCATGGTTCAGTAATGTTTTTTTATTTTTTTATTTCTTGTAATAAAGTTCAGCACTGTTTTACTTAATGTTATGTTTTTTTATATATTTTTAATTTATTTTTTTAATCCAGTATCCATTTTAAAAACTATCGGTAGATTAACTGGTTATCGGCAAATGCGGTCCAACCTTGTTATCGGTAATGGTAAAATCCACTAATGGTTGACCTCCCCCCTTAATTAAGGATAATTAATTATATAGTCTACATTTCACGTTCAAAGTACACGTTCAAAACCACCAAAACTGTGGTAAGATTTGCGCAACTTGTTCCTATCTGATGATAAAATGTGCAACTGATATGAATTCTATTGAGAATTAATTGCATAATCATTATAGCTTTTCTTTTGATTGTAGTAGATAAAATGAGTGTTTTTTGTATTGTTGTGTTTGATGTTTGACTAGAGTTCTTTGCCCAAGGAATAGGGAGGCAGTGCAGCCTCAAACTATTTTCTCATCGTTTTCTCGTAGTAATCCTAAAGAGTGGTGTGAGTGTGAAGGGGGTAATGGCAAAAAACACACTGCTGTTAACCCAAATACTGTACACATCAAACGAAAGTGGATTAAAACAAACCCAGAAGAGTGAACTGTGCCTTCAGACGTTCACCACACACCACGGTTTCTGTGGCATTGTGGGAATAAAGAATAAACACTTTGTTAAAGTGCAAAGTTAACAGAATGTCCTGACCGTGTGCTTGAACTGAACATGCTGTTTCAGTTCAGAGGGACAAAGGCTGAGAAACACACTAAAAGGCATGTGCGTTGTATTCTCACACATACTCAGTCACACAATAGCAAGGCTCTGCTGTAACCACACTTTGCCAATTATCACAGTCCCAGCTTGTGTGTTTCAGAACAGATTCTGACCCCTGTTCTGCTCTATAGAGGACATTTTGTCCCTCAACTCCCTATTCTTGCCCACCAAACAACTACTGTTTCAGCCTTTTTATAAGCACTGAATCATAAGAACAAACCCCTCTTTCATGCATCCGCACTGATCACAATAACACTGTTGATGTTTTTTATAGACGGAGAGAGAAACACTTGACTGGGGGAGCTGCTTCTGGTTTCCCACACGCACAGCCCAGGGTCACACAACCACAATCACCAAACCCCTGACAACAATAAAACACAGCTCAAAGAGTGAGCGAGGCAGGAAGATGGCGCCATCACTTTTAGGCCGTTTTAGAGGTAAAGGGCCCTATCATACACCAGCGCAATGCGACGCTAGGAGCTATGTTTTGCTAGTTTCATCCTGACGCAGTTCTCATTTTCACGTCCATGTTCTTTAAATATCAAATGCATTGGCGCCCATCTGTTCACCCATGGGCATGCTGGTCTGAAAACCAGGTGTGTTCCGGTGCATTGTTAGCGTGTTGCTATTTTGAGGAACTGAAAACTCAGTATTGTTTTAGTTATTTAAAGGGCGCGTTAGTAATATGTGCCTATAGGTGGGTGCACAACGCGTGAACACTGCTTATTACACACACAGGGACGGGCAACAGCACACAAACATTTTAAATATTAAAAATAAAAGGATTCCTCTCTGGAGAAGCGTTCAGTCTTTCCGCTTGCGTGTAAATAGTGAATCCGCCATGGTGCGAGCACAACTGGCTTTTAAAGGGAAGGGGAGATGAGGCTCTGATTGGTATTGCACATTACGCCCAAAACACACCCATGACTCATTAAGAGATTAGGGATAACCCTTTTGGACCATGTGGCGGACGCAACAACCATTTTTTCCATTGTTAAACTAGCAAAAGTGGATTTGGACATGCCCAAAGTGCACCTGCGCAGTGAGCTTCAGAACGTGCTCAGATCGCTAAAATAGGGCCGAACGTTTTACTCTATCGTTCAAAAGTTTGGGAATTCTCAATTTATCCAGAATTGTGCAGCTCTTCTTTGTTGCTGACCTTCGATGATCCAATTCAACCATATTAATAAGCAAAAATTACTTTACATAAACATCACCAGAATAGCAGCACAGCTGAAAGGTTTCTTTGAACTGAGCCCTCTTCTGTACAGACGTGAATTTGCATTTACTTCAGCCAGGCTTATTCAATTCACCTACAGTGTTAAACAGCCTTGTAAAGCCTTTGCCAAAAATAGAACTTTTGTTCTATTTTGTTTGGTTTTGTTAATAAAAAAACAAGCAAGCAAGCCCAGCCCAGGCTTTATTTAGTGTATTTGCAGAAAACGAAAATCTAGTGGGCTCTGGAAAGTCGTGTGCAGTCCTACGTCACCGGACTAATCTTCATGGTACTTTAGACTGCGATGGAAAGGCAGACAGCAGCAGGTCTGGGTGGAATTTCGGTGGAAACGGGGCTATAGAGACCGTTATATATATACCATATACCTGGACATTATGTCAGTCATGGGGAGCCTAATTATTTCTCATTATTCTCAGATCAATATATGCATATAATTTCAGCATTTTGTGATTTTTCATTGACCGGCCTTGTTTGTCACCATGTTTATTGGCTGCAGGGAATTGCTATCAGTAATTAATGCCATTAACAACAGACTTGGTTTAACTGACAGAAATATAATTTGGGTGTAATATAAGATGAGTGAAGGTGAAATGATTTAGGCATGAAGAAGAGACTTTGTACAGTATAGTATGTGTGTATTGACAGTGACACAATCTACTGTGTGAGTAAATTGACCTGAGATTGTTTGGAGAGACAGACACATAAACATGCTGGACTTAACACTTCCACACGGACAGGCAGTTCCTTCATTTTTCAGTGCAAACTACAAGAATAAAGATGAGCAGAAGTGATGAGATGACAAATGGGAAAGTAACACTAGGAGATTGTGTTCAGTGTTACAGCTGATGGAGCGTATAATAAAGTTTTGATAAAATGAAGTAAGCTGTGAAGAGCTGGTTAGGATACAATAACTGGAGTATTTTGTTGAAGAAGCAGTAACAGGTTAGAAGATGAAATGCTAAGTCAGTATTAGTGTAGAGTAAAAAGTGCCTTGTTGACAAGTGCTATTCGCACTAGCTCCGCCTAACAATGCCTGGTTGGGCGAAACAAGGTTAAAAAAAGACGTGTGTATCTCAACATCTTCAGTGGCGTAGTCAATAAAGTGTAAGGCTTGTGGAACAAGGTTTTGGCACAATTGACGCGGGTTCAAATCCACCTTTTGCCGAGCTTTTTCCCATCACACATCACATCGGAAAGGCATTTACTTTCAATAAAAATTAAGAAAATGTTCTAAAAATGGAAATAAAGTGCCTAACGAAATGTTTAATAATAATAAAAGCATTTGTTGGGTAGGTGTAGGGAGGGCTTTTCTTGTCCCATTAAGGCGGCATCCATTTAATATTTTTAATAAATATAATAATTTACACTCTATGTTATTATTGCATGTTAATGTACAACAATACTGAGGTGCAAATAGTATATATCTGTCAAAATAAAGTATAAATAGCATGTAATTACTATTTATATATCTATTGCTAAGAAAATATGTTATTTTCACTTAGTGTAAATAGAATCTACCAAAAAAAAAAAAAAAGTAATAGTGCACCGGTATTTAAGTAATATGGTATATTGCGCTTTTTTTGCCATCAACAGGTTAAAACTTTCTGTTTCCGACACTCGCTTGTCACAGAGAAGAAAGGAAAGTTTTCAAATAGCCATTCAGATCAACAGAGATCCTAAAGGGACATGAAAAATATGTGATGGGAGAAAAAATAACATTACAATACTGTTTCATTAGTTCTACAGCATTTATTAATCTTAGTTAATGTTAATTTCAACATTTACTGATACATTATTAAAATCAAAAGTTGTATTTGTTAACATTAGTTAATGAATTCACTGTGAACTAACATGAACAAACAATGAACAGCTGTATTTTTATTAACTAACATTAACAAAGATTAATGAATACAATTACAAATGTTTAGTTCATTGTTAGCTCATGTAATACATTAACTGATGTTAACAACTGAGACCTTATTGTAAAGTGTTACCAGAAAAATATATTTCATTGCGTCGCTAAAGTTTTGCACAGCCCAGAGAAACTTTGTGTTCCCTCGCAAAACTTTTGTGTTCTTTGCGAGCGAACGCAAAGTTTCTGTGGGACCGCAAAAGTTTTACGACAGAACGCAAAAGCATTGATGTATTTTTTTCCTCTCATCTCCACCATGTCCTTTTAGGAGCTCCATACATCCATACAGATCGCCAAATATGTGTTTTTTAAAACAATAATTTAGTTTGATCTGTCTGATGGAGAAAAAAATTAAATAGCTATTTTTTACATTTTAATGCCAGCCTAGAAAAGAGATCTAGATATTAGCAAAATTATAATCTTTATAATTATATTATTTTACACTTTGTTTGAAACATTTGTGTACTTGATAGATTTGTATTGTATATTGTATTTGAATGTTCAAGTTTCTTTGTGTATTTGAAAAAGCAAGAATGTGTTATTAAGAGGAAAACGCTGAATCTTTTACCTGTTTTTGTAATGGAAAATTGTGATATTAAATAATATGACATGAAAAATGGATTCGCCACATGCCTAATGTTTTCCCTCATGCCTGTGAGCGGTTACACATTTAGTAACAGTGACCTCAATCTCAAAGCTGAAAATCCTAGTTACACTAAACTTCTCTCAGAACTTTTTTGTCATGTGATTTATTTTTTTTTTTCAACTTCTTCCATTTTCAGAGCATTTGCTTTCTATCTGCCACTCCGATATTTTTCCATTGATTTGATTACACAAGTGCAGTGAAGTGTGGACATTCCAGACGGGGCCTATTTAACACTTGTGTTTCTGAGAGCCACTTCTCCCAGACATCCCCCATTATAGGCCAGCTCTCTGGAGATTCATCACACAACTGCTGTCAGAGAGCTGCGTGTCTGTCAGTCCCCAACCTATCTAACGTTAATAGTATGCGGCCTCACGGCACGTGAAGCCCTAGACCGGGACCGAGATGAAACATTCCCTCTCGCTTTGGGTGGAAAAAAAGAAAGAATACGCCTGGAATCTTTTGTGCGAGCGCCTCTGTCTCAGGGGAAGATCCATTAAATCAAAGCTATTCTCAGTGCATTATACTCATTTAAGGTCTCAGCTATTCTGAAAGACGTAAGGTTTTAACTCCGAGAGGTTAGATCAGGGTGTGTGGATGCAGGAATGCTGGCATGGCGATCTGATTCAGTTCAGTCTGCTTGGGCTTTGATGTTTCTCCTGAGCTGTTTGTGTTTGTTTATGTGTGCGCCTCAGTCTTCACCGATCCAGGATGGAAGGAGTCTGTCTATGAAGTCGAAGTTTGTGTCTCATGGGAGGAATGTTTGAGCCACAGAGGAATGTGCTGTAAAAAGGGAATTTCTGCCAAACCGTCTGTCTGTCTAGTCACCAGCGTTCCTCAAATCCCCGCTGTCTGTCTCGGCTAATAGCAGAAGAGCTTTTCAAAGGCACGTTTGATGAGTCAAACTATAATCACGGTTTAAAAATGACGACAAACAGGAAGAGAGAAACATCTCGGAAGGTTTGTCTGTTTGCAGTGTCTACTGTCTGTACATGACAAAATATCCTATCCGAAATTAATATTTTTATCCTTATTTCCACACTGAAAAAAACACTAAGATTTACCTAATTTTTCTTTTGGTAAGTTTTTGCATTTCACATATGAAATTAAGTAAACTCTACTTAATAAGTTAAGTAAAATTAGCAAAGAAAATAAGTCATTTTAACTTGGCCAGTAAAAGGTTGTGTAATTTCTACTTTCTACCTTACATTTTACTCAAAAATATAACATTGAATTAAACCACACTTTTAAAGTGTATGCTTTACTTAGAAATATCTAAGTAAATAACACAGTAGATATTGTGTGGACACCATATCTACATAATAGAAGTAACACAGAGACCTCAATACTTGTGCACAATACACAGTGACGGTAACATTTGATGCATCGTCTCTGAGTAGAAAATGAACTCACTAAATGGCAAGTTACTAAACCTAACAACAAAAGCAGTGATAAAACAGAGTAAATACAGCTGGAAAACAGAGAAAATCAACCTCCTTAATTATTCAAACCGTAATAAATTAATTTTATAATGCGGATATTTACACTTTAATTTCTACAAGCTTCAATTGAGTGCTAATATAGAATTTACTTACTATATTAAAATTCCTGTGTGAGCTTGTGCGATTTTGTTTTTTTTCTGTAGTATTTACTTCATTTTTATCAGTCCTGTTAATGTAGTCCTTAAATTATTATATTAAGACTCTGTTTTAGAGAATGTATCTTTAATATGAGTGTATTTTAGTTCTCTTATATTTACATATTTCCGTTCAAATTTGTAATGTTTTTGATAGAAAGAGAATTACAGTAATATTGTGAAATATTATTACAATTTAAAATAGCTGTTCTCTATGTGAATATATAGTAAAGTGTGATTTATTCCTGTGATCAAAGCTGAGTTTATCATCATTACTCCAGTCTTCAGTGTCACATGACCCTTCACTGATCATTCTCATATACTCTCAGAACAAAAGGTACAGCGCTGTCACTGGGGCGGACATCTTTGAACCTTACTCACCCCTAAAAGGTACATATCAGTACTTTAAGAGTGCGGGTTAGTACCTTTTCAGTTTTGTACCTTAGGGTACCGCCCCAGTGACAGCACTGTACCTTTTGTTCTGAGAGTGATGATGATTTGCTGCTCAAGAAACATTTATGATTATTATCAATTGTGCTGCTTAATATTTTAGATAGAATGTTCAAAAGAATAGCATTTTTAAAAATAGAAATCTCTGTAAAAGAACAATGTAACTTTTGATCTAATTAATGCATCCTTGCTAAATCATTTCTTTAAAAAATCTCCAAACTTTTGAATAACCGTGTATATTTATGTATTTTCATAGTCCAAAAAGACCAATTAAAATGTTATTTCTTTGCATTATACTGTTTATTTTGTGCCTGAAAAAAATTATACATTTTACAGAGGGCAGGATATGGCGCAGATTAAAATCATCTCTAATATGAAAGCTAATAGATAACAGTTTTTTGAGAAAGAAACTGGTGCGCTGTCTCAGCACAGTTTTAGTTTCAGTTTTTCTCAAGCATGCATGTCTACCTGACCTGCTTGACAGCCTGTGTCCTTAGACTTAGACTTCCTTTATTAACCCCCGAGGAGAGATGAAGTAACTGTTTGTTCAGTGTGAATGCTGAATTTGTTATGTCTTCAGCTGGGATTAGCAGTTGTTGTGAATTACTCATTACTGTGTCTGACTTTGTTGACCATGTTTTAGGGACAATTCTCCATTTCCTTTGTAACACAATTTCTCTCCAGCCCTGAGGCTGCAGACCAACATTAGTCATAGCTTTATATAAGAATGTTTTATGACATGTGACAATTAACAAAAAGAACAATTATGTTTCCATAACAACTGGATCAAAATATTCTTGCTCATAAATGTGTCACTATGACTCTTTGAAGTCTTGTTTAATTAAAACACCTTGTGTCTGAATGGCCTGATATCTCTCCTCTGTCTTACCTGTAATATTAAACAGATCAATCATGTCGTAGTGGTTTTACAAGACTCATGTCCTGGCAGGTATGACAGCACGAGTCAGAATTACACATTTTGTTAATGATACTTACGCTTGATAATTTGCTCAGTGGTGTTAAAGTCCCCATGAAATCCAAATTAAAGTTTTTTGGCTTTTAGTATGAATATGTTACCGTCATCAGCTAGTGTGCCCAAAACAATGACAAAATTCACATTTAGAAGATTTAAGTGTTAAAAACTTAGTCTCTCTCATTTCCACCAATAAGGATCAATGATTTTCATGACATCACACTGCACTTAAGCTTCTCGTCAGATTTTCTGTCAAATCAAATACTCTCTAGAATCTGAAGCCCCGCCCCCTACATTACAAACAGACGCTGAAGCTGCGGCTGAAATTGGTCTCTTGTTCATTTACTGTTTTCAACATGGCACATAGTGCACTATATAGGGGATAGGGAACAATCAGACAGTGCACTATATAGGGGATAGGGAACGATTCAGACAGTGCACTATATAGGGGGTAGGGAATGATTCAGACAGTGCACTATATAGGGGATAGGGAATGATTCAGACAGTGCACTATACAGGGGATAGGGAATGATTCAGACAGTGCACTATATAGGGGATAGGGAATGATTCAGACAGTGCACTATATAGGGGATAGGGAACGATTCAGACAGTGCACTATATAGGGGGTAGGGAATGATTCAGACAGTGCACTATATAGGGGATAGGGAATGATTCAGACAGTGCACTATATAGGGGATAGGGAACGATTCAGACAGTGCACTATATAGGGGGTAGGGAATGATTCAGACAGTGCACTATATAGGGGATAGGGAATGATTCAGACAGTGCACTATACAGGGGATAGGGAACGATTCAGACAGTGCACTATATAGGGGATAGGGAATGATTCAGACAGTGCACTATATGGGGATAGGGAATGATTCAGACAGTGCACTATATAGTGGATAGGGAATGATTCAGACAGTGCACTATATAGTGGATAGGGAATGATCAGACAGTGCACTATATAGGGGATAGGGAATGATTCAGACAGTGCACTATATAGGGATAGGGAATGATTCAGACAGTGCACTATATGGGGATAGGGAATGATTCGGACAGTGCACTATAATGAATCAGACAGTGCACTATATGGGGATAGGGAATAATTCAGACAGTGCACTATAATGAATCAGACAGTGCACTATATGGGGGATAGGGAATAATTCAGACAGTGCACTATATGGGGATAGGGAATAATTCAGACAGTGCACTATATTCAGACAGTGCACTATATAGGGGATAGGGAATAATTCAGACAGTGCACTATATGATTCGGATAGGGAATAATTCAGACAGTGCACTATATAGGGGGATAGGGAATGCACTATATGGGGATAGGGAATGATTCGGACAGTGCACTATAATGAATCAGACAGTGCACTATATAGGGGATAGGGAACAATCAGACAGTGCACTATATAGGGGATAGGGAATGATTCAGACAGCGCATTATATAGGGGATAGGGAACGATCAGGCAGTGCACTATATAGGGGATAGGGAATGATTCAGACAGTGCACTATATAGGGGATAGGGAATGATTCAGACAGTGCACTATATGGGGATAGGGAATGATTCGGACAGTGCACTATAATGAATCAGACAGTGCACTATATGGGGATAGGGAATAATTCAGACAGTGCACTATAATGAATCAGACAGTGCACTATATGGGGATAGGGAATAATTCAGACAGTGCACTATATGGGGATAGGGAATAATTCAGACAGTGCACTATATAGGGGATAGGGAATGATTCGGACAGTGCACTATAATGAATCAGACAGTGCACTATATAGGGGATAGGGAACAATCAGACAGTGCACTATATAGGGGATAGGGAATGATTCAGACAGCGCATTATATAGGGGATAGGGAACGATCAGGCAGTGCACTATATAGGGAATAGGGAATGATTCAGACAGCGCACTATATAGGGGTGTGGCGAGGCGAGGGACCATGAGAGCGGGCCGGTGGCGAATGATGATGAGCGTCAGCTGTGCGCCACACCGGCCTCGTCTCATGGAGGAGTGACGGGAGTATAAAAGGAGGAGCGACGACAGTGTAAGACGAGAGAGGACCAGGCCTGGAGTTTATGTTGTGTTGTGTTTTGTGTATGTAGGCGGCAGTCGGCCGTGAGGGGCTGCCGCCATTATTGTGTTTTGATTATGTTTTTAGGCGGCAGTCGTCCGTGAGGGGCTGCCGCTGACATTATGTTTTGTTTGTTTTTGATTAAAGTTTTTAAAATGTTCCCGCCTCCTTCTTCCCTGAACCTTTCATTGCGTTACAAGGGGATAGGGAATGATTCAGACAGCGCACTATATAGGGGATAGGGAATTCTGCTCATAATAATGTTTTAAAATGATATGGAGGAGATTAGGAGGAGAAATGGTTAGAGATTAGGAGGAAACGGCTTTACAGCTCTGAGCTGTGATATAAACTAATCACTATTGGCTATTTTCAAAAAGGGGAGGAGCTGCTTGATATGCCCGCCCTGTCTTCCTGTTTCAGTTTCAAATTACATCAACACAAATGCTGCGCATTTCAAGGCACTTCAGTGGGACTTTAAAGCATTTTCTAATGAATTTATGTAATCCAGTGTGTTCAGATGTTTCATATCATTCTCTGTTACTTTCTTTTCATAGGGAGGAGTTGAGAAGAACTCATGTGGGAGAACTGGAGAGACTGGAGGAGAGCTTTAGAATGAGGCTGAATGCTGCAGAAGAGCACAGTTCAAAGGTGAGGTCACAAAATACAAAAAAATACAAAATAAATCTGAAGAGTAATTGGTTCATAATACATTTTTCCAGTAATTTATCAGAAGGACGGCATGGGCTTTGCAATATTCTGAAATGTCACAGTTCTTCACAATTCACAACTTTCACATCACTGGGCTTGTAGTTCGAGAATAACTAACACTAGTAACACTAGTGTCTGGGGCCGTATTCACAAAACATGTTAAGGCTAAAAGTAGCTCCTAACTTGCTGATTTAGGAGAAACTCTTAAAAATAATGGGCGTGTCAGTCCTAATTTTAGGACTCCTACATTTTTGCTCTAAGAGTATTTCACAAAGCATTTTAGCACTAAAACTAGCTCCTAAATCCATGAAATGATAGGAGTAGTCAAAAGGACTCCTACTAAGACCAAATCACAAACAATCATAATGGATGTTGCAGACCTTTCTCCCCTTTCTCTCTTCCACTTCGCTTCCTGTCTACTCACTGTCCTATCATAAAAAAAAGGCAAAAATGCCAGAAAAAATATTTATTTGTTAAGTAAGTAATTAAATAAATAAAAAGGGAAATAATGTCTCATTACCTGTGGCAGTTGTTTCACGAGTTCACACTTACAAATGATTGGATAGAGTAAAAGAGTAAAATAAGCCTATTTGACGTGTTGCCCGAGGGGATTGAGGGCTCAGAGCTCAGAATTTAGCCCAAACCCAGAGTTCACTCCCGAATCCCCGGCTGGGCTGAGAGTGAGGAGTCGGGTGGCGGAGGGATGCAGAAAACTCTCGAGGTAACTAGGGGTGAGTCGGCTGTGTATAATGTATATACTCGAGCTGATTAGATAGTGCTCCTCCCAAACTTTATTTATAAAACATCATTTGTCACTTGAATTCTGCAATCTCTCGAGATGAAGAGATTAGTGACACTTAGCCTACTTTTTAAAATCTCAATTTGAATATTGCAACATTTTTATTGTAAAACCTTTATTTGAATATGGTAACATGAAACCTCGTTCAACAACATTTCTATGATTAAATCACTGACAGAGACTCCTCCCCTATCAGTCAATCACTGTGGTCATAGTTAGTAAGCGTGATGACATCATCCATAGCAATGAGGTCAACCCCGCCTTTACTCTTAGCTTAAGACTTTACTCTATTCCTTAGTAAAAGTTGCTCTCAGCAGCTTTATGCATAGGTTTTAAGAGAAAACTCTTTCTAAGAACTTTTACTGCTATTTAGGTGAACACTTGATAAAATGTGCCAAGATAAAATGTTTTGTGAATACGGCCCCTGATGCATAAGGCACACAAAATGGGAAAGTCATCAAAGTCATCATCTGATTGGTTGTATTCTCCAGGATACGTGTGTGTCACATTCTTTAACGGTCCACCTAGAAAACAAAGCCGCCTTGACACCAAAACCTGTCATGGAAGAAAGCTGTCATGTTTACAGTTGTGTAGCACTCGTCTGTCTGAAGACCTGGCTACGCGAGACTGAACTTTACTGGGGAATTATACAGTCATAGAGCGCCAAAGAGGGTCATGGTGATGGAAAAAGTATGAGATGGGAGGAAATATGAAATACATTATTCACTAACATTTGACAAGCAGAATGTGACAAATTTGGCCAAAAATGGGCTAAAAACGTGTCTTCATTTTGAGCAGTATATCTATCGTTTCATCATTTAAAATCGAACAAACTTCTTTTTGTAAAATGTTTTGCTTGATAAGTGTGCATATTCTATGTTTATATTATATTTTTAGAATAATTGCCACTTGTTTTGATATTTTGTTATCTAATGCAATGACTTTTATGCCTTTGGGCCCAATGTATCTAAGTGCGATTGTTCTGAACCCTGGTGTGCACCAAACAAGCTGAAAAGATGAACTCTGGTGTGGCTCCAATGAAATATGAACGCAACATGGACCAAAGACATGTAAACGGACCAAAAACAGGAAGACGAGAACCTAAACAGGACAGAATGCTCAAGCACACCTGTTTTTTCTCATCACAGTCGTGATGTTGCCCATCACAGGTCGGTACAGGCGTCAGAACCGCGTCTCCTCGCAGCAGATCTTGGTTTGTGTGTGTGATGGAGGGATTCCTGACAGTGTTTGGACTCCTTTACACATTTTATAAGCTCTTCACGAGTTCTCAGCTGGTCAAAATACCATCATATGAAGCTATGCACACACAACGAGCGCATTTGGACACACACAGCACGGTTTGGATGTTCGGGAAGTTCTGTCGTGAAATATACGTAATAAAAGCCGACTGATCAGGTTGTGAATGTATCCCTATGACTTTAGGTTCAGTATCTTTATGTTCGGTGTTAAAATGCCAATGTGAACGCTAAGCGGACCAGGACTAAATGTTTTTTTTGGTCCAGATCAAATGAACCAAGCGATCCGAACTACAAGTGTGAACAACTTTTACTGGATATATTCACTTTGAACAGAAGGCAGAAATATAGTCCATAGCGTCACTATCCCAAAGAACTACCAGCACATTTTCTTCCTTTTCCTTTTGTCTGAAGTTCAGTTTAGTTCTCTTTTTTTGTTTTTATTATTTGAATTTCAATGATTTTTTTTTTTTTTTTTGTGGGCTGAGGTCTGCCCTCAGCATGCTAGTATTAAGAGGAATGCCGTTTGATTTAGTGCAAATTACATTTAAGACCCGCCGGTTTCCTGCTGTTAACACAGACATGCATCCAAGTCTAGGTGGAAGTGGTCTCTTACTGTCTCTCACTCACACACACACACACACACACACACACACACACACACACACACGCACACACTAAGATGCTGTCTCTCCCTCACCACCACTCACACTGACACAGGCCCTGTTGTTTTCTCTCACACGCACACTGTCTGCACTCTGGGCTCCATGAAAAGCATGGCGACCTTGGTCATGCCCGACTAAAAATACATGGCATGCCACCATCACCCTCTTTGCTGTTTGTAATTGCTCTAACCATTTTATTCAGCTGCTGACAGTTCAATATTTCAAAACCCACAGTTGGTGAAAAATCCTGGTGTTTGATATGAAAGCGTCTACGCAGACAGCTTTATTTGCTTTCTTTCCACCACACAAGGCCTAAATTAACCATAATGAAAGGAATGAATGTATCTCATAGCCATTTTGTCCTGTTCGCTGTTTTACTCTTCAGTTTTCAATGACAAACGTGTTATGCAAGAATTCACTCAACATGAAAATAAGGCAGAATGTGATGCGAGTGTGCAGGTGTTCAGAGGATTTGCATGGGCCTTCCTATTTGGTTATGCCTTATGATGTCATGTTTTTAATTTTTATTGTTCGTCTTTTTGTCTATTTAGAGTGTTGTTTTAGTATTATTTATATACTGTTATAGCATTTATTAATATTTTTAATTAGCTTTTATTTTTAGTTTCAGTCATTTCTGCTTTAGCATTTTTATTTAGCTTTATTTTACTGTTGTTTCAGTTTTAGTTATTTTAGTTTAGTAGTAATTTTAGTACTGCGACTACAGGCAACATTTCTCATCTAATATTTATATTTTATTTCAGCTTCATTTTAATGAACTATTTTTAAATAGTTTTAGTCAACAGTGCTCATTTGTGTTGTGGCTGAAGTGAACTACATTTGGTGTAATTAATAAATTCAATGTATGGGTCAACTGCACAAATAATCTGATTCTTAGTAGAACTTCTAAACTTTATTTGACCTCAGCCCTTATTTGAACCGTGTTTGTGTGCACACAGATGGAGGCTTTACTCCAGCAGAAACAGGCTGAGCAGGACAAACAGCTGAAACGGCAAGAGATGGAGTTAAGAAGAGAAGCTGGAATTGAACTGGACATTCAAAGACAGAAAAACCAGGAGCTGCATAACAAATACCAGAGTGAAAACCAGCAATTACAAAACAAGGTACAACCGGCTGAGCTCTGCCACACACATGTGATCTACAAGTCTTGGCCACTGGTCAATGGCATCAGAGTAAAGCAGTTTTATATATACGCTTATAGACTTAGTACATTCACATGCACATGGTGTAGAGGAAAAAAAGATTAAATACGTTTCCCCTATGAAAACAACATGAATACAAAGATTACAGGCACATGGCATATGCATTTCAAACTATTCAGAGGAGGTTGCATCATTTTAGGCATTCTTATTTGACCCTTTGATCTTAATTCGACGAGTTCACAATTTTATATAATACTGAGATAAAGAAAAACATGTCTGACTTGCTTGAACGGCTCGAATATGAAACTCAACTCTCAGTTTCCCACTGGACTAATTAATTAACCCTCTGATGCATGAGTTCTTAAACCACAAAGAAAAGAATATCTCCTAAAGTTTTGATTTATTGTACTCATTCCCAATTGCCCTCCAAAATGATGTGTTTTGAAAGTGTTGCACATCTGACCTTTGCAATAGAAGATAATGGTAAATGTCTTTGTAAGCAATAAGCCTATACCTTATTGCTTTTATAAAACCACACAATGCAAATATTAAAACCAAAAAAAATGTATCAATGCAACTTTCATGAAGTAAACTCATTAAAAATGGCACAAGGAGAGAGCATATTACAGCGGTTTTAATGGAATTACATTGGTTCATCAAAGGATTGATTTTAAGGTTCTTTTATTGGTTTATAAAACACTGCGTAATCTGGCACCTTTATACATTTCAGACTGTCTGTCAAGATCCGTTCCAAATCGTAGTTTAAGATGTTCTAGTGCTAATCTTCTGGCACATTATACAATAATTCATAAACAATCTGCTGGTACTTCTTTTAGCCACTATGCTCCAAAAAATTTGGAGTTCTCTACCAAATGAATTGAAAGAGGCTACTAGCATTCATATCATACGAACAGCAGCAGAAGATACATTATTACGCCATTAGATGGTGGCAAAGACACTCAGTAGTGAAGACTTTTATATTGAAAGGACTGAAACTTATGAACACGGAACAACTGCAACTGACAAATGCTTTGACTAAAAAATCTCTCTCACAATACGCTACATAATACAGTAAGCTTCAGTGAACAATATCAATGAGAACAAACACGTTGCTACACTCTAAAAAATGCTGGGTTGAAAATGGACTAACCTAGCGATTGGGTTGTTTTGACCCAGTAAATGGGTTGTTTTAACCCACCGGTTGGGTTAAATGTTTGCTTAAAACAACCTAATCCCTGGGTTAAAACAACCCATTTACTGGGTTAAAACAACCCAATTGCTGGGTTAAAACAACCCAATCGTTGGGTTAGTCCATTTTCAACCCAACTTGGGTTGTTTTTAACCCAGCATTTTTTAGAGTGTAAGAGTGGTTGCTAAGGGTGTTGTGCAGAACTGTTGGGTGAAGCGGTCAGAGCCGTGTTTTATCGTGAATAAAACACAACTATTGACCAATCAGAATCAAGGACTGGAACTAACCGTTTAATATAATATAATATAATATAATATAATATAATATAATATAATATAATATAATATAATATAATATATAATATGTCAATAGACAGAGGTAAGTGGCAGTTGATCTCTCTCTCTTTCTGCCCCCTGTGTCTGTTTGCATGTCTCTCTCTCTCTCTCTCTCTCCCTCTGTCTCTCTCTCTCTCTCTCTCTCTCTTTCTTTCTTTCTCTCTCTCTCTCTCTCTCTCTTTCTCTGTCTCTCTCTTTCTTTCTCTCTCTCTCTCTCTCTCTCTCTCTCTCTCTCTCTCTCTCTCTCTCTCTCTCTCTCTCTCTCTCTCTCTCTCTCTCTCTCTCTCTCTCTCTTTCTGCCCCCTGTGTCTGTTTGCATGTCTCTCTGTTTGGTTTTTGGCTCACACCTCTCCTTTGTTCATGGCCATAAATGATGTCTGATTGCTGTCTGTCCGGTGGAGCCTGATACACCCAGTGTGTGAGTGTGTATGAGTTTGGCCAGAGAAAGATTGGTGGAGGCATGTCTACTGGTCCAGAAGTGATGTTGAGAGGTTTTGTCTTTCCGCCTGCCACAGATGAAGGGGTTGCTGGGCACGTGGCCAACATGGGGAGGGGGTTTTGGGAGTGAGGGGGAGTTTTTTAATGTTAAAGTTTTTCAAATATTTTTAAAAGATGTCTTTACTCCAGTCCTCAGTGTCATTCATCATTCTATTGTGATGACTTAGTGCTCAGTTATTATCAATTATTGCTCAGTTATCAATATTGAAAAGTTTTTGCTGCTTAATATTTTTGTGAAAACTGTTTTAAGATAAATAGAAAAAGTAATAATTTATTATTATTTTTAATTAAAAAAAGAAAGAAAAATCCTTACTTAGCCCAACCTTTTGAATGGTAGTGTATCATGGGTAGCACAACTGTTTTCAATATTTCAATATTTATAATAATCATAAATGTTTCTTGAGCAGCAAATCATCACATTAGAATGATTTCTGAAGGATCATGTGACACTGCAGACTGGAGTAAATTCATAGGAATAAATTACAGTTAAATATATTCAGATAGGAAACAGTTAATTCAAGTTAACACCAAGAACGATAACTATAAAGATAAATATATAACGATAACTAACTATATAACAATAATATCGCTGCAGTTTTGTCGTCTGTCACTTTAAATGCTCAAGCTCTTTAAAGTCTGGTGGATTCTGATTGGCTGTCAATGTTTTTATCATTCATTTTATCATATTGTTATAGTTGTGATGTGGATTCTATTCTTTTATATTTAGAAGAGTTTAACTTTATTGTTATTATTATAGTTATCGTCCTTGGTGTGAACAGGCCTTTAGAAGTTTTTTGGCCATAAGGATTATATGGAAATGCAGACAACGTAATTAGTCATAGTCATAGTGTGTTTTTCTTTTGGCAAACTATATTTACATGTCTGTCTGTTTCTCCCTCTAGATTCCTGCTCTGGTTCATTCAGCCACACAGGAGCTCCGGGAGGAGTTGGCAGAGCTACAGAAGCGTGTTAATGAGCAGGAGGAGGAGACGCAGCATATCCGTGAGAGCGCCTCCCAGAGGCAGCAGCAGCTACTGCAGGAGCGGAGGACCGGAGAGGCACAGCTGCAGGCGGCCCTGCAGGAGCTGCGGCAGAAGACACAGGAACTGAACCAAACTCAGAGTCACATACAGAAGCTCAGAGAAGAGAGGGCCGCCCTAGAGGAAGAGGTGAGGCACATCTCTCCACTTACAGATCTGACCTCAAAGGTGGGAGTTTGAGAAGGGTTATCGACTCACATGGGCCACAGCCTGTCAGTCCAGAAATGGATTTAATGTCATAGGAAGAATGAACTGCTGGAGATACTGCAATTGTCTTGTATATAGTTTCTAGTGTGGGTAGACATGGACAAATGCATGTTGGGAAATGATAATTTCATTTCAACATCACACATGAGTTATAGTTAAAAGGGGGCTTTTTAAGAAAAAAAAAAAAGGGGGGATTACCTTCTTAGGTCTTAAGTCTTAGGGCCAAAATATTAAACAGCACAACATCAATAACTTCAACATTGATAAGAAATGTTTCTTAAAGGGATAGTTCACGCAGAAATTAGCCCATGATTTACTCTCCCTCAAGTCATCCTAGGTGTATATGACATTCTTCTTTCAGATGAATATAGTCAGAGTTATATTAAAAAAGTCCTGACTAATCCAAGCTTTATAACGGCAGTGAATGGCTGTCCATAAAAGTGCATCTATTCACCATATAACTGCTCCGCGCGGCTCCGGGTGGGGTTAATAAAGGCCTTCTGGCGGGTTTGTGTGAGAAAAATATCCATATTTAAAACTTTATAGACTAAAATAACTAGCTTCCAGCTGTCAGCGGTACGCAAGTCGACTTGCAATAAAAGAGTAACCCCTGACACGATGAACAGGAGCATCTCAAGCTTTGACGCCTCTCGTGGATAGTGCTGGGCAACAAACTCAAGCTCCGCTTCTCTTATATTGAAATCCTCCGCCATTTCTCTTCAAAAATTCTTGTTTTAGACCGGTGTTTTGTTTTGCTCTATCCTCTGCGCTTCTGCGTTCATCAATACGCATGTGTCAAGGGTTCAAGGGTCAAGGGTTACTCTTTCACCGTAAATCGATGCGCACGGCAATCCGCCGAAAGTTAGGTATTTTAGTCTATAAAGTTTTAAATATGGATATTTTTCTTACACAAACGCGCCACTTTGCTTCAGAAGGCCTTTATTAACCCCCCGGAGCCGTGTGGAGCAGTTATATGATGGATAGATGCACTTTTATGGACTTCAAAAACGAGGCAACAATTCACTGCCATTATAAAGCTGGGAAGAGCAGGACATTTTTTAATAAAACTGAAAGAAGAATGTCATACACACCTAGGATGACTTGAGGGGTGAGTAAATCATGGGATAATTTTCATTTCTGGGTGAACTAACCCTTTAAGCACCAAATCAATGTGACACTGATGACTGGAGTAATGATGCTGAAAACACAGGAAAATCAAAAATATATTCAAATAGGAAATTATTATTTTAAACTATTATTTATGTATTTATTTATTTATTTTAACAATATTTTCTCCTGTAGTTTGATCAAATAAATGCTGCCTTGGTGAGCATGAGAGACTTTTTCAAAATATAAAAAAAATCTTACAAAGCCCAAACTTTTGAATGGAAATGTACTTTTTAACATTTCAAGTTACAGAAATTAAAAACATTAAATGTATGAAGAACCGTGAATTAAAAGGGTCATGATTTGTTTATTATTATTTTAATGTTCCTTGAGGTTCACTTATAATGTTAATAAAGTTTTTGCACTATATATATATATATCAAAATGATTTTTGATTAAATAAATGCTTTGTTTATAATGAGGAGGATGTTTAAAGCTCTGAAATGAACAGGATGTTTTAATGCTACAAAGACCTCGTATCTGTCAAAAGATCAAGTTTGATTTCTCATGTCATCACCCCTTTAAACTGGACATTTATGTATTAACATTGTCCATTTTAGTTCACAATCTCTAATGCAATAATTTATGTTAACAAATTGAACCTTATTAAAAAAAGATTTACCAAATGAAGATGAAATGCAATAAAGAAAATAAAGCATTTAATATTTAATATTAATTGGGCATGACTGTATGTTGTTGAAGTTTGGATACTTGATAAGCAACATGGAAGCGAAATTGATTTATCTGATTTTAAATGGCTTTTTAGCGACCCCTAGGGGTAAGCGAGAACTCTGACACGGTTCAAATAGGCTACTGCTCACACACAGCAGACAATTAATAATGAAGGATAATAATAAATGGAGACACTTACAAAACAAACCACTAGAGCTCATCACTGATGTACCGAGGCGGTTGGCAAACCTGTCATTTATATCACGGTGCAAAAAATGTTAAGCAAGCAGCAGATGACTAGCACACAGGTCAGAGGAGAGAATAAATATCCAGCACCAAAATAAGAAACAGCAGAGGTGACATGAGCATGCGTGAGAGTGTGGGAGAGATGAGTGAATCATTCTAGTCAGAGTGCGAGAGCACGAGAGAGAGTATTTGGGCCAGTATTCTGTTGACACGCATGCCTACGTCTCCAGGGGGCAGTCTGTGGTTTCAGTCACGACACTCTTGTCAGTTCTCCCTCTCATATTCTCCCACTCAGACTCCAAAAACCCTTTCCTCCTCCCCTTAGGGTCCGCCACCCCACCCTCCTCTCGCTCTCTCTCCTGCGTGTCTCGCCAGTTCATCTAGTTCAAGGTGCCGTGACGTGAATTTCACAGCTGACATATTCTTTTATGTGGGCCCCAGAGCGCAGCGTCTCTCCCTCTCTCATCTCCCTCGCCACTTTCAAAGCAAATGGCTTTCTTTTGTGGGAAAGATTTCACTGCATTTTAAGAATCCATTAAAGCTATCTAAGATCTGACTGTGATATAAAATCGATACCTAAGGGCATTTAACGCTTCACCTTTCATAAGAAGCACCTTCTTGATGTTCTTTTCCCTTCCTCCCCCTCTCGCGCTCTCTTTTTCTTTGGCCCTTTTCATCTCGTCTTTGAACTGTGCCTGCTCTCTTCAGAGGCATGTGAGATATTTTCAGACTTTGGTGGATATTTATGAGGATTTATGAGGTTGCCGGTTCAAGAGCAGGCGGGAATTGGGAAGGTCTGTGGCTCTGTTTCTAAATTAAGTTAGCTGCCTACCTAGACAGTATTTTAAGAAATCATAGACATGCTCTGACGCACAAGCTGATCTAAGATATGCTTCCTTCCAAGAGACTTAATTTTGGCCTAATTTAAAGGTATCATTTTTGTAGGCCACTCGCCTACATTGTTTCACCCATCGCTGAGTGAAACAATTCTTTTGAGATGGCAGATGAGAAATAATTGAATCTAATTAGAAATTTACCAACTTTATTGCTATGCATTTGTAGGCTTATCAGATTTTGCATGGGTAACTTTGCATCATGCTTTATGTGTGTATGTGTGTGTGTGTTTGTGACATATCAGGACACAAATGTGTATAATGACAAGGAGAAGGTGACTTATGAGGACATTACCCATGTCCCCGTTTTTCAAAAGGCTTATAAATCACACAGAATGAGTTTTTTTGGGAGAAAGTAAAAACGTGCAGTTTCGTATGATGGGTAGGTTTAGGGGTAGTGTGTGTGTGTGTGTGTGTGTGTGTGTGATGTTTAGGTTTAGTGTGTGTGTGTGTGTGTGTGTGTGTGTGTGTGTGTGTGTGTGTGTGTGTGTGTGTGTGTGTGTGTGTGTGTGTGTGTGTGTGTGTGTGTGTGATGGGTTAGGTTTAGGGGTGGGGCAGTGTAGGGGGATAGAAAATACAGTTTGTACGGTATAAAAACCATTACGCCTATAGAATGTCCCCATAATTCACAAAAACAAACGTGTGTGTGTGTGTGTGTGTGTGTGTGTGTGTGTGTGTGTGTGTGTGTGTGTGTGTGTGTGTGTGTGTTTGTGTGTGAATGTATATGTGTAGGCTATGTGTAGGTATATGTCCTTTACATGCAATCTGCATTTAATCACATCATTACTGCATGGCACAAGCTGATTGGCCTCTGCTGATCCTGCAGCCAGTGAGATTGCTAGCTCAACACTTAACACAAACATGCATGTTCAAAATCATGTTTGATGTTTTACAAGTTTAAGTTGTTTGATGTTTTAAGTTACAAGTATAATGCAAGGAGTGAATCATTAAGCATATAAGAAGTTTTCAGTCACCTGTGCTTTGCTGGTAAATGCTCTGGATTATTTTCTCCATCTCTATCAGCTTGCAACATTATCCAATTTGTTAAAGGCACACATAGTGTGCATTCTAATCAGGCAAGTTTGAGCCATATTGGCTCAGAGCTGGTTTAGGTCAAACCTGAGGCTATGGCAACCAGCTACACATTGCTAAAGTCAATAGTAAATAACTCTAAGATACATACAAGCCAAACCACTAGATTTTAAGACATTCTGCAAAGCATGCCCAGGTACACATCAGTAGCAAACATGCGGTTCTCATGGCTCTCCTGAGCAGCAGTATACATGTCTTGGCAATAGATCTGCTTGTGCTGGAAAGCTGTAAGGCCTATTTCGAGAGTGGGCTTGATTGAAATATCTAGTTCAGTCATGAAACTCTAGAGGGCACAGGATTATAGTTCCATTACATGCAATCTGCAAGCAATCACATCAACACCACATGGCACAAGCTGATTGGCCTCTGCTGATCCTGGAGCACTACCCCTACCCCCAGCACTACCCTTACCCCTAAACCCTACCCCTACCCCCAGCACTACCCAACACAACACTACCCCTAAACCTACCCATCACACGCACGCACGCACGCACGCACACACACACACGCAGATGTATTATGTGTTTTTTTACTCTTTCAAACTGCACAGATAAGCAGTGTGTAAGTGAAGTATCAGACAGCAGAATTGCGTTTTTGCTTTTGTGGTTTCACACTGACAGTGTTTCTACTTTATAACAGAAAGATGGTGATTTCTGGGTTGCTATATTGAATATATATTTTATATATACTACCATTTAAAAGTTTGGGGTCACTAAGATGTATTTGGTTAAGGCATTTATTTGATCAAAAATACAGTAAAAATTTTAATATTGTGAAATATTATTGCAACTTTTGGTAAAGCTGAACATTAACATTTACATACTTCAACATACTTCAGTGTCACATGATCCTTTAGAATTATTATAATATGCTAATTTGGTTCTCAAGAAACATTTGAAGAATTTCTTTGAAAATAGCATATTTTGTAACATTATAAAGGTCTTTACTGTCACTTTTTATAAAAATAATATGATATTGCTGAATAAAAGTATTTTTATTTATTTTATTATTAAAAACTTGATCGTCATGAAATCTACATCCAAATCAATCCAAAGCTCTAAACTGCTTAAACTGTCTTAATTCGGAGACGAATTGAACAGAAAGTGTGTGTGTGCCTGTCACTGCAGGTTTAATGTGCATCAAGCCCAGCAGATTTCTTTTTTCCAACCTATTTGGGAGTAATTTGCTTTGCTTTATAAAATCCCTAATATGTGACGCACTAACCTGCACAAGTTTGACCTCTTAGCTCTCATCATTCATCATTCTCCGTTTCCCCTCCAGCTGTACTGGAGCTTTGCTCACTCGGCCTCATGCTGTGATGTAAACTCTCTGCGGCTTCATGTGTCAGACGAGGAGAGGAGTGAAGCAAAGGTCACTTTGTCTGCACAAGACGCCCGTATAGCATTTGACCTTTACTGACACACACACACTAGTCTCTCCGGTACAGTTAGAGAGTGTATGGCTTGTTAAGCAGGTGTGTGTGTGTGTGTGTGTGTGTGTGTGTGTGTGTGTGTGTGTGTGTGTGTGTGTGTGTGTGTGTGTGTGTGTGTGTGTGTAAATGAGCTGCATGCATGGCTGCTGTGTGGGAATGTACTGGAGCTGTAGGGAAGAAAAAATAGGTTCCCTTTCGTTCAGTCACTCCAAGTAACATCAGTGACTGACGAATGGGGGTTTCGCTTAGAAGCCTATCATCTTCTAGATCTAAGAAAGCGCCCAATGGCAGTGCCAATGCCATGGGCATGTGAAATTTGCATGTGTAACTCCGCCCCACCGCGTGGGTATATAAGGAAGTATGCAAAGCACATCGCATTATGTTTCTGCTTCGGAGCCAAGAGTACCTACTCTTCACTCCGCAAAGCCTTTTGAGTTAAGTTGTCAGCCTCTTTGAGACGAGCAGCCTTCCAGTCGGTGTTGGTGTTACAGCGCATTCCAGCGATCGCATGCTTCCTGCCTGCTGATCTGTGCAGTGGCCTGCATCCAGCTGCTGTGCATTTCCCTGGGCGCTTCGGCATCGACTGCAAGGTTTTCCTCTCACAAAAGAGCTCACACGCGACGCGTCCTTTTCAGGATGTCTCGCCTTCTGGGTGCGGCCGGTCTCTGCCGCCCACTGATGGGCAAATGCACTGTCTGGCGTGTTTGGGTTTTCAGCACGCTCAGGCAGCGCTTGTGGATGAGTCATGTTCTCACTGCGGGAACATGACCATCTCGGTGCTGTGGTCAAGACTCAATGAACTCCGGACCGGACCGAGAGTCCCCTCTGCCACACCCCAATCTGCGGTGTCCATGTGAGGCGGCACTTTGGGTGGTGGCCAGGGTGACCTGAGGGTGATGGTGTGGAATCAAGCTCCAACGCTCATGCCTCGGCCCACACCCCCCTCTAAGCACACCGTTCCCACCGTGCACTCAGACAGCAACACCGGGACCAGCACCTGCATGAGTGCACCTCGGGCCGAGCACTCATGGTTGGACGATTGTTTTTTGGGGGCGGTGCGTTCTGACACCCGTCAGACCACGCCCTCAATACCTTTCTTCCCGGAGGTGCATGAGGAGGTCACGTGGTCCTGGAGGTCCCCGTTGTCGTTCGATGACCCCCTCCGCCTTCTCTGCCCTTGATGGGGCCGCAGCTAAATGGTGGCTGCGGGGCCTATGCAAGTATGCGTTTCCCCCAGTGAGCCTTCTCGCACAGACACTGTGCAAGATCAGGGAGGACAAGGAGCAGGTCCTTTTGGTCGCCCCGTACTGGCACATCTGTACCTGGTTTCCAGAACTGGTGCTCCTTGTGACAGTCTCTCCCTGGCCAATTCCTCTGAGGCAGGACCTCCTCTCTCAGAGACGGGGCACCCTATGGCACCCGCATACCGATCTTTGGAACCTCCACGTGTGCCTCCTGGATGGGATGCGGCAGGTTTGAGTACCATACCACCTCCGGTGGTGGCTACCATCACTTCCGCTAGGGCAGAGTCTACGAGACACGCCTACACGTTGAAGTGGAACCTCTTCGTCACTTAGTGCACTTAAGGAAGGAAGACCCCTGGAAATGCCTGATCGGGTCCGTGCTCTCGTTTCTCCAGGAAGGGTTGGAACGAAGGCTGTCTCCTTCCACCCTCAAGGTATACGTGGCCGCTATATATATCTGCCCATATATTTGAGCCTTTGCGATCAGTCGAGCTTAAGTTCCTGTCAATGAAGACAGCGCTCCTGGTCGCTTTGGCCTCCATCAAGAGGGTAGGGGACCTGCAGGCATTTTCGGTTGACAAAGCGTGCCTGGAATTCGGGTCGGCCAATTCTCACGTGATCCTGAGACCCCGGCCTGGATATGTGCCCAAGGTTCCCACCACACCGTTCAGAGACCAGGTGTTGAACCTGCAAGCGCTACCTTTGGAGGGGGCAGACCCAGCCGTGGCACTGCTCTGTCCAGTACGCGCCCTCCACACTTACGTAGACAGGATGCAGTGTTTCAGGATCTCAGACCAGCTCTTTGTCTGTTATGGTGGGAAACTGAAGGGAAAGGCTCTCTCAAAGCAAAGGTTGTCCCACTGTATAGTGGACGCCATTGTTTTGGGGTCAGGACCCACTCCACTCGGAGTGTGGCCTCCTCTTGGGCTTTAGCGCATGGCGCCTCCCTAACAGACATCTGCAGAGCTGCAGGCTGGGCGACACCTAACACATTCGCCAGATTTTACAATCTCAGAGTGGAGCCTGTTTCCAACTATGTACTTGCCCCTGCTAGTGGCCGGTAATGGATTAGGCTCAGCTGTCTTCGCTTGCTCGCCATTCCACTCCACGGACTGCATACGTGCGATTATATCCTCAGGTGAGCTTCCCGTAAGCCCTGAGCTCCTCCAGCACTATCAACGCCGACACCAGTAAATCTGCCCACTCGCCCAGACCCTCGTGTCAGGCCAGGTGCCTCCGTGTGCATGGTTCCCCCTTTGGGCAACCCCCACACGTGTATTTCCACCGTAAGCCTCCTCGAGCCGGTGTTTTCCCTTGGCAATCTTGCCACCCCTGGGGTTAAAAGTCCACCTTTGGCTGGTTCCCCAGAATCTTCCATATGCAGCCCCTAGTGGTACTAAGCCTTACGGCAGGGAGCTCGCACTTACGCAGGGCACTGGAAGACAGCCGAGTGGCGGGATTAGATTGGGACCCCCATTCGTCAGTCACTGACGTTAATTGGAGTGACTGAACGAAAGGGAACGTCTCGGTTACGTATGTAACCCTCGTTCCCTGAGGAGGGAACGGAGATGTAACATCCCTCTGCCACTCCGCTGTACCGCTGGAACGGCCAGAGTTCAGTCTTGGCTCCTCAGCAGGTAAACATAATGCGATGTGCTTTGCGTATTTCCTTATATACCCACGCGCTGGGGCGGAGTTACACATGCAAATTCCGCATGCCCATGGCATTGGCACTGCCATTGGGCGCTTTCTTAGATCTCGAAAATGATAGGCTTCTAGGCGAAACCCCCATTCGTCAGTCACTGACGTTACATCTCCGTTCCCTCCTCAGGGAACGAGGGTTACATACGTAACCGAGACGTTTTATGTTTTTGATCAGCGCTGGTTTCATGAGCTACAGGATTACCAGCCACATTTATTGAGGTCTAACATTATAATAAATCCTGAAAATTTTGCCAGTCATCTTTATCAACATACTTTCAGTAACACTTTAGTTTAGTGTCCAATTCTCACTATGAACTAGTTGCTTATTAGCTTGCATATTACTAGTATATTGGCTGGTTATACTTATAAAGCACATATTAATGTCTTATTCTGCATGACCATATTCTACATCCCTTGATCCTACCAAATACCTAATCTTAACTACCTTAATAACTATTAATAAGCAGTAATTAAGAGTTTGAGGCAAAAATAGGTTAGTGAGAATTGGGCCCTAATCAAAAGTGACCATATTTTATATGAAAGTTTATGTATGAATGAATTGACAATTAATTCACACAGGTGTGCATAATTATATTTTATTTGGTTAAAAAAAATTATTATATAATTTAAACCAACTGTTGGGTTTGTCCATATTTGACCCAAACATGGGTTGAAACAACCCAGCATTTTTTTTAGAGTGAAACTATTTGGTTTATTTTAATTTTTTCTTTTTCTAATTAGTGATTTTAGTTCTGAAACTTATTTCAGCTATTTGCCAAGGCAACATTTCTCAGAGTTTTTCGTACTATATTTATATTTTATTTCAGCTTTATTTCATTTAACAAAAAATATTTAAGGTTTAGCTAACAATAATAACTTGGAGCCCCCTTAGAACCAGAACCATGAACTTCAGAATTCAGTATCTCATTGTGACCACTAGATGACAGTGTTTCATCTGAAGATGGTAGCTGGTGACATCACACATGCTCCTCATGGCCTCTGTAGTAAAAGTTAGGAAACTCCCAGAGCTTGTGTGTGAAGAAACTGGAGTTTCCAACGCCACTTGTGACTTCCCATGCTCATGTCAGCACACAGTTGCTCTAGAGTCTTTCCAAGTGGAGTTTCCCTGTTACACCTTCAAGTGAAATGGTCTTCCAGTTTCCACCAGTCTCATGTTAATCTTGAGTATCTATAGAGTAGTGTTGAGTCTTTAGTTTTATCATATTTATAAAAGACAGATGCACTATACTGATTCTTTCGTAAAACAAAGTCACACACACACACACACACACACACACACACACACACACACACACACACACACACACACACACACACAAACACGTTGTTCACATTATATGCACTTACGCGCCGATTGCCAACAAACCACACACTGATGCAGTTTTACTCACCGCCTGCGGCATTAGACCCCCTTTAATAATGTGTGTTTAAGACAAAAACATAATTATCTGAAGTAATATAATTCTTAATGATGGATAATATCATCACAAAAATATAGGCTTAATAGGCTATTTAGTTTTAGATATAATAATCAACACTCAAATAACATGTAAATTGCACATAAGGAAGTTTTTGCATTAACTTCTAAATCTAATTATAAAATAGTTTTACTCCAATTTGTTGTTAAATATCATTTACACAGTGGCTGTCATTTTCAAAACAGGTTAAGTAACATATGATCAATATATAGGCTAATATAGCGAAAAGAGTTCATTTCTCTTGAGAACTAGAACAACATTGAGGTAAATGTTGAAATGTTGACATGCTTACGCCGTTGAAACACTGATTGAGTTATAAGATGAGATATGATGCATTTCAGTGAACTGCATCTTTCAGATGGGGAACTATGATTATGTTCAGTTGAACTAGGGGTGTGCGACACTGCAAAATTTGGTATTGATCTGATGCCAAGTAAATACAGGGCCAGTAACAATACTTTTTACTTTTAAAAGCATGCATTTAAACTGAAGCACACACACACACTAGTCTCTCCGGTGCATATTTGCTCATCTCCGGTGCATATTTGCTCAATGGCGTCTGTTTGCTCATCACACAGATCTGCAAAAACGTATTTTGCTGTTTTATGCCAGTGGAATGTAATGTGGAAAGAAGGAGGTGGGAACCGTCGAACGTTTAAGGACTTTAATAAATACATAAACACAAACAGAAAAGTAAAGCAAGTAAAAAAAGCCTCCTGCCGTGCATACACATAATAAAACATAAACCAAGCAAAACAAACTCCAGGCCTGGTCCTCTCTCATTAGGTTTGCCACCTTTGATTTGTGAAACACTCAGATGAAATTTGTTTTTTGGGGGGGGGATCAACCCATATTTGCAAATATACTATGTTAACAGTTGTAGGACTCCCTATTGCCTCTCTTGCCTATTTGTCCTGACGTAGATGCACTCACTCTGGACTCCTTTCTACATTAAATACATACATTAAATACACTTTTGTATAAACATTGTGTAAACATAAACTGTATAATTAAGTATCTATTATAAAATCTAATCATTTGTAGAAAGATAGGCAATACTCTTTAGCAATTAAAACATGATTACATGTATTATAATAGATTATAAACAACTTTGTTTTGTTTTTGTTAACTTAGTAAATTTGGGCAACCTAAGACTGACAGCGCTGTTTTTCCTTCATATCTAACTGAACTTTTGGCAGGACACAAAAAAGTAGCGGAGAACGGGTCTCCTTGGATGGGCCTTACCTATTCAGAAAAGTTTCGCCCAGTCGGAGTTGTAGGTTGTAAATAATTTTTTCTTTGACACTGGTGGTGGCTCATCTGATTTTGTTGTGTTATCCTCCTCGTCCGTCTCTCCCCCTATTTCACAAAACTGAGTTAATATAAAGTTTTAAAAAAGCTAGCTAGCAACTGAACACTGTTTTATCCTGCATCTGTGTGGATGGATGCGTGCGAGCGACTGACAGCACAGACAGCTAGGCGATAGCCAATAAGTTGAGCTTCCAATCAAATAAAAGTAAACACCTGGCATTGGCCAATCCACTGTTTGTTTACCCGTTTTTACCCGTTTATGGACACAGGATTAGATGTACACAACCATGAAGAAAACACAGTAACTGTATAAGGAAATCTGAAGCCAGGAAATTCTACTTTAGAAGTACATTTTCACCAAAAAACGTGTCCCGGGGAAAGAATATCAATTTTCCGGGACAGTCGCTCAAAAAAAGAGAACAATCCCTGGAAAACCAGGACGGATGGCACCTCCTCCTTTTATGTGTACGAGCTCCTCTGTGAAACACCAAGCTCGTCCCGGTCTCACAGTCCCTGTTTTTAAAAATTTCAGGCTCCCACCATTGTTGTGTACATGAATGGCCAAAAAGCATTAAAGTTTTCTGTTAAAAAATCTTTGGAAGATATCACTGAACATTTATTTAACCATAGCAAAAGTACATTTCTTAAGTTATTTTTTCATCTCTGTTTTTTGTGTTTATTTAAAATAAGACACATCTGATATTATTGTAATCTTATATCAGTTATTGAACAGTTGAGATGTTCTTTAACGCTGATCTAACAGCAGAAGACACGAGCCGGGTTAATCCCAGTTGTGCAGGCGGGGCATGTTGTCACACTGCGTTACAATGAGCCTCTATTAGAAATATGATATTACATTCTATACTTTTATGAATTCTATTGAAACCATGAGAGAAGGGTGAATAAAGACTGAGAGTCAATGTTCAGAAATTATTCATTATTATTATGTTTTGAACTATGCTGTATAACTGTGTTTAGATGTGTGTTTGTTGTCAAACTCAAAAATTAGTTTATTTTTAATTATTATTGTACCATGGTACGACAGCAAAGTTCCGTGATTATTACGCAGGAATGAGAGAGAGTTCCTAGTCATATCGGTCTAGAAAATCACAACTTTTCATTTTCCGTTGATCTTAGTACACGATGTAACTACAGAAGAGTCCAGTTTTAAATAGGAAAAATATTGCAAGTCTTTGGTCATGTTTTTGAGCGTGATGCTAATGGTCTAATCCAATTCAATGATGTATGCTAAGCTATGCTAAAAATGCTACTGAATGGATCCAAAAACAGTAAAACTCAGCTGTTTAACTCTAAGGGACTTGGAAAATAAGCCTATTTTCAAAAAAAAAGTGGAGGATTGGGTGATTGGCTGTAACGGTTGCAAAAGTCAAGGCATTTTCTTGATCTTTAGCTATTTGAACATGGTCACCTCTGACACCAAGGGCGAATTCTTCATTTTAATCTGAGTTTAAAATCTGAAAACCAAAATTGTCTCTGTTTAGAACATGATATGGGCATAGATAAAGTGATGAAACTGTTTTTTTGAAGATTAAATTTAACAAGCAAAAGTAGCAAAAATATTATCAATAAAAAGTTTCATTGCTTGAAAGCTGAAGCTAGTTTGGCAGCTGGAAAAGATGATTATTGCATATGGGAGTTTCCAAGGAAAAACCTGTTCATAAACTAAAAAAAAAAAAAAAAAAAAAAAAAAAAAAAAAAGATTTCACCAGCTAAAGACAAATATACAACAATCCAGTTTAAGTATGGGATTGTAATTTGCTTTTTAAACAGAGTGTGTAAAAGTCTTTATCAATCTGAACTGTAATATTTCTTGCAGACCTATTGTACTATTTTTAGATGTTTTCCTAATCTTGGGAGTAAACTGAGATGGGCGCAGCCAATCTGCCTTATCGCAGTGTTCGTAAAACCTAGCACGGGCAAAAACCACTCTGTCAGAGTCACACTCTGTTTTTTCTGTCAGTAATAAATCATATCTTGTCTTAAGGCTCAGTTTTACTCTATATAACTCTGGCATTGGAGCCATAGCATATTGGTGATCAATATTCTGTATAGATTCAATACGTTTCACTTGTATTTGTTTCCTTAATTCATGTGAGACTGTTTACCAAATTATAAATGCAAATGATCAATTCTGGGCCAATCAGCAGCAAAGTTATTCATCATTAATACTTCTGAATAGCCTGTTAAAGGTGCAGTAAATGATTTCTGATAAACCACCCTAAAACAAAAAGTGCACTTAAAAAAGGTGCATTTAAATGTCTTTGGCCTACCTAGCAGTTAACATGTCTCTTCTGTAATTCACAGCATTTCTGCAGTAATATCAAGAGTTATTCACATTCACGTAAAACTGCTGCGCTTCATCAGGTGTATTGAAAAGCAGTGTGTCATCCTCAATGAACTCGTAGTCGTGCTGGATGAAGCAACCGTAATCGTACATCCTTCTGGTACAGCAACTGTCTGACGTTTTTCAAAGTGGCACAGGCGAGATCTGCGGAGATGTCTGCATAGATCCTCAGGTCCTTGTATTTTTCCTCATGTTGTCCGGCCCATCTTGACGCTTTTTCCTCCTCCTGGAATTTATGAAAACACGCAATCAGTGGGCGAAGAGGTCAACCATCTGTGTTTTGGACCAAAAAATCAATGTGCTCGTTCAAATTTGGGAGGTTTATAAAATAATACCCGCCTTTCTCACTGTTCTCCGTTTTAAGATCCTGAGATTTTCTCTCCTCTCGGTTAGTCCAAGTCATCAACTCGATCCAGAAGTGTCGTGTTGGTCTTTCAGAAATTTGCAGCCAACGAAGTGAAGACATCGCCCCCAACAAGTGTCTCTGAACACGAGCATGAGATGACGTCTCTTATCAAAGCTCGTTGCTTTGCTAGCTCCGTTACTCTCTGGCTCATGGAGACTGCACTATACTGGTTCTCATTGTGGAATGGGCTAATCTGTTCTTGCTCATCTTGCTATATCAGTGTGACTGTAGTAAGCACCACTTTAACCCTTATAAACACTATTTAGATTACTTAAATAGCACTATTAAAGCGCATGTTATCATAAACTGTCAGGAGCTCTGCCAACACACGTCTTAACCTCACATTGCCAAAACATATTAGTTCAAAGGCATGAAAACTTAAGACAGCCGCAGAAGCATATCTGACATATTCTTTATAGACATATGATTGAAATACTTGCTAAAAGTGTCCAAAAATTGGTTATAGATTTACTGTAAATTGAAGTAAGTTTAAAGCTACTGTTTTGTATGTACTTATTGTAGTAATGACATTAACTGGGTAATAACTAGGTACTAACCCTGTCCCCTTACATTACTCAGTACTTTAGTGGGTAAGCACACTGTAAGTACATTAGATAATTGTTGTTAGGGTTCTATTGGCCTGTGAGAGTTATGTTTGTTTCTGTTTCTCCATCCCTCCACCTTTTTCTCTCTTTGATTTTTAGAGGAGCCTTCTTGAGGAGACTGTAAGGCGTGAGTGTGAAGAGAGGGAAGAACTGACAGCAGCGCTGACGCTGGCCAAAGAACATTTGCAGGAGCTCAGACACTCAGCCCACCCCATCCCCAGAGTCAATCCCAGCCCTCCCCATCGTCAGACACACAAACACAGCACATCATCCAGACAGCGTTTGCCTGAGTGTAATTCTGCTAGCGTGGGAAGAAGTACGGCATCCTGGCATGGATCGTCACGAGCAACACCCATCCTTCCCAAAATCAGCAAAGCAAGAGTCACTTCAGTGAACAACTTGTGCAAAAGCATGGCCACAATGAGGAGCAGACAGGACAAACTCTGATTCTCCCTACAGAGACCCCTATGTTGTGTGTTCAGTATAAATCTAGGTGTCAAGTTTTAGTCAATCGCATCACAAGTGGACGATGCTAATTACAGGTGTAAACGGGGTCTAAAGCTAAAGCTTGTTCACGTTCAAACACTTCTAGAGGAAGTCGAAAATGCATTTGACCGGATTGCTTTCATGTGGTCGAATGCACACGAACAGCCACTAAAGACCCTCGACTCACCGCCGACTGACCTAACGCGTAAACATTATGGGAAGTGCGCTAGCCAGACGGGATTTAAACTTTGGCAGCTGGAGACCCAAGTTTGGTTTGAAGAGGAAAACATCAAGCACAGTGTTCTCTCACCATTCCTGATTTCTAACACACACTCACAGCGTTCGGCTGGTCTTGTGGCTCTCAGATCAGAAACTAGAGCTGATGCTCTGTGTGTTTCTCCGTCGCGTTCATGTGTGAATTGCGTGAGCTTATTTTGTCCATTAGATCTAAAGATCTGAAAAGCCCATACATTTACCCGCCCATAGACCCTCCCCTCGAAGAAAGCAGGACAGAAGTGGTTGAAAGTGGACAAAAGAGACGGATTAAAACACCAGGTGTAAATGGGAATGTGTCTCCCTCGTCTACTTGTGATCCGATCGACCGAAACGCATCTTAATAGCAGGTGTAAACAGGGCCTTAGACCACCAGTGTTTCTCACAGAGTGTGTAGTTAAAGAAACGACAACAGGCAAAAATGTTTTTACTGATGCAAGACTTTTATTTTGAAAGTCATGTGTGAAAGCTGTTGACTGTTCTGTCCTCTGTAAAATGTGCAAAGTGGTTTTGCTTTGGCATCCAAACACACGGCGTCTCCACGGCATGACGACAGCACGACAATTCACTGAAGCGTCCCCTTCTTTCTTTGCATATGCCTTTGGGAGAACATTATGCTAATATTTCACATTGTGACGTGGAAAGTAATATCTGGTCTTTGATCGAGGCATTTTAGGCAGGTCTGCTCTGTTAGATAATACACAAGATAATGCACAAACAGATGCACGACACACTGAAGGAAGAGGAAAACATTACTCAGCAGATGGAGGCAGACGTGTTATCAAACAATACCTATACCATGTCCATCCATCCATCCGCTTGTCCTATGTAGGGTCACAGGGATGTTGAAGCATCATATTTAGGGAAATTTAGAAAGTTCACCTCTTGGCACATTCAATAAATGTGTTTTAGAATGTTTGTATGTGTATGTTTGTGAGAGTGATCAATAGATTGATGCATCCAGTGGAACACACCTAAGCCCCTCAGGCAGATTGGACTGGTTCCAAGAGCACACACACACACACACACACACACACACACACACACACACACACACACACACACAGACAGATTCTCACACATATTTTCACCGCCTACAGATCTGCACATTCCCAAACACCACTGATGTGCTGCACCACCCCTCTCAATGACTCTTTTTCAACCCATAAACATTCCCCTGAAATGACTCTCATAACCATCCTTCCACACTGATCTATCGCACACATACACACACACACACACACATTCTCCTATTCCTTTTCCTGGAGTGATTTTTGCTTCTTTTATCTCACATGACTAACAATGATCTGTCAATGTCTTTCCCTTTGTTCTATCACCATCTCTCCTCTGATAATGAATTGGCGAGAGTATGTGTGTGGTATTGATGTCACTTACTAAATCAAACCAAATAGTGGAACAAACTGAAAGATTTGCACTGGTCTTAAATTTCTATTCATCAAAGCAGCACAACTGTTAGATGATCATAAGAAATGTCAGCACATTAGAGTGATTTCTGAAGGATCTGACACTGAAGACTGGAGTAATGATGCTGAATGTTCAGCTCTGATCACAGGAATAAATTACATTTTACTATATACAGTGGTGGCCAACATTATTAGAACACCTGACAGATCTGAAAATATTGACCTTTTTTTTTTTTGCCTCCAAAACATGATTTAATTTTGTTCATGAAACATGCAGATGGTTGCTCTGACCATCAAATATCAGCTGAAGTCTTGCTGTTTTTATCCACTTTTAACTTTAATATTTGGTAGAATTGACAAGCGTAGATTGACAGCTTGCCCATCCTGTCAGATCCAGGGAAATATATATATATATTTTTTGTTTTGTTTTTTGTTATTAAAAAAATGGCTAACACATTTGCATTTACACATTTAAGAAAGAAACACGTCTTGACAAAGATGTCAGGACGCCATAACACTTTTGTCGTTTGAAAGTGAACTAACAGAATATGATGCAACATCTTCAATTCAAAACTCAGCAAACTCCGACTTGTGTAGAACAGACATCAGCCATACAAGGTAAGCTCTGTGGGTATGTTGTTAGTCTGGCCCGCCGTGGCATGGCTATGCACTATTTGCATGTGATATTTGTGAGCAAGTGGTTTTCTGAAATGTGCATAAGCCACGTGTACTGTGTTAGCAATGGCAGGTTCGTGATCTAGTTATCAGGACTCGGGTTGGGTCTCTCTCCTGCTTTGTTTTTGTTTGGTAATGCGAATTATTCCGGCCCACCCATCATCCACTTTCTGCCTATGCCCCTGTTTGGTACCTTTTACAGCAGCCCATCTCTCTGGCATAGTGTCAATGTATTTCCTCTGAGAGCTTCAACACTAATGAGGCATTTATATAACGCTTTCATATGTACTACTGTACACCCAAAGCGCTTTACACGCATGACAGGGGTCTCTCCTCGACCACCACCAGTGTGCAGCATCCACAGTACAACGGCGCCAGTGCGCTCACCACACACCAGCGATAGGTGGAGAGGAGCGAGGGTGGTAGAGCCAATTCAGTGGACGGGGATTATTAGGAGGCCATGATTGGTAAGGGCCAATGGAGGGAATTTGGCTAGGACACCGGGGTTACACCCCTACTTTTCACGAGAAGTGTCATGGGATTTTTAATGACCACAGAGAGTCAGGACCTTGATTTAACATCTCATCCGAAGGTTGGTGCTTATTACAGTACAGTGTCCCCCTCACTATACTGGGGTGTTAGGACCCACACAGACCACAGGGTGACTGCCCCCTGCTGGTCTCACTAACACCTCTTCCAGCAGCTACCTGGTTTTCCCAGTTGGTCTCCCATGCAGGTACTGCCCAGGCTCAACCCTGCTTAGCTTCAGTGGGAAACCAGTCTTGGGCCCTGCCCTGATATGGCAGCTGGTGTTATTCCATGCCTTCTGCAACTGAAGCCAAAGGCTTTCCTTTGAATGTACAATCGATCTGTCCAGATTATTTTCCAACTCGCCCCAAATGTGCTCAAGGGAGTTGAGGTCATAATTTTCAATGTTCCAGCAGATTCCTTCCATCGCAAAAAAACTAATATTTGGTAAAGAATTAAAAAAAAAATGATTTCCTTGAACTGTTGTTATTGGCACTTTCTGTATTTAATGACATTTAATTCCCCTTTGGCAGCCACTGTATATGTGAGGTATTTTGGGTGTGTGTTGATTATATCCGTCTCATTTTTGGCAAGCATGTTTATTCCAACCTGCCCATCCGTTCATTTATCATACTACCAAATAAACTCTTGAACTTTGAACCAGTGACTTTATTCTTCCCTTACAAAAAAATAAGTATATTCAAATGTGCTATTAGTGTACTTCTATTAAACTAAAAATAAGAAAGTATACTTTCAGTCTACCTTTATATGTACTTCTCAGAAATATATAAAAATTACACTTAAGTATACTTGGCTTGTAGTATAAGTATATTTTTTCCACACAGTTTTCCACATACTGTCTTATGAACTTTCAATACATGGTTTGAAAATATTGATTTATAAAGAATATGTTCCTTATTCTGAGTATAAGAATATAAATGTTTGAGTAGTGTACATAGGAATTTTCTTCAAGTAAGGTATGGTTATATATAAATAGTAAACTATAAGTAAAACTTACAGGTATGTTTGCTCACTAACTAGTAGTTTACTGAGAGTAGTTTTTAGTAGTGTACTAAAAATGTTCTACTGGTAAACTATCAGTTCACTTGTAGTATAATTGCAGTACAAAACAACTTTTTAATACAGATAAAAAAGTGTGTCGAGACCCAATAGAATTTTGAGTTTGAGTAGGAGGAGACGGGGCAAACTATTGAATTGCAGTTGATTTTTGTAAATGTCGGTTGAACTTGATAGCCTGCGATCTGCCTTTACACTTCCTGGTAATCCGAACTCTCAATGGTCCTCTTCCACAAGTGAGAGAACGTCTTTAAATGAGTGCCAACCAAATACAATTTATGATGTGGTAGCATCTGATTAACATCAGTCACATAAAACGGAAGGCAGGAAGCCTGGAGAATACATTTTTGTATGTTTTCATCATGGACTGGGCAGAGTTTAAAAGGAAATTGACTATAAACTGAAAGGTCGGAATGAACAAGCGTAATAGAATGACACTGGAAAAAGTATTTTAAGGCTCAGATGCAGTCCCTACAGTACCACAACCAGCAGCTGGTGAGACAAGAGTGTGGGTTGAGAGGTGGGTTGAGAACATGGCCTCACCTCGTTTGGTCTCCCACGGTCCTTCTATCAAAATACCGAGTGGGAGGCAGACATGCCTATATTGTACACTGCATGTTGAACCATAGCATGTTCTGACAGGCATTTTTTATTTTTAGTTTTTGACACAGTAAAGCAGCATGGAAACATTTTACATCGGCAGTGTAAAATGTGAGTGAAAAAAATGCACTTCCATTCTTGTTTTGCCTCAAGAGTTAATAAAAAAAGAAGCAATGGTGTCTGTATTTATTGTAATTGCAACTTTATACCTAAAAATGTGGCTTTATATCTCACAATTGCTGAAAAAACTTTGTCCTTAAAAGGTGCTGTACTATCTCACATTTCTGACTTATCTCATAAATGTGACTCTCTCACAATTTTGGCTTTGTCTCATAATTATGACTCACAATAGCAGCATTGTTTCTCACAGTGTTACAGATGCTTGTTTACACCTTGTAAAAATACATAAAGATAAAAAAGAATATAAGAGATAAAGTCATTAGTGCAGACATATGATTTAAGTCACATCGATTAAGAAGTCCAGGGTGTTTCCCTGCCTTTGGCCCGAGATGCTAGAATAGGCTTTAGACTCCTTGCGACCCTCATACGACAAACGGTTTGAAGAACGGATGGATGGATGGAAGAACGAATGGATGGATGGATATGGTAAAGGTTTTGTTTGATAACACCTCTGCCTCCATCTGCTGGTCTAGTGAAATCATTGCAGTTACTCTTAACAAACCTCTCAGGATATTATAGAATATATATAGGCTTTTAGAATTTAAATCAAATCAAAATTAAATCACCTTTATTTATATATCGCTTTTTACAAGTCCAATTGTTTCAAAGCAGCTTCACAGTGTTAACAGGAAAATAATGCAACAGAATTTGAATCGGCTGTACAGCCGCTCTGGTGAAAAACGGTGATGTTATCCAGCTAATTTCAATTATCATATACACTCACCTAAAGGATTATTAGGAACCCCATACTAATACTGTGTTTGGCCCCCTTTCGCCTTCAGAACTGCCTTAATTCTACATGGCATTGATTCAACAAGGTGCTGAAAGCATTCTTTAGAAATGTTGGCCCATATTGATAGGATAGCATCTTGCAGTTGATGGAGATTTGTGGGATGCACATCCAGGGCACGAAGCTCCCGTTCCACCACATCCCAAAGATGCTCTATTGGGTTGAGATCTGGTGACTGTGGGGGCCATTTTAGTACAGTGAACTCATTGTCATGTTCAAGAAACCAATTTGAAATGATTCAAGCTTTGTGACATGGTGCATTATCCTGCTGGAAGTAGCCATCAGAGAATGGGTACATGGTGGTCATAAAGGGATGGACATTGTCAGAAACAATGCTCAGCTAGGCCGTGGCATTTAAACGATGCCCAATTGGCACTAATTGGGGCCTAAAGTGTGCCAAGAAAACATCCCCCACACCATTACACCACCACCACCAGCCTGCACAGTGGTAACAAGGCATGATGGATCTATGTTCTCATTCTGTTTATGCCAAATTCTGACTCTATCATCTGAATGTCTCAACAGAAATCGAGACTCATCAGACCAGGCAACATTTTTCCAGTCTTCAACTGTCCAATTTTGGTGAGCTTGTGCAAATTGTAGCCTCTTTTTCCTATTTGTAGTGGAGATGAGTGGTACCCGGTGGGTTGTGGCTTCACAAATGCTTTGCTGCATACCTTGGTTGTAACGAGTGGTTATTTCAGTCAAAGTTGCTCTTCTATCAGCTTGAATCAGTCGGCCCATTCTCCTCTGACCTCTAGCATCAACAAGGCATTTTTGCCCACAGGACTGCCGCATACGGGATGTTTTTCCCTTTTCACACCATTCTTTGTAAACCCTAGAAATGGTTGTGCGTGAAAATCCCAGTAACTGAGCAGATTGTGAAATACTCAGACTGGCCCGTCTGGCACAAACAACCATGCCACGCTCAAAATTGCTTAAGTCCCCTTTCTTTCCCATTCTGACATTCAGTTTGGAGTTCAGGAGATTGTCTTGACCAGGATCACACCCCTAAATGCACTGAAGCAACTGCCATGTGATTGGTTGATTAGATAATTGCATTAATGAGAAATTGAACAGGTGTTCCTAATAATCCTTTAGGTGAGTGTAGTGTCAATGAGGGCAGATCGGTAATATAGTTGAAATTTAAGTGTCCCCAACTGAGCAAGCCAAAAGCCAGAGGCAACGGTGGCAAGGAACCAAAACTCCTTCAGGGCCAGAATGGATAAAAAAACCTTGGGAGAAACCAGGCTCAGTCTGGGTGCCAGTTCTCCTCTGGCCGACGAACAAACAGTGTATGATTTATAATTCTTATAATTTAACACAGTTTAACTTAATCAGATTTTTACATTTTAATTCCCTAACAGCCCTAGTGTGACCAGAACTGAGAAATGTCAATATTTTACCAAACGTACTTAAGTGAAAGTGCATTTTTGTTTTCAAATTGAATTGTACTAAATCATTTATAAAAAATAAACAAAAAAGTAAACATCTAGCTTTTCTATCTATCTCATCTATACTTTTTCACAAATGAAAACTCAAAAACAACATTCATTCATTGTTGGCATAACATTATGACACTGACAGGTGAAGTGAATAACACTGATGATCTCTTCATCACGGCACCTGTTAGTAGGTTTTAGTGGCTATTAGGCAGCAAGTGAACATGTTGTCCTCAAAGTTGATGTGTTAGAAGCAGGAAAAATAGGCAAACGTAAGGATTTGAGCGAGTTTGACAAGGGCCAAATCGTGATGGCTAGTTGACTGGGTCAGAGCATCTCCAAAACTGCAGCTCTGGTGGGGTGTTCCCGGTCTGCAGTGGTCAGGATCTATCAAAAGTGCTCTAAGGAAGGAACAGTGGTGAACCGGCCACAGGGTCATGGGCGGCCAAGGTTCCCCCTGCCTGAGGAAGTGGATCCTGCATCAGCTCTCTGATGGCCTCCTGCCGACTTTTCTCCAGCACCTCTGCCAGCTTCCTGAGCACTTGGTCATCCCGCCATCTGAGCCGACCTTGTGTCAGTGCCGTTTAACAGCCCGACAGAACATGCTGGAGTGAGGCATTGATGGTCCCGCAGAGGTCACAGGATTGCTCTATTCCAAGCCATTGGTGGAGGTTTTTAGAGCTTTTTTTTATGTTGCCCTAATCAGTTTCCAGAACTCTGCCCAGCTGATTGCTCGGCTCACGACGCCCTCCCGAGTTGTCCACCGCCCTTGCTGCCCCTGTCCCACAGACCTCACTCTGAGCTCCTCCTGCTCAATCCTAGTGACCTCTGCAACAACAAGGTCCTTCCTCTCCTTCCTACTTGCTTTGGACCATAGAATGGGTGGCTCGCTACATCCAAGACCTGCCCACCCTGTCTGGACCATGCCCACGACTTGCTGATGTTTCAGTCTTCCTATCACCTTCTGCACCTCCTTCTTGGCCCTCCATTTCCTTCCAGTCTTTACTCTGGCATCAGCATCAGCCACTGCCCTGTCAGAGGAGTCTCTTAGTTCCATCACCAGCCTTGTCTTCTCCTGCCTGTAGCCTAGGGTGATGGATTTTTTTTTTTTTTTGCTTCATATGGAAGGCCTCTTAGGTATTTATCTACCACTACTTTCTTGATGACTGTGCACAGAGAGGTTGGGCTTTCTGAAAACCCCATTCATGTACTTGCTGGGCCATCCCAAATGTTGTGAGACCATTTCTGCTAAGGATCTCTTTTTTCAAGCTGTCATAATCATTTGCAGTTGTAGGATCTAAATCTAAAAAAAAGCTTTTTGTGATTCACTTGATAAAAATGGTGCCAACATTCTAGCCCACTGTTCTTTTGGCCACTTTTTTTTCTATGTGCTATTGTCTCAAAACAAAAGCATACAAGTATGCCTCCACGTCATCGGTGACCCCAGTCACTAGCTCTGACTTTGCTGCTGTCTTGGCTCATTCTTAATTGAAGCTCCCTTGCTTTCAACTCATTTGCATGTCTTTGTTCTTGCAGCATTAGTTTTAAGGCTGCACAATATATCGAAATATTGCAAATGTGCATATCGCGATATGCATCTTGCAACGGCACGCAATATCCGAATGATTTTAAAAGGCCACTTCAACATTGTGAGCAGTGTACGTGTTAGGTCGACACGTATAGCAGAGAATAGACTGGGCACACGACTGTTACTTGACTGTGACTTGCTTGACATTAAAAAGAGTTATTAAACACAATTACTTGCGAAAAACAACTCCTTGCAGTCTCACGCTGTTTGACACACACACACCGAAACGTGCGCACAAGCCGCCTCTCTGAAAGTGTGTGATCCCTTCAGTTCTGTTTCATGCCTTGTTACACACTCAAACTGTCAAATACACACACATTGACAGTTATGTTAAAATGGCTGTCTTGAAGAGTATTCATGTAAACACAGTCAGTTATGCTTTAAGTGAACTATATCAGTTGGGGAAAGAAACCGAATGCGTGTAAATAGGATCCGTGCATTAGGTCTTAAAGTGACAGCCTGCTGATACATTTAACCTGCTGATACAGTTAACCTGCTGGTACAGTTAACCTGCTGATACAGTAAACCTGCTGATACAGTTAACCTGCTGATACAGTAAACCTGCCGATACAGTAACCATGCCGATACACTTAACCTGCCGATACACTTAACCTGCCGATACAGTAAACCTGCCGATACAGTAACCCAGCGGATACAGTAAACCTGCGGATACAGTAAACCTGCGGATACAGTAACCCTGCCGGTACAGTAAACTTACCGGTACAGTTAACTTGCCGATACAGTAACCCTGCTGGTACAGTAAACCTGCCGGTACAGTTAACCTGCTGATACAGTAACCCTGCCGATACAGTAACCTGCCGATATAGTTAACTTGCCGATACAGTAACCCTGCTGATACACTGCCGATACAGTAACCCTGTCGGTACAGTTAACCTGCCGGTACCTGCTGGTACAGTTAACCTGCCGGTACAGTTAATCTGCCGATACAGTAACCCTGCCGATACAGTAACCCTGCTGTTACACTGCCGATACAGTAACCCTGCCGGTACAGTTAACCTGCCGGTACCTGCTGGTACAGTTAATCTGCCGATACAGTAACCCTGCCGATACAGTAACCCTGCTGATACACTGCCGATACAGTAACCCTGCCGGTACAGTTAACCTGCCGGTACCTGCTGGTACAGTTAATCTGCCGATACAGTAACCCTGCCGATACAGTAACCCTGCCGATACAGTAACCCTGCTGATACAGTAACCTGCTGATACAGTAAACCTGCTGGTACAGTAAACCTGCCGATACAGTAACCCTGCCGATACAGTAACCTGTCGATACAGTTAACCTACAATACAGTAACCCTGCTGATACACTGCCGATACAGTAACCCTGCCGGTACAGTTAACCTGCCGGTACAGTAACCTGCCGATACAGTAAACCTGCCGGTACCTGCCAGTACAGTTAACCTGCCGGTACAGTAACCTGCCGATACAGTAAACCTGCCGGTACCTGCCAGTACAGTTAACCTGCCGATACAGTAACCTGCTGATACAGTAAACCTGCCGGTACAGTTAACCTGCTGATACAGTAAACCTATCTGTCAAACAACTAAAGAAAAAGAGAAAATCACTCAATGCTCTTGTCTTAATAACCTTTGTAGCTTTATTATGTATCAATTCATGTGAAGACTACTGTTTTTAGTTCTTATTTTTAATAACAAAGATTAATAAAAATAAAAATAATCACCTAATTCAGGTGTCTGTTTTCCTGGATGTTCTTGATGTTAAGTTTTAGGTTGATATATATTACCAAGTCAAGCAAAGAGTTTTTGGTATTTAAATATTTGCATTACATTTTTTTATTTTTATTTACATTGATGTTAAAATTATAACATCATTTTATGATTTGTGACATAACTTTTTGCTAAAACACTGCTGGTCACTTTCAGAAGTTGTAGCAATGATTTCTTTTCCCAGAAAGACTGTGAAACACATAAATGGTATCATTCTCAGTTTTTACATTTTTTAAAATATATAATTTAAATAGATTTTACACACTAATAGCAATATCGTATCGCAAATCAAATATCGCATTATTTAACAAGGTATTGCATATCACATTTTTCTTCAATATCGCACAGCCCTGATTAGTTTGTTGTTGGATTTTGTTCATTTCAAGAATTGTACTCCTCCATTGTAACGTTGTGGTCTTTTGTACTTAGCAAATTTCACCGTCAGGTCTTCCCAATCTCTGCCGAACATCAGCACTCACACCATTGGAACTGCATTCTCCATCATATGTGGCATCGGCAGAGGTAGGGTATTACCAAAGGGTGGATTTCTTTACAAATTGAGTACAGGCAGAGATCAAGTCACTAGTTCTTTTTAATCATCAACTGAAAACCTCAAAACACACTCTCTCATGATGCCACAGCACAAAAATAATTTAATTTGTGTTTTTTTTTCTTTCAGTGTTTAACTAAACTCAAAAAATGAAACATCCTCTTTTAACTGTATTTATCTCCAGCAAAATTCTTAACGTGTAAATATTTATATGAGCATAAAATGATTCAACAACAGAGACAAAAACTGAAGTAATTTCACAGACATTTGATGAACTGAAAAGGAATAACAAGTCCCTGAACGAAGGGGTGTCAGTATCTGGTTTGGCATTGTCCTTCCTGTCTCCCTGTAACACTGCCTCAGGCGTCTTGCATTATGAACATTGTCACATGCGTCTTACATTATGGACATTGTCTCAGGTGTCTTAAATTATGGACATTGTCTCAGGCGTCTTAAATTATGGACATTGTCTCAGGCATTTAACATTATGGACATTGTCTCAGGCGTCTTAAATTATGGACATTGTCTCAGGCATTTAACATTATGGACATTGTCTCAGGCGTCTTATATTATGGATATTAAAGGGTCTTACATTATGGACATTTACTCAAGCGTCTTATATTATGGACATTAAAGCGTCTTACATTATGGACATTGTCTCAGGCGTCTTACATTATGGATATTGTCTCAGGCGTCTTACATTATGGACATTGTCTCAGGCATCTTAAATTATGGACATTGTCTCAAGCGTCTTACATTATGGACATTGTCTCAAGCATCTTACATTATGAACATTAAAGTGTCTTACATTATGGACATTGTCTCAGGCATCTTACATTATGGACATTGTCTCAGGTGTCTTACATTATGGACATTGTCGCAGGTGTCTTACATTGTGGACATTGTCTCAAGCGTCTTACATTATAGACATTGTCTCAAGTGTCTTACATTATGGACATTGTCTCAGGTGTCTTACATTATGGACATTGTCGCAGGTGTCTTATATTATGGACATTAAAGCGTCTTACATTATGGACATTGTCTCAGGCGTCTTACATTATGGATATTGTCTCAGGTGTCTTACATTATGGACATTGTCTCAGGCATCTTAAATTATGGACATTGTCTCAGGGGTCTTACATTATGGACATTGTCTCAAGCATCTTACATTATGAACATTAAAGTGTCTTACATTATGGACATTGTCTCAGGCATCTTACATTATGGACATTGTCTCAAGCGTCTTATATTATGGACATTAAAGCGTCTTACATTATGGACATTGTCTCAGGCATCTTACATTATGGACATTGTCTCAAGCGTCTTATATTATGGACATTAAAGCGTCTTACATTATGGACATTGTCTCAGGCGTCTTACATTATGGACATTGTCTCAAGCGTCTTATATTATGGACATTAAAGCGTCTTACATTATGGACATTGTCTCAGGCGTCTTACATTATGGACATTGTCTCAAGCGTCTTATATTATGGACATTAAAGCGTCTTACATTATGGACATTGTCTCAGGCGTCTTACATTATGGACATTGTCTCAGGCGTCTTACATTATGGACATTGTCTCAGGGGTCTTACATTATTAAAAAAGTTGAGACACTGTACAAATTGTGAATAAAAAAGGAATGCAATAATTGACAAATCTCATGAACTTATATTGTATTCACAATAGAATATAGATAACATCAAATGTTGAAAGTGAGACATTTTGAAATGTCATGCCAAATATTGGCTCATTTTGGATTTCATGAGAGCTACACATTCCAAAAATGTTGGGACAGGTAGCAATAAGAGGCCGGGAAAGTTAAATGTACATATAAGGAACAGCTGGAGGACCAATTTTCAACTTATTAGATCAATTGGCAACATGATTGGGTATAAAAAGAGCCTCTCAGAGTGGCAGTGTCTCTCAGAAGTCAAGATGGGCAGAGGATCACCAATTCCCCCAATGCTGCGGCCAAACATACTGGAGCGATATCAGAAAGGAGTTTCTCAGAGAAAAACTGCAAAGAGTTTGAAGTTCTCATCATCTACAGTACATAATATCATCCAAAGATTCAGAGAATCTGGAACAATCTCTGTGCGTAAGGGTCAAGGAAAACCATACTGGATGCCCGTGATCTTCGGCCCTTAGACGGCACTGCATCACATACAGGAATGCTACTGTAATGGAAATCACAACATGGGCTCAGGAATACTTCCAGAAAACATTGTCGGTGAACACAATCCACCGTGCCATTATTCGCGCTGCCCGGCTAAAACTCTGCAGGTCAAAAAAGAAGCCATATCTAAACATGATCCAGAAGCGCAGGCGTTTTCTCTGGGCCAAGGCTCATTTAAAATGGACTGTGGCAAAGTGGAAAACTGTTCTGTGGTCAGACCAATCAAAATGTGAAGTTCTCCTCAGTCCCCAGATGTTTGCAGACTGTTATAAAAAGAAGAGGGGATGCCACACAGTGGGTGTTGATGCCATGAAATTTAAAATCACTAAAATCACTTATTTTTCCATTAAACATTTGATATGTCATCTGTGTTGTATTCTGAATAAAATATTGAAATTTGAAACTTCCACATCACTGCATTCTGTTTTTAATCACAATTTGTAGAGTGTCCCAACGTTTTTGGAATTGGGTTTGTACGATCATGAGATCTGATCAAGCAGATCCGATCATCAGTTAATCAGGACACAGCACGTTTACATTTGCTCACATCAAGTGGTGTCTGTAATAGGACTTTATCACGGAGTGTAAAACAACGTTCGCTTTAACCTCTATCAATAGGCAGTACCCATATAGCACAGGACTTTTTGTGATTTATTCATATACACGCAATATTAATCTACCAGTTTAAGTTTCCCAACATTAATCTTGTATGATGAAAAACACATTATTCCAACGCATTCCATGATTGAAAGGAGAGCATGCAAGCATTAATAGGCTACTGTATGTGTAACATACAGGAAACGTCAGAATCTGTCCACCTTTTTATTAAAGAAATACAACATAAAAACACATCACAAAGAGCATTAATTAATTAGTTAGAACTAAACAAGGCAAAGCTATGCAACACATGGTTTACTGATGTACGAGTAAAAATTTTACAAATTAAACAATGCTTGCTCTCGTTTAGATTACACCTGCAGTCATTTAGATATTTTTGAACAATTAAAATGAAAGATGGCACAGAGGATACCATGTAAGTGTAAATAACCAGTTTTAAATTATTGTCAAGGTGAAATACGTTTACTTTCTTGTCAAAACTGCAAAACTGTCCATTATTTTCCAACATCCTTCAGAGAGAGTGGGCGGGGATTTATATGGGATTATATGTTAACTTGTGAATGTTGATATGATGGCTGGATTGCGTTTACATTACACTGAGACACTGATCAGAAACGTGTTTACACTTGTCTTTTCAATGTGTATGTGGACAATATCCGGATACAGACCGCATATTAATGCCTTACTCATATAAAGGCTGGCATTCCTGCTGATCTCGACCAACATCAGTTTGCATATCAGACCAATAGATCAACGGACGATGCAGTCATAACAGCTCTTCACATTGCCTAACACATCTGGACCACTCAAACACATATGTGAGGATGTTGTTCATTGATTTTAGTTCATCCTTTAATACCATCTTTCCTCACAAACTTTTCCTAAAAATGATGCACCATGGACAGTTCACTGAGCTTATGGATACTGGACTTCTTAAGTAACTGTCAGGATGGGAGGCTGCACTTTGTCAACTTTGATCCTGAATACAAGAGCACTGCAGGGGTCACTGTCATCAGCCCTCTCCAATCTTCACATATCACTGCACTCCCATTCACTCATCCAGCACTATAGTTAAATTTGCAGACGATACTACCATATTAGGACTGATAACGCAAAGTGACGACTTTGAGAGATGATAGACTTTAGTAGAGCATCGCTCTCTCCGTGTATTAGGAGAGGAAGTGGAGAGAGTGGAGAGTTTCAAGTTCCTGGGTTTTAACATCTCAGCAGACCTCACATGGTCGGTTAACATCTCTCACCAGGTGAAGACAGCCCAGCAAAGACTCTACTTCCTTAGGAAGTTAAAGCAGTCCCACCTCCCACAACAGCTGATTTGTTTCTACCGTGCAACTATTGAGAGCCTGTTGACCTACTGTTGTAGTGTGTGGTATGGTAGCTGCACTACAGAAAACAGGAGAGACCTACAATGCATGGTGAAAGCAACAAATAATTGGGACCCCACTCATATCACTGACAGACATACACTGGCCGACTTCAAAAAAAAAAAGGTCAGTTGTATCACAAAAGACTCAACTCACCCTGGACATTTCTTGTTCTCTCCTCTTCCCTCTCGGAGAAGATATAGAACAATTAAAACAGGGGTCTCAAACTCAATTTACCTGGGGGCCACTGGAGGTAGACTGGGTCAGGCTGGGCCGCATCAAGTATTCCACAAAAAAAAAAAAAAATGGAGCAGCACAACTGATCCAATCTTCTCAATCTTTATTATTAACAGTTCTTCAACATGATTGTTTCTTCTGAACATGAACTGTTCCTCTGAATTTGAACATTCCTTTCTGAACATGAATGGTTCATAGGCTTCTCTTGCCTACTCGATTTTTTTTAAAACATAGCCTATAGAAATTAAATCATGAATAAAATAATGAATCATTTTAATTTTGTTTAAAATAATAGTCTGATTCAAAGCAAGGCCGTAACCTTAGTCCCGAGATTCTTTGCATGAGTGAATAAATTTGTAGATCCGCTGATAATAGAATTTTAGTAAATCGTCTAAAAGGTTCCGAGTTCTAATCCGCTCTCATATAGATTTTTTCTTCTTCATTTAAAATCAAAGATGTTCATCAGTGATTGTATATTAAGAGCATGGACACATTGAATTTTGTGTGCATTTGTGTGTGTGCATTTAGTTTTGTGATTTCACTGGAAAGAATAGTCTCTCTCCACAACGGCATTACGCGATAGATTGACGTGATAGAAAGGTGCTTTTCAGAACAACACGCGGGCCGCACTAACACTAAGCTTTGATGTCAAGTAGGGGGCCACAAAATATCATCGAGTTTGAGACCCCTGAATTAAAACAAAAACAAACAGGTTGAAGAACAGCTTCTATCCTAGAGCTGTAAGCTCTATCCCATCCCCATACTCACCCTCATGATTGAAAGAGAATGACAGCTGCTGAAAAAGAGAACGTCTTACACATAGACTAAAGAAATATGGATGTAGTGTCCATGACATCACCTGTAGGTTTCTGAAGAGCAGTTTTGAAGCCTCAAAGTCGGCCATTGCCATCGTGGCAGCGCGTCACCTCACATCACTCCCGGATAACAGAAAATGGGCAAAGCGGCGGGACATGGGCGGCGGAGCTAAGGTGATGTGATGACCAACAGACAGCAGACAAACAGCTATCCACCTGTCACTCAAAGTGGCCACGCCTTTAATTATGCAGAACTTTAAGGCTTTATATAATGTAAACGAATGAGTTATAAACAAATTCACCCCCCTCACAGTCATCATGAAGGGCAAAATTAGCCGTATAGACCAAAAAGCACTTTTTGTACCAGGCTGTGAACATGTTTTTTCTGCTGTAAAGTTGGGCATTTTAACATGAGGCTCAATGAGATTCGGCCAGTCGATGAATTGCAGTTTAAGTCACTTCCGTATTGGCTTCAAGAGAAACTGGGGAGGTTGCCACTTGGTCTTACATGCTAGTGCATCGACTTGCACTTCGTATTTCTTTTATGCCTTTTTTTTTTCTTTTTTAGGTTATACTTATTACTGTATTTATTATTGTTAATTTTTAATGGACATTGTTTGAAGAGCTGCTTAACTAAATTGTTTTTTGGCAATAATAATGACAATAAAAGTCAATCAATCAATCAAGGTTTCTTCATAAAGGACAAATTATCACAGTAACATCAGTCACATTCAAGTGAAGTCAAATCACAGTAGGGGTGGGAATCTCTAGGCACCTCACGATTCGATTCGATTACGATTCAGAGGGCCGCGATGCGATGATAAAACGATTAACGATGCATCTTTTTTTCTATACAGATTTTTTTTTTCTCCCTTGATACTTTTAAAGCAAAGTATTTGTCATGACCCATAATGAATTTACTTCCAATATATTTTATTAATAAAACAAACAGAAGTGATTTTACAAGTCAACAGGAAGGTTACATTTGCCAGAATATGTCCCAACATTGTAAAGAACCAACAGGAAAGGTGTCTGTAGCAGCATACTTGTAGTAAATTAATTAAATTCATATTCTGAATCACTAACATAAAGTAATAACCAAAACCCTCCTGTTATGTGCAATGAGCAATATAATCCAACATTTTCTGTACCAAAATCTGCTTTTATACAAAAATATAGAATTCTGTACCAGCAGCTCTCATACAAAAGTAATGCTTGTAGACTTCAGCATATTCTGAAAAACTAACATACAGCTGCTCTTATACACAAATAAATAATAGTCTAAGACTTATGACTTCAAACTAAATCCTGAGTGTTGTGTCTTTCCCTTTTTATAAAGACAGAGGACACTAAAGTGGTTGTTCGGTTGTTTTTCCAAGTTTTGCATCTGTGGAATGTTTTCGGTCTCGGGTGGCACAGGTCCTTTTGCTGGTGTAAGTGGTGTGTCCACAGTCATTTCTGGAACCATTGGAGAGTCTGAACATGCATTGGGTGTGGCAACAGCAGACTCCACCTCAGTAGCAGATCCCAGCAACAGCTGATCCAGGTGTCTTCTCCAGGTAAGCTTGTCAGATGTTAGTACAGTGTATGACACTGGGCCGGTTTGAGCTATCAGTCACTGGTACCCACTTTGGTCCTGAAGTATAGTTGCGTGCCAGAACATTTTGTCCTGGATGGAACAGTCTACTTTTAGCCTTCATGTCTCTCCTGTGAACTTGCTTCTGTTGCTGACGAGTTACCACCTCCTTGACAGTAGAAGGTCTCAGTAAGTCAAATCCAGAGCACAGCGTCAACATCAGAGAAGCTGGAGAAACCTTGCTTGTCCTATGGCTGGTGTTTCAGTACGACAACAGGAAGTCATTCAGGTGCTGCTGCAGGCTCCCTTGTCCTTATGATGTCTTTAAGGCGTGTTTGATGGTTTGAACCATCCTCTCTGTGAGACCATTGGTGGCTGGGTGGTACAGAGCTGATTTAATGTGTTGTACCCCACAACGTTGTAAAAACACAGCAAATTCTTGTGATGTAAACTGTTGCCCTTTGTCATTGATAAGCTGTTCAGGGTAGCCAAACTGGCTAAACATTTCTCCCAGTTTCACTATTGTTTTCTCAGAAGTTGTAGAGTGCGTAACAGCAACTTCAGGCCACTGTTGTGGTTAATTTCTCACTTGCTGACAGGATGGACTTGACTTTGTTTTCCCCTTAAGACCTAGCCACCAAAAATAACTAATTCGCTATTTCCTTCATTCGCACAATACCACAATGACCCACATATGGAGGTCCGGTTTCCTCAATGAGCGGGAAATGATGACTCTTTGTCCCCAGAGAAGACATCCTGACTGAAATGACAGTTCATTATTTCTAGACAGGTAATGGTAGTCTTGATAGACCATCTGCATTTCCGTGTTGCTCTGCCTTCCTATATCTTATTTCATATGTGTGTGCTGATAACAGCAGAGCCCATCTCTGCATTCGACTTGCAGCCAGAGAGGGAATACCTGATCAGTGATCAGTTAGTAGTATAAACTGCCTGCCATACAGATACTGGTGAAATTTCCGAACACCAAAAATGATCCCCAATGCTTCTCACTCAATTTGCACATACTTGCTCTCTGCTTTGTTCAATGTGTGTGAGGCAAATGCTATTGGCCTTTCTTCTCCTGAAGGCATGATGTGGGAAATCACGGCTCCCACACCATAAGGTGATGCATCACAGGCTAACTGCAGGGGAAGCTTTGGATTAAAATGGGTTAGCACACCGTACTTCACCAGAGCTTTCTTAGCTTCTTGAAAGGTGGTCTCACATTGCTGTGTCCATTCCCATGACTGGTTACTACACAGAAGTTGGTGTAGTGGTTTCAACAGTGTGGCTAAATCACTGATGAATCGTCCATAGTAATTCAGAAGACCTATGAACGAGCGGAGCCAGGTGGTGTTCTGTGGTGCTGGAGCCTCTAGTATGGCTCTTACTTTTGATGGTGCCTTGTGCAGTCCATCAGCATTGATTACATGACCAAGATATTCAACTGATTGCTTGGGAAAAACTAATATGTGTCTTTTTTCATGCTTAAGCCATATTCCTTTAGGCACTGGAGTGTACCATCCAGATTACTCAGATTACTTTGGTTTTTCCTGTTACCAAGATCTAAGTCATCTAAGTAGCACTGAACCCCCAACAGGCCGCTTAGCACCTGGTCCATGGCCCTCTGGAAAAGCGAAGGGGCCGATGTGATACCAAAAGAAAGACGCTGGTATCTGAAAAGCCCCTTGTGTGTGACAATTGTCAGTAACTCCTTAGAGTTCTCATTAGAGTTCACATGAACTCCTTAGAGTTCACTTTCATTTGTAGGTAGGCTTGACTCACATCAAGTTTGCTGGACCGCTTCCCCCCTGCCAAGCCAGCAAACAGATCATCAATGAGGGGAAGTGGATACTGGTCAGCAGTGGCGCAAAAAGTGGGTATGCGCTATATGCGGCGCCAAATCGAAGTTTTTTTTTTTTTTTGGGTGGTATTTTCTATATGTAGCTGCTGTTGTACGTTTCTAAATAATTTCTGTATTTCCTCAATATTATATAACATTTTAGAGGACTAACAGGCTAGGCTAGAGTAGGCGCCCTCATAAGATTCCATAATAGAATTTTGGATAATAATGGAATATCGCAAGTGGGCGTGCATGGCGGGGGCACCGGTGATGTACGCGCAGTGAGCGAGCAGGTACGTACAGTTGTCACAGTATGCACACAGTTGTCGTCGAAAGATGGTTAAAGCAAAAAAGCTGTCAGGGGCTAAAAATAGACAAAGAAAGCGATATGCGATAGCAGCTAAACAAATGGATGGTGAAAGGCAACAGGTAAGATATAAAGTGTGTCGTCTGTGCTTGGAGGCTTGCAAATATTCATGTTAACAGACTAGCTAGCTTTTGCTAACACTGGGAATATAGCAGCCAAATGGGGGTTTAAATTAAGGCTAGCTGCAAAACCGAGGTTGCTGAGCGGAAAACTGGAAAATATAAGGTAGCATGCCATGTACAATAAATTACAATAATTTGGAAACCAGCTAATGCAATATCTCTGGTTTACCATAGAATCATGCATAGATTTGCTTCCAGACTTGGAGGCTTGCAAATATTAATGTTAACAGACTGTGTTTGCTAACTTTATTAATTAATGTTGCTGATAGCTACATTTAGATTTTGGTTAAATCCTATGGTACCAATCCCATGCATGACATATCTCAATTTTATTAAGGTAAAATAACAACTGGTCAATATAAGGTAACATGCACAATAAATGACTAGAATATGGAAAAAATAACTTATGCAATAAGTCTGCTTTACCATTTAATCATTTAATAGATTTTGTTTTACCATTAGCTGTTCATGTTAGCTGTGCTGTCAGACATACAGGCTATAGTTACATCACCTAAAGGATTATTAGGAACACCTGTTCAATGTCCAAACTGAATGTCACAATGGGAAAGAAAGGTGATTTAAGCAATTTTGAGCATGGCATGGTTGTTTGTGCCAGACGGGCCAGTCTGAGTATTTCACAATCTGCTCAGTTACTGGGATTTTCACGCACAACCATTTCTAGGGTTTACAAAGAATGGTGTGAAAAGGGAAAAACATCCAGTATGCGGCAGTCCTGTGGGTGAAAATGCTTTGTTGATGCTAGAGGTCAGAGAAGAATGAGCCGACTGATTCAAGCTGATAGAAGAGCAACTTTGACTGAAATAACCACTCGTTACAACCGAGGTATGCAGCAAAGCATTTGTGAAGCCACAACACGCACAACCTTGAGGCAGATGGGCTACAACAGCAGAAGACCCCACCGGGTACCACTCATCTCCACTACAAATAGGAAAAAGAGGCTACAATTTGCACTAGCTCACCAAAATTGGACAGTTGAAAACTGGAAAAATGTTGCCTGGTCTGATGAGTCTCGATTTCTGTTGAGACATTCAGATGGTAGAGTCAGAATTTGGCATAAACAGAATGAGAACATGGATCCATTATGCCTTGTTACCACTGTGCAGGCTGGTGGTGGTGGTGTAATGGTGTGGGGGATGTTTTCTTGGCACACTTTAGGCCCCTTAGTGCCAATCGGGCATCGTTTAAATGCCACGGCCTACCTGAGCATTGTTTCTGACCATGTCCATCCCTTTATGACCACCATGTACCCATTCTCTGATGGCTACTTCCAACAGGATAATGCACCATGTCACAACGCTCAAATCATTTCAAATCGGTTTCTTGAATCTCCATCAACTGCAAGATGCTATCCTCTCAATATGGGCCAACATTTCTAAAGACTGCTTTTTCAATGCCACATAGAATTAAGGCAGTTCTGAAGGTGAAAGGGGGTCAAACACAGTATTAGTATGGTGTTCCTAATAATCCTTTAGGTGAGTGTGTGTGTGTGTATATTTATATATGTGTATATATATATATATATATATATATATATATATATATATATATATATATATATATATATATATATATATATATATATATATACATACATATTCTGTTAAGTCAAACAGAAAACAAGATTATTTTGCAAAAACTCACTTAATTTTGAGTTATTTTTACATTTACATTTAGTCATTTAGCAGACGCTTTTATCCAAAGCGACTTACAAATGAGAGAAATAGAAGCAACTAGAAACAGTCAAGGGCAACAGTATGCAAGTGCTATAACTCAGTTATAGTCTTAGTCTATACGGTCTCAAGTCTCAGTTAATCTAGCACTGAACACATAGGACAGAACAATTATTATTATTATTATTTATTTTTTTAAATAGACAAACAGAAAACAAATAGAGTGATAAGTGCTATTCTTTATTGGTCAGGTGCTGCTGGAAAAGATGCGTTTTAAGATATTTTTTGAAAATGGCTAGCGACTTGGCTGCTCGAATTGAGACAGGCAGGTTGTTCCACCAGGTGGGAACGGTCCAGAAAAAGGTCTTTGTGAGGGATTTCATGCCTCTTTGGGATGAATGCAAGCTTCTGGAGGGTGTGTAAGTCTGAGTAAGCGAGTTTAGGTATGTTGGTGCAGAGCCAGTGGTTGCCTTGTAGGCGAGCACCAGTGCCTTGAATTTGATTCAAGTGGCTATTGGCAGCCAGTGCAGACTGATGAAGAGAGGCGTGACGTGTGCTCTCTTCGGCTCATTAAAGACCACTCTCACCGCTGCATTCTGGATCAGTTGCAAGTGTTTTTTCCTCAAAACAAGACAATAACTTTTGCTTGTCTAGTAAATGCTGCTTAATGTAAGAATTTTTAGATATTTGGACCTAAAACAAGAAAAAAATACTAAGTAAGAAAAGCATTTTTTGCAGTGTGTATATATATATATATATATATATATATATATATATATATATATGTATATACGTGTGTTTGTGTGTGTATCTGTGTGTGTGTGTGTGTGTGTGTGTGTGTGTGTGTGTGTGTGTGTGTGTGTGTGTGTGTGTGTGCCATATTTGTACTTTTTAAAATCCAAAATGTGAATGTCATTTCAACAGCAGCACAACCTTACTGCATAATAGTTGTCTTATCTGATGCCATCATTAGGCTGATTTAAGAATTGAATTTAGGCTGCTATATTTAACAGTGCATTCATTTCATTCAGGTGTGAGGATGGTGGATGGTGGAGGAGTAAAAGAGATAGACATGAGGTCGGCGATGGTATCAAGTAAAGATGAGACCAGTGATGACATCAGGTAGGAGTTCTATTAGTTAGACCACACAAAGCTAAATCTCCAGTATGGTTTGAAGTTCTGTTGACCAACCTATTCACTGTGTTCTTTTTGGGTAAAAAATGGTGCAGACAGAGATGGAAAGCCACTCACCACTGGGGAGGAATTTGAGGAGAATGTGGAAAAGAGAGGTGAAGAAGAGGTGGAAGAGAATGTGGAAAAGAGGTGAAAATGAGGTGGAAAAGAGAGGTGAAGAAGAGGTGGAAAAGAGAGGTGAAGATGAGGTGAAAGAGAATGTGGAAAAGAGAGGTGAAGAAGAGGTGGAAAAGAGAGGTGAAGATGAGGTGAAAGAGAATGTGGAAAAGAGAGGTGAAGATGAGGTGGAAGAGAATGTGAAACAGAGAGGTGAAAAGGTAGGGGTGTAATGATACACATATGTCATGGTTCGGTTCATGTCACGGTTTTGGAGCCACAGTTCGGTTCGGTTCTGTTTGCTGTGGAGTCAGGGTTCATGGCAGGGCACCAGCAATAATAACACTAAATTCACTTTTAACTTAATAATAACAATAATTTAACTTATTAACTTAATAGGCCAATTTAACTTATTAACTGTATATTAATTAACTTTATACATTGGCATTTTCTTTAGAGCAGTTAGCATACCCGATTAAACTAAAATTAAATAAATGCCTCCACTGTAGACTATAAATCATCTAATTTTACCATTGACCATAATGTTGTAACATGTATGCTCTGTCTGTTGTTTTCCTTGTGTTTCAAGTTCACTTCCTGTGTCCTAGTTTTCCCCAGTCTTGTTAATTAGTTATATAATTCACCTGTGCCTTGTTTATCACCTCGTTATTCTCATTTGCTTTGTGTATTTAAGCCAGTCAGTTCTCCCTGAGTGTTTGTCGGTTCTCATCTTGGTGCGTTATTAGCTGTTTGTGAATGAGTGCTCCTGAGTTTGACTATTAAAGTTTCTGTCTCCAGTTCATCCTTGTCTCTGAGCTTATATACCCCCCTACATAACGGGACAGAAGAACCGACCCAAAAGGTTTTTTTGCACCGTTTTTTTTCCCTCTGTTTAGTTAGTTTTTCCCATGGACCTTCTCACCGTTCAACTCCTCTGCCTGGAGCAGGGAGACTGTCCGTTGGAAGCACACACTTGGGACTTTTTACATCTCACATGCCAGACCCATTACCCGGACCACTCGCTTTGTGTTTTTTACTACACCAGCCTGAGCGAGTGGTCCACAAGATGATTTCGGTCCACCCGTGAGCGACGACCCCATACTGAGGACAAGGATGGAGTGTGTCATCGCCTCGCAGCCCGGACCACCTACAAGGTCTGACCAGGTGCGTGAGCCGGCAACACTGCATGTCGCTGAGGGAGTGATTGTGGAGCTTGAGGGCCGGGAGGAAAGCCCCGCCCACAACACCACTGCTGGGGTAATATTGACTGAGGTCGCTGGCAGCTATACTGAGCAAATGAAGGACATTTTTGAGGACGATTTAATATAATTTTTTGGTGAGCTATCTCCAGCGCCTCCTGTTTCTCCAGTGTCTCCTGCTTCTGAATTCCCACCCAGCATCCCTCTCCCACCTCCTCAGTCAGTCTATTCCTCAGTCCTCCGTTCGCTGCTGTCCTTCCGCCCCTCTGCTCCACCCACACGCTGGACGGACACGCCGAGTGTCTTCAGTCCACCAGCTCTGTCCTGCACTGAGGGTCCCCTGTCTCAGTCTCCAGCCTCTGTGCCCCTTGCTCCGCCTCGGTCCGTTGACACTTCAGTGCCCCCTTGGCTCCTCCCTTCCTCAGCTCCACTGGAAACCAGCGGCCATATGGCTTCTCTGGGCTCCCTTGTCTCTCCAGCCCCACCTTGGTCAGTCGTCGACCTGCCTTCACCTGCGGCTTCATCTGGCTCCGCCTTCCCTTCAGCTTCGCCTTTGACCTCGGTCGTACCAGTTCAGCCACTGCCCTCTGGTTCCATGGTTCCACCTCAGTTGCTTGTTGCTACGGTGCCACCTCGGTCTCCTGGGCCATTAGCTTCACATGGGCTTATTGGCTTATCAGCTCCATCTGGGTCTCCATCTGTGGCTGCATCTCTGTTGGTCATCCCCAGGGTGTCGTCTACCACCAGGTCAGCTCCTCCATGGTTCCTCCCACCGTTGACTCCGCCCTGGGGCCTCCTCCTGGCTGGCCTCTGGCATGTCACCCGGCTTCTCCTGCTCCAGGTCCCTCACTGGCTCCTCCCTTCATCCACTCCTCCTTGGACTGTTTTTCTTTGTGTTGGACTGTGTTTTCCTCGTTTCTTTCCATGCCCTCCTCCAGAGCCCCCTCCCACCCTCCTCAGTTGGACTGTTTACGGCGCGAGGACGCACCTTCTGGGAGGGAGCTAACGTAACATGTATGCTCTGTCTGTTGTTTTCCTTGTGTTTTAAGTTCACTTCCTGTGTCCTAGTTTTCCCCAGTCTCGTTAATTAGTTATATCATTCACCTGTGCCTTGTTTATCACCTCGTTATTCTCACTTGCTTTGTGTATTTAAGCCATCAGTTCTCCCTCAGTGTTTGTCAGTTCTCCTCTTGGTTACATGATATATGCGTTATTAGCTTATGCTTTCCTGTAGCTCAAACAATAAGAGCGTGGTGCTAGCAACGCTAAGGTCATGGGTTTGATTCCCAGGGAAAGCAAGAACTGACAAAATGTAAAAAATGTGTACCTTAAATGCAATGAAAGTCACTTTGGATAAAAACGTCTGCCAAATTCATAAATGTTAATTAGCTGTTTGTGAATGAGTTCTCCTTAGTTTGATTATTACACAATATGATTAATCATGAAAAAGAGAGGAACATGAACACTGCTCCTAATGATCAGAATGAACATTATACCAATCCGTCCCAGCTAACACACGTCGAACCAGTTACGTGATTTATTGGTACTTAACTTTTATTTCATGACATACAAATTGACATCGTAACGTTGCATGCTCATTCTCTTGCACTTTATGAAGAGATACATGGCCTCATGTGCACGTGAAACTAAAGAGTGTGTATACGAGTGCAGTAAAACGGCTGACAGGACATGAAAGCGATTTTCTGAGGTGAGAGAGATTTTCATTTCGTATCAAGGCACAAGCTACAAAAATAACAATGTTGCTGGGACTCCAAGGTAACCTTTTGCCTACCTGGCTAAATGAGGAAACTGGCTCTCTGTCCTTCCACCATGCAGTTGGAGCGATCACCCAAGTCACGTGACATGCACTTAGAAGACAAAAGTTAGTGTATATTTAGTAAATGTCAAATAAAATAATCAAATGAAGAAAAAATTATTTTTGTGACATAGGGTGAAGTGAGAGCTGGGCTGGGGCAGCAGGGGGCAGGGCTCGCTCGGTTCTTCGGTTCGGTTTGAAAATCGTTACACCCCTATGAAGAGGAGAGGGCTGAGACAAGGCCTTACTCAGAAGATCCATCTGACTGGCTACCACCACACCAGATTGGGGACTCATTTAGGCAGTGTATGGTTGAGAATGGCCCACAAAAATGTCCTGACAGGCCGTATCCAAGATCAGACAAGAGTAGAAGGTGTTTTTCCAAAGCATACTGTTTTTGTTCAATGTCCAATGGAGAAAAAGTGCAGCGGGATTAGTTATTGTACTCCAAAAGCACAAATAAAGTGTATTGTTTTGCATGTAAGCTTTTTGGTGGAGTTAGGAGTTAAGTTAGGAGATCCTAAAAATGGAAATTTTCTGGGTGTCCTTGAGGTCATAGCACGATATGTCACACTAGCAGAGCATCTTAGAAAGGTAGCCTCTGAAGAAACCACAGGATATCTTTCCTGGTGCCCTCAAAATTAATTTTTAGATTCAATTTCAGAATGTTTACTTGGTCAAATTTGTGCCCAGGTCACCGCCTCCAAGTACTTTGCAGTGGAGTTGGATTGCACACCTGACATTTCAAAACAGGAGCAGGCATCCGTAATAATCCGGTATGATCATACATACGACAACAAGAATGCTACCATCAATGAGTCTTTTCTTGGCTTCACAGTTGTGAAGGACAAAACTGGTAAAGGCCTCACAGAAAAACTGACTGGGGAACTGGATAACTTGGGGTACTGGATAACCTGGGGTTGGATTTGGCTAACTGTAGGGGGCAGAGCTATGACAATGGCTCAAATATGAGGGGTATACACAAGAGTGTGCAAGCATTGGTGCAGCTGAAGTGTCCAGAGGCACTATTTATCCCCTGCTGAACCTCCTGTTATGTGATCTGCATCATCAAACAGAGTGTGGGTAACCTTTTTTAGCACTCTCCAAAGACTGTAGACCATTTTTTTCGGCTTTGGTGAAAAGTTGGGATATTTTGAAAGAATTTGTGGACATTACACTGAAGCCTCTGAGTGATACCAGGTGGGAAGCAAAAATAGACTCGTTTCCAGTTAGGGCGGATCCTTGATGCTTTGGAAAAGCTTGAGGAAGTGGAAAAAGACAGCAACACTGTCTCAGAGGCAAAGTCACTGTCTGGCTAGATTGTCAGCATGGAGTTCCTCATGTGCCTCATGTGCCTCTTGGTTTGGTATGATCTATTGTCAGAGATCACCCATGTCAGCAAGGCAATGCAAGCAGTGAACATCTTGATGGACACTGCCATTAGAATGATAGACTCTCTTAAAGAATTCTTGCTTAAGTATAGAGTGGATGGCTTTCAAAAATCCCTTGACATTGCATGCTGAATAGCCATTGAGATGGATGCTTCCGCTGTGTTTAGAGAGAGATGTTTCAGAAAGCAAAAGAGATTTCAAGGTGATGATTCCAGCACTGGCCATTATGAACAGGAACCTGAGACCCATTTTAGGTGCATGGTTTTCAATGCAATTGAAATTCAGGAATTGTCTGACAGATTTTGCAATCTTCAGCTTGAAAAAGTTTAAGTTCATCTTTAAAATGGAACACATGACCACATAAACACATGATGAAGATATGCCCTAGCTACCAATGATGTTTCAAGGGATATCATTCAGGAAATTTACCCAGCGAGCCGTCTACTTAGGGGTCATGACAAGGCTCTGGATGAAATTAAAATTGTTGCTGCATACCCCTCTGGCACTGGGTAGTTGCGCCCCTGCTGGTCAGCAGACAGTACAGGGTGTAAACTCCACCCACTTGGCCCAACGTAGGAATCCAGCAGCTGGTAGAAGGACTTCTGCGTCTTTTCTGGCGCTTCTGGAAAGATGACTTTAATTTATTAAAATGTGAAGATCCAATTTTAAATTTGACTCCATGAATAATTTACTCTGACTCTATTTGTATGTGATTTTGTTTAAGTTTATTACGTTTATGAATTAACAGCTGATCAAAGGATTAGTTGTGATTTAATTTACATTGTTGATTTTCTCTTATTTTCAAATATTCGTTCATCATGGGACCCGATATCGCACAGAGATGTAATGCTCGCGAAATTACATTAGCTCACGATGCAACCTAGCCAGTTCTGATATTAGTCAGAGGATTGCAGAGTGAATATTTTACCTTTAAGTAGTCGCGCCTGCTTACTCAACAAAAAGTGTAATTTGATTAATAGACAACTTGCTAATACAGTAATAGTCAGAAATCAGATTATCCCGCATGCTGCGCTCCATGCTTCAGTCAGGGGTATACCGGTTTTTTTAGAACATCCCTGAGCTCAGTGTTTCCCTTTGACACCATCTGCACCATCGGCCAGTCCAGTTTCATTGTTTCCAGCCAGTGTCTATCTCCATACACACCATGGCTAGAATTTTTAAAGGAACTTCCTCTGAGGAGGAATCTTTTCTGAATTTTTGTGGTAACACTTTACAATAAGGTTCATTAGTTAACTACATTAGTTAACATGAACTAATGATTATGTAAGGAGCGGTTTTACTGCTAAGACAAAAGTTGAGATCCAACACCCTGCATTAAAACAATAAAACTCAATCTGAAGAGAAGATCTCACAGAGAAACTGTAGGACACCGCCCTGACCAAAACCCTCTCCCCCTCTCTACCTCCCTTTCCCCTTCCCCCTGATTCAAGTCCCAGAATGCAGATATACTACATATGATTTATCTTGTGAATCTATTGTTTTATCCCTTTCATGTCTGGTGTCTTTTTAAAGGTCATAGTGCGATTGGTAAAATGGTCTCAACATCACTGAAGTCACTGGTAGGGTTAGAAAGATTGAAACATATGAGAATTGTGTTCTCCTTTTTTGAGTGGTCTCTCCAAAGATATCTGATCCTCTCCCCCAAACTAGGTGTTTGTGTTGCAAATAGTTACAACCCTTTGTTCTGGTCTGGGTATTTAAGGAAGGGTGGCAGGGCTGCCAAGGGGGGAACATCCTGTAGACAGAACCCCCATGCAGTGTTGTGTCTGTGTCATAAGAGGCACTCACACACACTGTATGTAGTGTGCCAGATATGACTCTTTGAAACTATTTTCATATTACTTAATTGTATTTTATATTTTTATGCTGAAAGTTGTGTACCATGGATTCATGTTTAATTATGATGTTTAAGTTCTGTCTGGCCAAAATAAACCTTTGTCTTGATTTACCTTGTATTATTCTGAAACCATTTCTTCTAGTATTGATCAAACTGGAGTCCTTTATTTCCACAATTCTTTTGCCAGAATAGATCAAACCGAGGAGCCCTGACTGAAGCATGGAGCGCAGCATACGGGATAATCTGATTTCTGACTATTACTGTATTAGCAAGTTGCAGCTTTCGTGACTATTACTAAAATTACATTTTTTGTTGAGTAAGCATGTGCGACCACTTAAAGGTAAAATATTCACTCTGTAATCCTCTGACAAATATCAGAACTGGCTAGGTTGTGATCGTGGGCGGGCGAAACCGGACGCTTCGTTCCTGTGCGATATCGGGTCCCTTGATGAACGAATATTTGAAATTAAGAGATACTAAGAGAAATCAACGATCCTAATTAAATCACAACTAAAATTATGATCAGCTGTTAAGTTACAAATGTAACAAAGTTACAAGAATTGGAGTCAGATCAAATTAACAATGGAGTCAGATTTAAAATTCGATGGTCATAAATTAAGTGAATCCAACAGAAGTTCTGAAAAGGCTTACACGCAGAAGTCCTTCGACCAGGCCGTTAGATTCCGTCCTTGGGCTAACGGATGGACCTTACAAAATGGTGACCCGGACCTCCGTGATCTCCAGGATGCGAGTGTCTTTTCAGTGAAGTATTGGGATTACAACAAGCAAGAGGTGATTTCCTTCTCTTTCTTCAGCTGTGATGGTAAGTCCATTCTTATTTGCTTTTAGAAATGTTGGGAATATATTGAATACTGTATAAATCCAATCAAGGCTTGAGAATTAGACAACCAAATTGCTTATCAGGGACATGAAAGCAACAGCGTAGAGTAGAAATGATATCCCTTGCTTTAAAATTCTCCTTGTTTGCATACGCAGCAAGAGAGGAAATTTTATTTCGGTACTCAAAAGAAGGCTGTAAATTAAAGGTCCAGTTACATTTGTTTATTTGCTTTGCTGCAACAACACAGCAAAGAAAAAGAACAAATGGCCACGTTAACGTGTGAACAAATTCTTACTGGAAAAGATCTCACTGCAATCCTTTGTGTGTAAAATGTGAAGGTGGACAAAACTGATTCAGGACTGATGTCACAATTATGAATGTGTTGTGAAATATAGCGCTTTACTAGGGTCTTATTTCAGACATTGGAATCGCTGCACTTTTGTGTCTTCATTAGTGTCTCAAAAGAGACTGAGAAAATTAACAGAACAAAGATGAACTTTGTCTTTCTCCATCAGACCTGTCTTTGTCAAACCTTTCTTTTTATATGCAAATAGATTCTCCAAAGAATGCAATTGATAATATCTAAAAATAAGAAAATTGTGCCCAATTCTATATTGTGTAGTCACAAAATCTTTAAATTGAGCAATGATTTGACCCGTGCGCTCAGCGTTTGCAGTTTATTGAACGTCCACAGCATCTAAGTTGATGACTGGTTTCCAGTTTGGTCTTGTTGCTGTCACACAATGATCCCGCCAGCACAGCAGGAGCTGCAGGGCCAATCTGAAAGATCAGGAGATTATAACACATGATTCTGGACAAATGACTCAGCAGAGACCCTCTTGAGACCAGCAAATAAAATTATTTTTTAATTCATACTATTTTAATATAATATGATTTATATTATGATTATAATGTAAATTATATTATAAATGGCCAGGAATGGCTTTTGATCTCATGATGATTCAGCATTATTTAGAGGATGAAAGATTGTTGAAGGAGTAGAAGGAGGATTAGAAGGTTGAAATGGTGGAAATGAGAACATAGATGGTTAAAGAAATTAACGTTAAGAAAGAAAACTGAAGTGAAAACCCTAAAGAGAAAGAACTTCTTTACCTTCTATTTGTGCAAGAATCTTTAATGAGAAAAATTACAATGCCCAGTTAAATGATTAACCTGATGGCTGTAACTTGAATAGGCTGAATTCATTCAAGACCTAATCATTTACATTCCAATCTCAAACCCAGGGAGAGAGAGGAGGTGCGAGCTTTCCATTGTGATGCAATGACAAACAAAGGGGTGCAAGTTTTAGCAAACTCCTCACTGGGAGTGTTAGATGGGATGGGATCTGATCGGGGAAGTTATTTACCGGGAATGTAATGAAAGCTGTGTGTTATGTTAATCTCAGACATTGACTCCACAGGATACACACCACAGAGATCCAAATGGTCAAGAGTTTGAAAGACACCATAAATACCAAAGAACCTGTTGCTCTAAACCCAGATCTGGCTTGTATAAACAGCATCATTCAAAGAGATCCCCCAGGGGACCTGGGTGTGATAATGATCACAATACAGCAGATTGTGTAAACACAACTGCAACAACAGCTTAAGGTGCAACGGGTCCGACAGCAGTCAGATCTGACCATTATAAATCAGTTTATTTGACCTTTTTTCTTTACAGAAACATGATCATGATGATGATCCGTGTCTTTGTAAACTAAAACAGATTCTCTCATAATGGCATAAAACCTTAACAGGTTAAAGCCATATGCAACAACTGTCTGGCTAAGACCATTGAAGAAAAAATAAGATAGCACCATCTATCTTAGTGAAATCTGTGTAAAGGTCCAATATTAGACTGTGTTTCTCTCTGTGTTTGTTTTCCTTTCAGGCTGATGGCTGCCACTCTTCAGACCCAGACTCCACAAGGGTCTGGGCTGGCCGGCATCAGCTAGGATACACACACACAACTTAGCATAGGAGATGGGAGTGAAGATACTTCATGAAGCCATTCACACCCCACAGCACACATAGCTACATGGCTTCCCAGTGTAAAAACTGGAACTAAATTCTACAACACAGATTATGGTAGGATAGACACCACCCATCTCCTATACACAACATACACACACACACACACACACACACACACACACACACACACACACACACACACACACACACACACACACACACACACCTTTAACTCTAAAACCACACAACATCTCTACCTGGAATAGATCATAGGACTGTCCAGGCCAAAATCATTAATATAATGCAAATCTATCATACATTATTCACCTTCATACATATAGGACAAGGGCAATTATTTTCATAATTCCTTTTCAGTCAGGTTGAACAAGTTTATGGCTTACAGCTATGTCAACTTCCTATATGTATTTCATGTAAGGTGCATAAAACATGTGCATGACTATCAACACACACACACACACATCAATTGATTGACAATTAATTGATTAGTAAATTGATGGACAAAATCTTTATTATGTCCAGTCATTGGTATTGTTGCAAACTGGGAGGGCCCCCTAGTTTCCAACATATCACTAATGACAATGAAAATATATCTAAAAGAGTTAGATGCAGAGTGCAGGCATTTCTATCAATTAATAAAACAATTCTCAGTCAGACCTGCCTTATTGAGTGTGTCTTAGCCTGTACATCAAATGCACAGAAGATGAGTGCAAAAGCTAAACTAGAGATTTTAAATCTCTGTTTCTGTAAATCTCATCCTCTAAGTGATTTGATTGAAATATTAGCTTTCAGTAATGATTTGAAAGTAAAAACCAACTGATATAGACACTTTTATAATAACAATTATTAAAATGTGTAATTCCATGTTTAATTATGTGATATATTTTAATTATGCATACTTCTGGTAAATATACTTGTGATATTGATGTTTTGTTACCCTTCCTGTAATTCATCCAGCCCACGTTTAAATTCCACTTCCATGTCAGTGGTAGTGAAGAATCTGGCTATCAAATGAGACCTACTCACTAAATATTTGACCCTGAGAAATGAGACCGTATTTACCACTCACACTTCTGACATGAGTTTATCATGTGTTGTTGTTCTTATGTTCTTGTGTTTATCCAACAACTCTCTTTTCCCATCTCACAATAACCAGAAAGTCATCAGTGTTCAATTATTGCATGGTTATTCAGAAGTTGTTCAGGTGTCTCACACACAATGGAGCATCATCAGTGAAATGATTCCTTCACCCATGGAGATCTGACCTGCCCGGCAAACCAAACCTTCTGTTTGAAGGTGACCGAGGACTTCTCAAAGGGTCAGCTATAGCTAAGAATACTGGGGAGGACAGGACACAGATGCTTCCTCAAAGTGTAAAGACACTTTCCACTGACACTTTCTGCTCATGCTGATGGACACAACAGACTTGGGACAACAAGTCATTCTACAGACTGAAAACTATCACAATCAAGTGCAGGTGGAAGCAAACCTGACCGACAGGATCATAGATATCCTGTCCAATTGCGACAGTATCCAGTCAGCACAGTACGCCTACATCTAAAGGGACTGTGCCAGAGGTGTGTTTTGCAGTGTTTTCATCTTCATGTTCAGCCTGTCTTAATGTTGTTATTTCAGGTGACTACTTGATTCCTGCACCCATGGATTTGTGCTGTTAACAAGGATCAGCACCATGAACACTCCGGAAACAACATCCAAAATATGGAAACAGGGAATATCCAAATATGTCCCCTTGGATTTTACTGCTAAGACAAAAGCTGAGATCCAACACCCTGCATTAAAACAATAAAACTCAATCTGAAGAGAAGATCTCACAGAGAAACTATAGGACACCGCCCTGACCAAAACCCTCTCCCCCTCTCTACCTCCCTTTCCTCCCCTTCCCCCTGATTCAGGTCCCAGAATGCAGATATACTACATATGATTTATCTTGTGAATCTATTGTTTTATCCCTTTCATGTCTGGTGTCTTTTTAAAGGTCATAGTGCGATTGGTAAAATGGTCTCAACATCACTGAAGTCACTGGTAGGGTTAGAAAGATTGAAACATATGAGAATTGTGTTCTCCTTTTTTGAGTGGTCTCTCCAAAGATATCTGATCCTCTACCAAACATAGTTTAGGTGTTTGTGTTGCAAATATTTACAACCCTTTGTTCTGGTCTGGGTATTTAAGGAAGGGTAGCGGGGCTGCCATTGGGGAACATTCTGTAGACAGAACCCCCATGCAGTGTTGTGTCTGTGTCATAAGAGGCACTCACACACACTGTATGTATTGTGCCAGATATGACTCTTTGAAACTATTTTCATATTACTTGGTAATTGTATTTTATATTCTTATGCTGAATGTTGTGTACCATGGATTCATGTTTAATTATGATGAAGTTCTGTCTGGCCAAAATAAACCTTTGTCTTGATTTACCTTGTATTATTCTGAAACCATTTATTCTAGTATTGATCAAACTGGAGTCCTTTATTTCCACAATTCTTTTGCCAGAATAGATCAAACCGAGGAGCCCTGACTGAAGCATGGAGCGCAGCATACGGGATAATCTGATTTCTGACTATTACTGTATTAGCAAGTTGCAGCTTTCGTGACTATTACTAAAATTACACTTTCTGTTGAGTAAGCATGTGCGACCACTTAAAGGTAAAATATTCACTCTGTAATCCCCTGACTAATATCAGAACTGGCTAGGTTGTGATCGTGGGCGGGCGAAACCGACGCTTTCTGTTCCTGTGCGATATCGGGTCCCTTGATGAACGAATATTTGAAATTAAGAGATACTAAGAGAAATCAACGATCCAAATTAAATCACAACTAAACTTATGATCAGCTGTTAAGTTACAAATGTAACAAAGTTACAAAGAATTGGAGTCAGATCAAATTAACAAAGTCAGATTTAAAATTCAATGGTCATAAATTAAGTGAATCCAACAGAAGTGCTGAGAAGGCAGACACGCAGAAGTCCTTCGACCAGGCCGTTAGATTCTGTCCTTGGGCTAACATTTGGACCTTACAATTAACTGCACTTATAAAGCATTTATTTATCTTTGTTCATGTTAATTTCAACATTTACTAATACATTATTAAAATCTTGTTAACATTAGTTAATGCACTGTGAACTAACATGAACAAATCATGAACAGCTGTATTTTTATTAACTAACATTAACATAGATTAACTAATGCTGTTAACTAATCGTGAACCATGTTGTTCATGGTTAATTCATATTAACTAATGTTAACTAATGCAACCTTATTATAAAGTGTTACCATTTTTGTTTTGCAGCCTTTTGTTGCAAGCACATTCTATGTGGCCTTTTTTCCCACAACTATGGCACACCAAATCTTTACTTAGATGCAAGATGTTCGGCTTTGCCACATCTAAAACATGTTGCATTTTCCATTTTAATTCTGGAATGTGCTTATGTCAGCAGACAATTTATGGACTTTATCTGAGATACTGAAGTGCTGTGCTTCTTTAGCAGCAAGTTCCATGCTTACACTTATTTCAGTGACTCTCTGCAATGTGAGATTACTTTCACTTCACAGCCTTTTTTGAATGGCTTCCCTTCTTAATCCACATACGAGTCTGTCCCTGATGGTATCATTCATAACATCGCCGAATTCACAGTGTTCTGAAAATTTCTTCAGTGCAGCCACAAACATAGTAACAGTTTCTCCCTCTTCCTGATTTCTCTTGTGAAACCGAAGTCATTCCGCTATCACCAGCGGTTTAGGTGAAAAATGTGCACTCAACACCTCCACAATCTCAGCATAAGTTTTCTCACCTGGTTTCCTAGGCTGTACAAGACTGCATAGCAAAGTGAAAGTCCTTGGACCCATCACACTGAGGAACATAGGCACAATCTTCTCATCCTCAATGTCGTTTGCCAGCAGGAAATATTCAAATCTCTCCGTGTATGAGCTCCATTGTTCAACATTTTTGTTGAATTGTCAGATATTTCCAATGATGCCAACCATAGCGTCTTTTCGAATCAATTCACAGGCACTGAGCTTGTGTCACGTTCAACTGGTTTCTGCACTTCACTCTTGTTTTCGGCAATTCAAACACGCAGAGGTTCTTTCAAACATCCTCGTTGCCACTTTGTCGTGTCTTTCCCTTTTTATAAAGACAGAGGACACTAAAGAAGAGTCAGAGACATCAATTCAGGAACGAAAGAACTTGCATCTTTGTAATGCTCACATTACACTTGTGTATTCTCTCGAGCATATACTTCGTCATCATCACAAAAAAAAAAAAAAATTGCATCCACACAAGCACGGTTTAAAAACAAACCATTCCTTTCTGTCCTTCAATCCGTGCAGACGTGTTTTTCTCTCTGCTCCCTGCTGGCTCTCGCGCTGTTTTGTTTTGTCTAGTGTTTCGTCTCTTCTCTTCTCTGACTGCTGCTTTGCTGGACTCCTGAAAATACTGAAATGGAATTGATTAACTGGTCAATCAGCGCGATCGACAAGATTTTCTCACTAAGGAAGGGTGCCCCGGGAGAACCCACCTGCCCGGACGGGACCTTTGCTGCAGGGTACGTGAGGGACGCATGGAACAACTGGCAAGTCCTGTGCCTGGAGGCTCTGTCCGTGGAGGATGCGGAAGATTTATACATGATTGGATTATTGATGGCGGGGTTCCTATTCTTTGGCTTTGGGATTGCCCTGACCTATCGGAAGATTGGTAAGACAGCTGCAAGCAAATTCACCCAGCCGCTGTCTGTGGAAATTAAAGAATGCTTCGGGGTTGTGTGTGACCGTCTGAAGGAATTAGATCAGAAAGTGATAGGAATTGAGGAACTGAACCGTAACAATGCAGTCCGGACTGCGGATACGCAGGGTAGAGTGGGCTCTATCGGGGGTCAGATCGGTGAACTTTTACGGACTGTAACCGGTCTGGCCATGAGGCTGGACGTAATGTCTAGGGAAACTGCACAGACCGGACGCGAATGCTGAGGACCAGATCTGATTGATTGATTATGATCCGGACAAATTACCGAAGATCATCAAATGTATTAAAAAATAATAAATTGTATTTGCCTGAACTAATCAACTAGCCCAACGAACCTCACTTGGTCCCTATCTCTCGGTTGGGAGGTCAGCCGGGCAGCTGTCTGCTATCTTCCCCTGTGCACTGCCTTATCTCCCTTCAAGGACAAACCATAGAACTGAACTCGAAAACATCTGAAGTTATGGCTAACATTCTCACACAACACAATCTCAGACTCACTCGCACCATACATACCCGACCTTATTCCCTACCCGCCCCATCCGTCTGCCTGTCTGTTATCTATCTCCTCTCCCACTCCATACAAAAAATCCCACCACGTGACCACGTGTACTGTGTCATGTTTATGTTTATGTTTATGTTTATGTTTTGTTGTGTTTGCTATGTAATGCTTGCTAAATTGCATTCTTGTATTTCTGGAGAGCGTAGGGCGGCGCCTGAATAATCGGCTGCGGCCCGGAGGCTTGCTCCAAACTTCATTTCGTTATACTGTACTTGTACATGTGTAATGACAAATAAACTTCAACTTCAACTTCAACAAACTGTCCACATGAAAACGCAAAACCACGCTATGATTGGCAGACTGATTTCCACAGGGGTCCCATCCATGACATGGGATGCCGAGGGATGCCATGGGCTTGGTGAAACCCTTCTACAAGTTCCTTTACTTTGGACTCACACACTTGCCTTGCTATTTTGTATTATTGCATTCTGGCGCCTCTGTTCTGCAATACAATGAGATAAATGCACATGTATCTGTATATATGTGATAAGCGCTGTTAGCAGAGTTATTAAAAGCTACGTCCGCCATTGCATAGACTCGACTCATGTAAACAAAAGAGATAACGGCGCACAATCTGACGTCAAGCAAAGGAGAGAACGGTGCACACTTCGACTCTAAAAATCTTCACCCTGGCCGGACTTTTCAAAAAAGTAATTTTACATTTGTGAATCGATTCAGAATCGTCCGCAACATGATGCATCTAAGAATCACATTTTCCCCCCACACCTAAAGCAGTCACATTCAAATGAATTTATTGACTCTTTCAAATGTTTTATTTTTAATTTTTTTATAATTCAACTTTTTTATTGTACAGCAGTCAAAACTTAAGAGTATATCACCACAGTATTCATTAATCACCTTTGCAATTACATTCAGCCACTAGTCACCATCAGTGGAATAAAGTCAAAGCACACTCTTATAATTTTATACTTAGACTTAAAATCTGAAATTGCACTATTGTTACTATTGTTTGCACTATTTGCCATCGCCACTTTACCTCTATAATTCACTTTATCCATCTCTTTTTAAATCTTTCTTTTGTTGTTGTTACTGTTAAACTTTTGTTGTTATTGTTTGTTGTTGTTAGGCACCTAGGGTCTGAGAGTCATAGAATTTCAATTCTCTGTATGTATGTACTGTACGTATGGCAGAATTGACAATAAAGCTGACTTTGACTTTGACTTTGAAAAGCACATGGAAATTAAACAGTAAAGCAGTCCTACACATTCACACCATTTGTATATGCTGCCAAAAAGATTATTTTTCTCACTCATTATGCAGTCTCTCCAGCATGCTCTCATATGAAGCTATTTCACTCATCCCATCAATCCAATCTTTCAGGTCTGGGGTTTTGGGTATTTTGTTCTGAATTAATTTCCCCCTAGCTTCCCTTATGTTCTTACCCACATTAGATAGAATGTACAGTCAGTCATTATCATGGATAATCCTTCTGCCATATTGTTTTCAGGTTATTACAAATATCTGCAGTTACACTAAGCACTGATTTGTAACACATAGAAGCAGTCTGAACTTCACGTGGCAACTGAAGATAGACATAAACAGGGTTATCACTTGCATTGAATTTGTATCTGATCTGCAAATACTTCCAAAAATGTCCTCGGCCCCCAATATTATATTTTTTCACCAATTCAGCAATTGCGAATTACGACTTTATATCTCACAATTCTGAGAAAAGAAGTCAAAATTGCATGATATAAAATCAGAAATGTAAAGATGATAAACTCGAGATGTAAACTCGCGATAACATAAGAAGTCTGCTTTGGGTCAATCATAAAGACTTATTAAGATGTTGTGTTTACTCTATGCTGTTTATAGTAAGCTTTTTATAGGTTTTCTATTTAAATATGCACTAAATGATCATCTTTGACCGTTGCACCACGTCTCACAGCTTTTTCAACATCACACTCGAGAGCGAGTCTTTTTTTTTATTCATCAGAGTTGCGACATGAACTGTTTCCATACTCTTATTTCTACAGTTTATTATTAGTCATCTTGACTCCACTTTTTCCTGGGGTTTTGCAAACAGACACATTTTGAAAACTGCTGAATTGCCTGGAGTGGCTGAATGTGACATTAAATGGTCCTGAACATCTCTAGATAACCACAATTTTACAAAAAATATTAGTGATAAAGTACTGCAGTGTGGTTGCTAATTTACAAATAAAAAAGGAGCAACCTCTGTAAAAAATGTTGTATCTCTATAGAACAGACTTTACTTAAGAAAATAAGAAAACTTACACTACACTTACAGTACATGTTGTTTGTTTGGCCAGCAAAATAAGTAAACGTGACTTTTAAATACAAGTCATACAGGTCTGAAACGATGTGTGTTTAAAAGTGTGTGTTATCATGTTTGGGTGAATTATATCTTTAATGTTTAACCATATTTAATTTGGCGAGTTAATGTTTATGGATATGACAATTTTAATATGGCAATTTTTTTTATATTGAGAACATTATATAAACAAAGAAATTTGCTGCTATTATTGCTGTTGCTGTTATTGCTGTTGCTGCTGTTATTGCTGTTGCTGCTGTTATTGCTGCTGCTGTTATTGATGCTGCTGTTATTGCTGTTGCTGCTGTTATTGTTGCTGCTGCTGTTATTGCTGTTGCTGCTGTTATTGTTGCTGTTATTTCTGTTGCTGCTGTTATTGCTGATGCTGCTGTTATTGCTGTTGCTGCTGTTAATGCTGCTGTTATTGTTGCTGCTGTTATTGCTGCTGCTGTTATTGCTGTTGCTGCTATTGCTGCTGCTGTTATTGCTGTTGCTGCTGTTATTGATGCTGCTGCTGTTATTGCTGTTGCTGCTGTTATTGCTGCTGCTGTTATTGCTGTTGCTGCTGTTATTGATGCTGCTGTTATTGCTGTTGCTGCTGTTATTGTTGCTGCTGTTATTGCTGCTGCTGTTATTGCTGTTGCTGCTGCTGTTGTTATTGCTGCTGCTGTTATTGTTGCTGATGTTATTGCTGTTGCTGCTGTTATTGCTGCTGCTGCTGTTGTTATTGTTGCTGCTGTTATTGCTGTTGCTGCTGTTATTGCTGTTGCTGCTGTTATTTATGTGGCTGTTGTCATTGCTGCTGCTGTTATTGCTGTTGCTGCTGTTATTGCTGTTGCTGCTGTTATTTCTGTGGCTGTTGTCATTGCTGCTGCTGTTATTGCTGTTGCTGCTGCCGTTATTGCTGCTGCTGTTATTGCTGCTGCTGTTATTGCTGTTGCTGCTGCTGTTATTGCTGTTGCTGTTATTGCTGTTGCTGCTGCTATTGCTGTTGCTGTTATTGCTGTTGTTGCTGCTGCTGTTATTGCTGTTGTTGTTGCTGCTGTTATTGCTGTTGCTGCTGCTGTTATTGTTGTTGCTGCTGTTATTGCTGTTGCTGCTGTTATTGTTGCTGTTGTTATTGCTGCTGCTGCTGTTATTGCTGCTGCAGTTATTGATGTTATTGCAGCTGTTGTTATTGCTGTTATTGCTGTTTCTGCTGTCATTGCTGTTGCTGCTGTTGTTGCTGCTGCTGCTGTTATTGCTTTTGCTGCTGTTATTGCTGTTGCTGTTATTGCTGCTGCTGTTGTTGCTGTTATTGCTGCTGTTATCGTTGCACCACGTCTCACAGCTTTTTCAACATCACACTCGAGAGCGAGTCTTTTTTTTTATTCATCAGAGTTGCGACATGAACTGTTTCCATACTCTTATTTCTACAGTTTATTATTAGTCATCTTGACTCCACTTTTTCCTGGGGTTTTGCAAACAGACACATTTTGAAAACTGCTGAATTGCCTGGAGTGGCTGAATGTGACATTAAATGGTCCTGAACATCTCTAGATTATCACTAATATTTTTTGTAAAATTGTGGTTAAGTACTGCAGTGTGGTTGCTAATTTACAAATAAAAAAGGAGCAACCTCTGTAAAAAATGTTGTATCTCTATAGAACAGACTTTACTTAAGAAAATAAGAAAACTTACACTACACTTACAGTACATGTTGTTTGTTTGGCCAGCAAAATAAGTAAACGTGACTTTTAAATACAAGTCATACAGGTCTGAAACGATGTGTGTTTAAAAGTGTGTGTTATCATGTTTGGGTGAATTATATCTTTAATGTTTAACCATATTTAATTTGGCGAGTTAATGTTTATGGATATGACAATGTTAATATGGCAATTTTTTTATATTGAGAACATTATATAAACAAAGAAATTTGCTGCTATTATTGCTGTTGCTGTTATTGCTGCTGCTGTTATTGCTGTTGCTGCTGTTATTGCTGCTGCTGTTATTGCTGCTGCTGTTATTGCTGTTGCTGCTGTTATTGTTGCTGCTGCTGTTATTGCTGTTGCTGCTGTTATTGTTGCTGTTGCTGTTATTTCTGTTGCTGCTGTTATTGCTGATGCTGATGTTATTGCTGTTGCTGCTGTTAATGCTGCTGTTATTGTTGCTGCTGTTATTGCTGCTGCTGTTATTGCTGTTGCTGCTATTGCTGCTGCTGTTATTGCTGTTGCTGCTGTTATTGCTGTTGCTGCTGTTATTGCTGTTGCTGCTGTTATTGATGCTGCTGTTATTGCTGTTGCTGCTGTTATTGTTGCTGCTGTTATTGCTGCTGCTGTTATTGCTGTTGCTGCTATTGCTGCTGCTGCTGTTATTGCTGCTGCTGTTATTGTTGCTGATGCTGTTATTGTTGCTGCTGTTATTGCTGTTGCTGCTGTTATTGCTGCTGCTGTTATTGTTGCTGATGTTATTGCTGTTGCTGCTGTTATTGCTGCTGCTGTTGTTATTGTTGCTGCTGTTATTGCTGTTGCTGCTGTTATTGCTGTTGCTGCTGTTATTTATGTGGCTGTTGTCATTGCTGCTGCTGTTATTGCTGTTGCTGCTGTTATTGCTGTTGCTGCTGTTATTTCTGTGGCTGTTATTGCTGCTGCTGTTATTGCTGTTGCTGCTATTGCTGCTGCTGTTGTTATTGCTGCTGCTGTTATTGTTGCTGATGTTATTGCTGTTGCTGCTGTTATTGCTGCTGCTGCTGTTGTTATTGTTGCTGCTGTTATTGCTGTTGCTGCTGTTATTGCTGTTGCTGCTGTTATTTATGTGGCTGTTGTCATTGCTGCTGCTGTTATTGCTGTTGCTGCTGTTATTGCTGTTGCTGCTGTTATTTCTGTGGCTGTTGTCATTGCTGCTGCTGTTATTGCTGTTGCTGCTGTTGCTGCTGCCGTTATTGCTGCTGCTGTCATTGCTGTTGCTGCTGCTGTTATTGCTGTTGCTGCTGTTATTGCCCTTGCTGTTATTGCTGTTGCTGCTGCTATTGCTGTTGCTGTTATTGCTGTTGTTGCTGCTGCTGTTATTGCTGTTGCTGCTGCTGTTATTGCTGTTGCTGCTGCTGTTATTGTTGTTGCTGCTGTTATTGCTGTTGCTGCTGTTATTGCTGCTGTTATTGTTGCTGTTGTTATTGCTGCTGCTGCTGTTATTGCTGCTGCAGTTATTGATGTTATTGCAGCTGTTGTTATTGCTGTTATTGCAGCTGTTGTTATTGCTGTTTCTGCTGTCATTGCTGTTGCTGCTGTTGTTGCTGCTGCTGCTGTTATTGCTTATGCTGCTGTTATTGCTGTTGCTGTTATTGCTGCTGCTGTTGTTGCTGTTATTGCTGCTGCTGTTATTGCTGTTGGTGTTATTGCTGTTATTGCTGTTGCTGTTATTGCTGTTGCTGCTGCTGCTGCTGTTATTGCTGCTGCTGCTGTTATTGCTCTTGCTGCTGTTATTGCTGCTGCTGCTGTTATTGCTGCTGCTACCGTTATTGCTGCGGCTGTTGTTATTGTTACTGCTGTTATTGCTGCTGTTATTGTTGCTGCTATTGTTGCTGCTGTTATTGCTGTGGCTGTTGTTATTGCTGTGGCTGTTGTTATTGCTGTTATTACAGCTGCTGTTATTGCTGCTAGAAACAAATGCTGTGACGCCAAACTCCCTTGTGGAAGAAGAACGTCGTTGTTTTTACAGCTGTGACAATGGGCACTTACCAGGATCAACTAAATGCTGGATTTTCAAAAGTATGTGAAGTTCACGGCTCCACTGTTGCAGTAAACTTGCACAACGTTCTTGAATGAATAATGTATAGATGCACGCCGGTCTTTTATTGCAGGGACATAGACTTTACACTTTCACGCCCCTAAACATGAAGCGGAACAAAACGAACTGACTGGTTGCGTTACATGTCAGTCAAACAACTCTCAAACTGCGATAAAGTCCAGACCTTCTGCCGTCAGTCTGAAGGTCTGGTTATGTGAGACTACTGTTGTTATTGCTGCTGCTGCTGCTGCTGCTGCTGCTGCTGTTGGTTATTGCTTCTGTTGTTGTTGCTTCTGTTGTTATTGCTGCTGTTGGATATTGCTGCTGCAGAGCACGTACAGAGATGTGCTACTGCCAATGCATACACAACATGCTGCTGTGAGCAACTAAGACATGCTGCTACTGTACAATAGCATGCATGAATTACCCATAGTAGATCTATACAGGTGGAGCTGGTGAAGATTGTGGGTTTCTGAAAGTGTGCTGCAACTCCTACAGCAGATACTGACCATGTATTTTAAAGTTGAGCAGCGATCTCATTGGCTACTGATATAGCAGGAACCAATCACCTGTGCCCTATAGAAAACAATGTGATTGCAAGCAGATTGAGTTAAGAACCTTTCAGCCTGTGCCATCTAGAGTTTCTTGACAGAACCTTTAAAGGGGTGGTAAAACACTAACACTGGTTTCTAACTTTAGCTAGTGTGTAATGTTGCTGTTTGGTTTGCTGTTTAGAGTACTAAAGAGGGGTGGTGTTGGGTAAGTTTAAGGGTAAAGTTAGGGACAGGTGTGGTGGTGTTGGGTAAGTTTAAGGGTAAAGTTAGGGACAGGTGTGGTGGTATGGGTAAGTTTAAGGGAAGTGTCAACAGAGTAATTATAAATGTAATTACAGAAATGAATTACAGATGTAATTACATGCAGGTATTTTTGTAAGTACAAGTAAAAACATGTATGTACACAATAAGTGCATTGTATCAAATGAGTAATTTAAATGTTAGTACATAGTAGTTAAGGACACCTAATATAAAGTGGGTCCCAATGCACAACCAAATGCTAAGACTAATGAGGACAAACAGAGAATGGGTACTAATACATTATTAAAATCAAAAGTTGTATTGGTTAACATTAATTAATGCACTGTGAACTAACATGAACAAACAATGAACAGCTGTAATTAATTTATTAACTAACGGTAACAACTATTTACAAATACTGTAACAAATGTATTGCTCATTGTTAGTTCATGTTAGTTAATACATTAATGTTAACAAATGAAACCTGTTGTAAACCATTGTAAAGTGTTGCCCATTAATTATATAATAAAAGAGGACGTATTTATATAATAAATCCACCTCTTCACTATTGTGCATTCATGTTTTATTTCAGGAATTTATTTCTGGTGGATTATGTTCTGGGAGACGCTGAAGAGAGTAATAATTTGAGACAGTTGCAGTTTGGACATTTTTTTTTTGGATGCTGGCAGTACAGAGAACTGACCTCAGTTGGTCAGGAAAGGGACACAAGCCAAGACTCGCATCAGCCAAAACGACCCAGACTATCGTCTCTATCTGCAGTCTGAAAACCCTGGAGGCAACGTAAATCCGCTCCTTTAGCAAGGATACACTGTATAGACATAAAGAACAGGATGCAGCTGCTGTAGTCATTCACAGCAGACACTATGTCTCGTGACGTCTACCAGACAATAATTTGCCAATATCTGGCAATAATTTATAGAAATAAGCAGAAAATGTGGACTGTTAGTGATCAGGATGTTTATTCTTTCCACTGATCTGCTAAAGCACAAATATGTTTAGGGGGAAGAATTGATGTACTCATAATAAAATAACTCTTGTGGTGGGAGTATTAGCATATGTTCCAAACCATTTTTGCAATACTGTGGTGGAACCATGTCACAAATACAGGATCAGCTGGCACTTTGATATATACATTAAAATAGCTCTTTGGCAATTCAATCATGGTGTTATAACTTAAATGATTTTCATTTCAGTTGAATTATTCAAATTATTTGTTTAACCCTCAAACCCTTTCCTGTTTACACTTTTGGTCTTTGGGGTCAATATGACAAAAATTGTGACTGTACAAAAAAGTATACATTTTAATAATACAAATTATATATCATTATTTTTGTTTACTTCTCATCTATACGTATATGCTGTGTTTTGGGGGATATGAAGTATTGTTTTTACCGCAAAATCCCTCAACTACACCATTAGCATTGTAGCGTATGGACGGTTTCATAAATGATCAACGGACCAATACTTTGATTAGTTATAATGACTCAAACAAGACCGGCGCCGTGAAGTCTACAGACCGACAGGTTAATGGTGCTAAAAGGACACAAACCATGCCTCGTGCAGCCCACAAGAGACTATTATAAATAACAGCCCCCACCCTCACACATACCAAGGACATAAAGGACATCCGAATAGATTATATGACTTTTAACTTAGTTATTTTTCATTTTAGGTGTGCCGGGTTCCCTGTATGTATGCATGCTTTTTGTTATAACCATTTTAGATGTGTTTGATAGGTTAGAAACTGAAAGAATTGAAAATAATCAAAGATATATCCATGTGGAATTCCTAAAGACAAAGAAATGCTGAAGGCCTGTAGGCCAAATGTGTGTCACACCTGTAACACCGTGGGGGAAGTTTGGTCTGATTGGTCAGTTTGAATGTCTCACATTAGGGTTTCAGTCACATGGTCAAGGAATAGATAAAAGAAGATTGTAACTGTTGCTCTGTCTCTTTTATTCTCTGGCTCTCTCTTCTTGGGGGCCTTCTCTTTGGCTCTTCTCTTCTTTGCTCTCTTCTCTTCTTTGTCTCCCCCTCCCCCTCTCTCTCTCTCTATCCCTCAGGTAAAATTCATGCTGGGTACGATTAATGGTATAAGTTTTCATCATCTCATACATTTATTTTGTAACTATTTTAAGTGTAACCATAACTAGATTTTGTCATTAAATTCTTTCAATTACAAATGATGTGCTAACTAGTTTTGATTTGGTATTGACTTTGAAGTGCAAACTATTGCAATACAATATAGTCACATTATAGCAACACTCTCCCACATGTTTAGCTATTGTCACTGCGTTTATTTCCGTCGTTGGTATAAGCTGCAGTGGGTGGTAAAGACGAGAAATGTACAGTTTTCTATCATCTTGCTGATAACGTTTCTTTAGTCATTCGGCAACCCTGCAGTCAGAACCACTGTAGGCGATCCACCCTTACACTGAGATGCTCTGTGTATTCTGACACCTTTCTATCAGAACCAGCATTAACTTCTTGAGCAATTTTTCCATAATTTAGGAGCATTGACACTAAATGACCTACCACCCACAGTGGACAGCCGGAAATGAGGAGTGGACAAAAGACTAAGCTCAGACAATCTGAGGGACCGGGCAGGAGAGTAGTGGTGGAGTAAGTCAGACAGATATGGGGGTGCAAGACCATTTAATGCCTTAAATGTTAGAAGTAATGTCTTAAAGTGTTTATGTGATGCGACAGGTAGCCAGTGAAGATCATGCAGTAGAGGAGTTATGTGAGCAGAGCGCCTGGTGGAGGTGAGAACTCTGGCTACTGAGTTTTGGACACATTGTAACCTTGCAATAAGTTTTTTTAGGAAAGTCCCACAATCTTATTCCACTGAGATTTTTTTTTTACTAAGTAAAAGTCAATTGGGGTCATCCTGTGATTTAAACAAATACTAAACTTTTCTTTACACATGTGTTGACAGTCCAGAAGTGATACTGGTTTCATCCAGAGCACTACCATAGTGGTTGCTTTATTATTAAAGCCATTTGAATTCATGTTAGCAGGTCCTCAACCCAAGCATAAGCATCACCAGTGGTAACCCCCAAAACCACTAACATAACAGAAACTTTTAAATTCACACACAATAGAACATTAAACATTAACAAGTCTCTCCATTTTCTCATCTTGCCAAAAAAAAAACACTTTATTTAAATATTTACTTTTCCAATTCAGCCCTGTGCAAAGCATGGTGGGAAGTCAAAATGAAGCAATCACTTATGAACTAGAAATCTGATACAATGTTGTTAAATCAAAATTAATTGTTTAAATAAAGTGAACATCATCAAGAAAATCATATTTTGTGTATCATGATAAATATGTGGTATAGTGTAACATGTCATGCCCATTGAGACGTCACATTTTTAGAGTCGGTTTGAATGAAACTTCCAAAAACACAAACATAAAATTTGTTTCTGTCACATGCCTGTCCTGTCTCGTGTAGCACATGTGGTGTGTTGTTATTTTGGTCCATGTGCTCCTGTCTCTGTCTAGATCCCACCCCCCTTGTTATCTCTTTATTGGTTTCATTTGCCCCACCTGTGTTCCCTCGGTCCCTGCTTGTGTTTGTTAGTCTTTGTTGGATCGCTGTACTGTCTATGTCTCCCAGTTCCCTATGGTGGTATGTTTGAGTTTGTATTTGTTAGTTTGATTATTGTTTTGCCCCCTCGTGGGTTTTGTTTTGAGTTTGTTTAATTTTTTTGTTAATAAAGATCTTTCCTCCGCACGAGTCCTCACCTCAGTTTTCTTTAGTTGTAACATGACAGTTTCTTTAATTGTTTTGTTGCATGATTTTTGGTGTTTGTCTGCAACACTGTGGCAAGTGTTAGAACACCTCTTGGCAACTTGTAGACCCTAGTGCTAAGACAAGGTTTGGGCTATCCCATCACAAGTGGTCAATCGAGACAAATTACATTTGGAATTTAAATGCATCTCCTGTCCACATATTTTCTTTTCAAGATTCAAGAGTTTTATTTGTTACATACACAGTTATATACAGAATATACAACTGGCAGTGAAATGTAAACAGGTCCGCTCCATGGACAGTGCAAATTCACAGTTAAAAACACAATAATAGAAATAGAATAAAAAAAGTACTCTATATATATATATATATATATATATATATATGTGTGTGTGTGTGTGTGTGTGTGTGTGTGTGTGTGTGTGTGTGTATATATATATATATATATATATATATATATGTATATGTAGAATGAAAAATAAATAAAGAAGTGGAATAAAATAAGTGAAATAAACTGTGCAGTGAGTAAACTGTAGACTTATAAATATGTGGTTAACAGAAATGTACAAAGAAGTATAATGTGCAAACAGGTTGTTACATAGTAACAACGAGAACAGAAAGTGAAGTGAACTTCACATTTTGATTGGTCTGACCACAGAACAGTTTTCCACTTTGCCACAGTCCATTTTAAATGAGCCTTGGCCCAGAGAAAACGCCTGCGCTTCTGGATCATGTTTAGATATGGCTTCTTTTTTGACCTATAGAGTTTTAGCCGGCAGCGGCGAATGGCACGGTGGATTGTGTTCACCGACAATGTTTTCTGGAAGTATTCCTGAGTCCATGTTGTGATTTTCATTACAGTAGCATTCCTGTATGTGATGCAGCGCCGTCTAAGGGCCGAAGATCACGGGCATCCAGTATGGTTTTCCGGCCTTGACCCTTACGCACAGAGATTGTTCCAGATTCTCTGAATCTTTGGATGATATTATGCACTGTAGATGATGAGAACTTCAAACTCTTTGCAGTTTTTCTCTGAGAAACTCCTTTCTGATATTGCTCCAGTATGTTTGGCCGCAGCATTGGGGGAATTGGTGATCCTCTGCCCATCTTGACTTCTGAGAGACACTGCCACTCTGAGAGGCTCTTTTTATACCCAATCATGTTGCCAATTGACCTAATAAGTTGCAGATTGGTCCTCCAGCTGTTCCTTATATGTACATTTAACTTTTCCGGCCTCTTATTGCTACCTGTCCCAACTTTTTTGGAATGTGTAGCTCTCACTTTCAACATTTGATATGTTATCTATATTCTATTGTGAATAAAATATACATTTATGAGATTTGTAAATTATTGCATTCCTTTTTTATTCACAATTTGTACAGTGTCCCAACTTTTGGAATCGGGTTTGTACATGGGATTTTAATGTAGAGTTTTTATGTCAACATGTAAACAAACATGTAGAATGGCAGTAAATAAGTGTACTGAACATGCAGAGCCAAATCAAGATAACAGGAAAATATGTAGGTATGACTATCAGTTAAATTGTTTATGACTGTAACCTGAACAAAGAGGCATTTACAGTACAGGACCTTACATGCAGTCACATTACTGATGCAAGATCATGCGTATAAGATGTTGTTTTGTGCTGCTTTTTTGTGTACAGATTAAAGTAAATACAGGACAAAAAGAGAGAGGTTTAATTTAATTGTTTTATTTAAGTTCACAATAATACTGGTGCCTTCATGTAACCTAAACAAATCAATAATTTATTGTTAGTCATTCAGTGGAACATATAATTAAACTACTGAATGAATTAAGGTCTCTGAATATAGTTTAGTACAGATGTGGGCAGATGTGCTTGTTTCCTTTTCCTTTTCCTGTTTCCTTTTTTGATTTCAGTTTCCCATAGCAACAAAAATAATAATCATGAAAAATGAAAAAATATCAAATAGAATAAAGGCCAAAGTATTTTATTTCCTACTTCTAAGAAAAAGAAGCCAAAAATATTTTTAAAACAACAATTATAGTGAAGGGAAGTCCAATATTTTGCTTCAAAACCACATTCAGGAAACATTGGTTTAAATTAGCTTAAAAAAACAGAAGCAAGATGATGATGATGATGATGATGATTATAACAATGAAGTATGTTTTACAATAGGGATGTTTTCTCGCCATTATGTCCAAGCATGAACAATGCCATGTCAAATTGTGCTGTACTTTTTAAAAGAAACCAATTAAAATGCCATCTCTTTGTTAGTAGATAATCTGACCATAAAAAATACTATAGGATGGATGGCTGGATGGATGGCTGGATGGATGGATGGATGACAGACAGACATGACAGATACAGTAGATAGACAGACAGGTTTTTTTTTTCTTATATGGAATGGCTGTGTCCGATGAGGTTTGACATGTTGGCTGACCATCAGAGTTTATGTCCAAGCAGACTTGTTAATCTTGTTGAGCTTCCCTATCCCTTGGAACAACTCTGGGTGATTTTCTATCAGCTGTGCCCAGTAGTAGCAGTATTGAGAGAATTCAAAATTCAAAAGGTTCAACTCCTCAGTTGTTTGGTAAATGATTAGAGAGCAGCCATTGCCAGGTATCACATGAAAAGTTCCACAAGTTATGTGATTTTTAAACTGCAAGTGAATGTGTCAATAATATGAAGTGCCTGTTTAGACAGCAGCTCCTGAATTAAAAAGGGTGTGTTCATTTTACATAGTTCAGTGTTGTTTGTGGTAATTTGACAGTATTGGTATTTTGATGACAAAGACGTAGGGGAGCGTGGAGCACAACCTAATGCCACACATGCCAGGATGGCTTTGAAACTTTGTGTATTTACGAGTTGCCATATCAACACTATTTAGAGAAAAAATAGCGCCAAAATTAAGAAATCTTTGGAAGATATCACTGAACATCCATTTAACCATAACAAAAGTAAATTTCTTACTTAAGTTTATTTTTCATCTCTGGTTTTTGTGTTTATTTGAAATAAGACAAATAATAAAGATGAAATAAGTGCAACGTTCATGACAACCAGGAATACTGACATGCTGTCCATGACGGCTAAAGACTCTGACGAGGCACAGTGAAGGCTGGAGGCTCTGGAATGGCGGCCATGATGGCTGTAGGCTTTGGTTTGGTGGCCATCTTGTCTGAAGACACAGGCTTAGTGGCCATTTTGTCTGAAGACACAGGCATACCTGCCATTTTGTCAGAAGACACAGACGTAGCGGGCATCTTGTCCGAAGATACAGGCATAGCATACCATAAAACACATTATGCGCACAACGTTACCACTTCAGAACCTGGGGGTTTATCTTTACATTTCACTGCTGGTTGTATATTCTGTATATAACTGTGTATGTGACAAATAAAACTCTTGAACTTGAACTTGCCTATCCAGTAAATCACAGCAACCACTCGTGCTCTCACAACACACCACACCACCCGTAGTGAACACTGCGGACTACCAGTCGAACCACCACCACACCCAGAAGACTGCACGTTCCACCTACTAAAATGACAAGGAAAACACTTATCACGTGCTGGCAGAAAGAACCAGCCTGTCACTCAATACATGGCAACCGCTCACTGACTGGTGTTCATTGAATGTGGTTGGCCTGCAAAGTGTCATTCCAAATTATGGCACCAAAACACCTCAAAACACACAAAAAAGAAACAATCCAAACAAAAGACATTCAAACAGAACACAGCGTAACTACACAAAACATAAACTATAAAAGACAATAGTAGTGACAACACGTATCTTCTCATTGCTGTACCCCACCTCAAGTCCAATAGTTAATGAATACTTAGAAGGACTACTTTTGGATGCGTCCTCCCAGGTGGTCAATGCAATATCATTCCGGTCTCTAGGAGATCCTCTGCTACTGAAATTAAATCGTCAAACTATTGCATTAGAGTTGCAAACATATCTGCAACAGAGGTACAGTTTGGGTAAGAGGATGGATGGATGGATGGATGGATGGATGGATGGATGGATGGATGGATGGATGGATGGATGGATGGATGGATGGATGGATGGATGGATCAGACCAAACCTTGTAAATCCATGAATGCATTCTCACCATGCATTTTGTTGTTGACATCAGTGCTGTTGAGTACCTACATGAATGCTCTTGAGTTGTTGAAGTGGATTTAATTAGACAGATCTGAAAAACACAGGATGGATTTGTTAGAGCCAGGTTTGGCCAGACAGATGGGTTTCTTTTTTATTATTATTGGACATTCCAGACAGTAACAAACACCCACATATACCCTGGAAGATGCCAGAAATTTTTGGAATTTTGAATATGGAAAAGGAGGGAATCAAAGGGTGACTAAGGTAGTTAGCTATTTTCTGTGAATGTGTAAAACTCATTAGCCACTGTAGGGAAAAAACTAGAAGAATAATGAAGTGCCGTAAAAAAAACACTGTCTCCAAGAAAATTTTAAACAGCCTTGCACACGTTTCAGTTGTACTGCACATATTCTTTCAGAACTTCCCTCTTCAGGCCATGAGAGACCCACAGCTGGCATATCAAAGTGCTGCTACATTTCTCTCCAAAACGTTAGGAAATTAAATTAAATTATGGCATTTGAAAGGGTCCTGTTTTTGTTTTGGAAGTTCCCACCAACTCGTTTACATGCATGCAAAGTCAAAAAACACTTTCATTGTCTTATAATATGCATTTATTTTTACTCCCAAAGGATTCGCTCAATAATACTTTTGTGCCAACTGCAGTTAAACCTTTCAATAGAGAATTGCCAAAATGAGATGTCAGATATACTGTAGTTTTTAAGTCATATACTGTATTATGTGAGTCTAATGTTGTGTACTGGCCATGAAATGGTTGTCCAAGTGGGACAGTAACATCTATTCTATTCTATTCTATTCTATTCTATTCTATTCTATTCTATTCTATTCTATTCTATTCTATTCTATTCTATTCTATTCTATTAGTAACTAAATGACAGGGCATCTGTTGAATCACAATTATGACAAAGTAGTTTGTCCCAAAGCTTTCCTACTCTTCTGCTACACGCCCCAAAAATATGTACTTTTTCTTCACGAAAACAGTATGTGAATTGAGGCACAATGATTGAGTCAATCTGTATTTCATTACTAACAGTAAAATCACTTAAATTATTATCAGATCTTGAATATAAAATGTTACGATTATTTGCAAAACAATAAGAGTCCTCCTATTGTTGAACTTGTTTCCTTTGTCTACCCAACATTATATTCAAATATCTCTTGTATTCCTTCTGTGCACTTTTAATCTTACGTTTAACTGCTTAATTTAGCTTTTTACTTTCTGCAGATCATTCTACAAGAATCAAGAATCTGAGATTGTTTGAAAAACAGAATTTAGAATGTTCCATCTTAAAAATCAGAACACCGACTGTTCCATCTTAAAAATATATCTAAATTATGACATATACTGATCAGGTATAACATTATGACCACCTTCCATATTTTGATTTTGGTCCCCCTTTTGCTGCCAAAACAGTCCTCACCCATCGACGCATGGACTCCACTAGACCCCTGAAGGTGTGCTGTGGTATCTGGCACCAAGATGTTAGCAGCAGATCCTTTAAGTCCTGTAAGTTGTGAGGTGGGGCCTCCATGGATCAGGCTTGTTTGTTCAGCACATCACACAGATGCTCAATTGAATTGAGAACTGGGGAATTTGGAGGCCAAGTCAACACTTCAAACTCGTTTTGCTCCTCAAACCATTCCTGAACAATTTTTGTTTTGTGTCAGGAGCATTATCCTGCTGAAAGAGCCACAGCCACCAGGGAATGCCGTTTCCATGAAAGGCTGTACATGGTCTGCAACAATGCTTAGGTAGGTGGTACGTATCAAAGTAACATCCACATGGATGGCAGGACCCAAGGTTTCCCAGCAGAACATTGCCCAAAGCATCACACTGCCTCCACCGGCTTGCCTTCTTCCCATAGTGCATCCTTGTGCCCCAGGTAAGAAACACACATGCAAATGTGATTCATCAGTCCAGGCCACCTTCTTCCATTGCTCCGTGGTCCAGTTCTGATGCTCACATGCCCCTGCTTTTGGCATTAGACAGGGGTCAGCATGAGCACCCTGACTGGTCAGCGGCTGTGCCGCCTCATATGAAACAAACTGAGATGCTCTGTGTATTCTGACAGCTTTCTATCAGAACCAGCATTAACTTCTTGAGCAATTTGAGCTCCAGTAGCTCGTCTGTTTGATCAGACCACACGGGCCAGCCTTCGCTCCCCACGTGCATCGATGAGCCTTGGCCGCCCATGACCCTGTGGCCGGTTCACCACTTGTTCCTTCCTTGGAGCACTTTTGATAGATCCTGACCACTGCAGACCGGGAACACCCCACAAGAGCTGCAGTTTTGGAGATGCTCTGACCCAGTCGTCTAGCCATCACAATTTGGCCCTTGTCAAACTCGCTCAAATCCTTACGCTTGCCCAATTTTCCTGCTTCTAACACAACAACTTTGAGGACAAAATGTTCACTGGCTACCTAATATATCCCACCCACTCTCAGGAGCCGTGAGGAAGAGCTCATCAGTGTTATTCACTTCACCTGTCAGTGGTCATAATGTTATGCTTGATCATGCAAAATGCTGAACAGTTAGTTCATGACCAGAAGCCAGTGATTTTAGTTTATAAAGTTATAAATATGGATCTTTTTCTAAAATGCATGGCTTCACTTCAGAAGGCCTCTATTAACACACATACGGCTCGTATGGATTACTTTTATGATGTTTGAATACAAATCTAAGAGACCATTCACTGCCATTATAAATCTTGGAAGAGCCAAGATATGCAACACTTGTTGAAGATGAACAGGTAGGTGGTTGAGGCCATCTCACTTGCATATGAGGCAGCCAGACAGCCTTGGCTGTTCGGGCCCATTCTACTAAGAGTATGGCTGCCTCTTAGGCTCTTTTGGCAGGGGCTTCCCTGCAGGATGTTTGTGATGCGGCAGGATGGTCCTCTCCGCACACTTTGCTCGGGTGCTCACCTCTTAGACAATGTACAGACGGGCATCCGGCTCATATGGGGGCGTGGGTATTCTCGTTGCCATTGCGGTGACGCAGCGTGAGTTCCCTTGAAAGGGAACATCTCGGTTACAACTGTAACCTTAGTTCCCTGAACAGGGAACGAGACGCTGCGTCACCCTGCCATACTCCCCGCATGCCCGCAAGCGCCTTGCTTCATCCTTATTCCAGAAGCTGAAGGCGTGTGTTTGCCGGTATGCTTTATAGTTTCCATGTCTATGACGTCACCCGCCTATGACATTCCGTCTCTCCATTGGATTGATTGCACACGTGCTTCACGACGCAATTATGCAGAGGGGTTCCCATTGCGGTGACGCAGCATCTCGTTCCCTATTCAGGGAACTAAGGTTACAGTCATAACAAATATGTTTTTGTTTTTTCTCAGGCACTGTGTCCAGCCAAATGTGTCTAAGTAGGTTAGCATCAAACTATTTATTTTGATCTCTTGTGGTATACAATACTGTTGCAGGGACATGCCGTGTTCTTTGCTAAACTATGCAGATACTGTAGTTTGATTGTTCTTACCCACTCTCCCACACAGTCAGCTGACATTACCCTGAGGGTATAGTAATGTGGGTGCACCTATGTTTATCATTTCACTTTACAGTTGCTATTTAGTCTGTTGTTTAAGGTCATCAAAATTAAGATTTTGATCTTATCCAGCACTATCCCACACTGTTATCTGATTTTCAAATAGACAGCAGAAGAAGGTGTTAACAGTGACCCTTGCAATAAGGTTCAGTGCATCAGGGATAATGAACTAATGATCAACAATACTTTTATAGCACTTAACCTCTAAAGGTATTTATAATGATTTTGAATTGGTTATATTGGTTTGTATTCACTGTAAAGCCAAGCTTTTAAGCTTTAAAATTACAACTTTTTTGTTTGACTCTGGCGCCCTGCCATCGATCCGGTACTGGGCTACTCCGAGTTGAACAGATTAATACTGGTTAAAGCGATAGATCACCAAACATTATAATCCGGTCATCATTTACTCACCCTAATGTCATTCCAGGAATTAAAGAGTGCATAATATCATATTAATTTGTATTTACTTCAACCTAATAAATGCTGTAAAAGTATTGTTTGTTGTTAGTGCATGATATCTAATGCATTAACAAAATGAACCTTATTGCAAAGTACTGCGAATAAAATAAAAACGCTATAATGCAGTACTGTAGATCCAATGACACAGGAGCTCAAGCCCTCAGAGATATTCAGTCATGATGCTGAACCTGGAAGACTAATTCTCTATGGGTCTTTACAATAGGAATGACTGTATTGTGTTGTGGTTTTTTGCACCTCCAAATGTGTAATGCGCAGTTTTGCGAAGTTATTATGGTAATTTAATAACTATGGAGTTAGGGTTTGGTTTAGGGTTAGTTCAAAGGAAGGAACATCATGATGGAGAAATGGGCAGGATGCCTATGCAGGAGTTGCAGCCAACTCAGGAATGTAATGCAATGTTAAGTATCCAAACAGGAAACATAGTTTGATAATAACAATAACTCTTTCTGATGCAAATTCGGGGACCGAGTTTGGGAACAAGTGGGAGGAGCTGAGGAGTCTAGTGCTGATGGATCAGATGGATTCGAGACAATTTGCAATTATGCATAATTGACTGTTATTACTATAGTGTTTTCAGTGCTTCAACAAAGGACTGTCAGTGTGTGTAAGGGAAAATACGCTGAAGAAAGTAAAGAGACTGTGAAGCATGCCTGAGCAGAATGACCAAGGTTATTTAAATATTCTAAAACAATGCAATTCTAAAATTTCCACAATGCTCTTAACATTAATTAGATAATTTGGGTGTGTGGCCTGTTGCATTTTTTGGAAATGATTTTTATATCCTGTAGAGGATGTGATGAGGTCCAAATATGAACATTCCCATTGAAGTTATGCTTTATTTTTAAGATCGGTATTCTGAAGGCAATCAGATCATCTTAATTGCCAGGAGGGAGAACAAACAAATCCTGTAGAAAGTTTCTGCAAGTTCTCAGAAAAGAGAGTGTGGAGAGTTTGAAATTCTTGTAGTTTATTTATTGGTTTATTTGTGGGTTATTATAAATGTGGCACTGCATAACTGTGTTTAATACAAACAAACTAAGCGGAGATGTATTTTCTTATTGACCACAGTTATTTTCTACAGGACCAAGATAAATAGATGAATACATATTCATGAATACACTCGCTGTTTCTGTCATTGCTACGAAGATGACCATGGCTTCCTAAAAATGCAAATTGACCACGATGTACGTCATTAAACCTTAAAAGGATAGTTCACCCAAAAATGAAAATGTGATGTTTATTTGCTTACCCCAGGGCATATATATATATATATATATAAATAATTTTTATTTTTTCGTGCATATTGGGTAAAGACACTAGGGGCCAGATTTACTAGCAGCTTGTGCTAGTGCAAAACCCTCTTTTGGCATTTAAAAAACTATGGCCAGGATTTACTATAGACACACAGTGAAAAATTAGTGATGAAGAGGCATGGACACAATTAATTTTGTGGTTGACCTTATTGTATATGCATTTGTAGGAGTTTTTCTTTCAGACACAATTTATGGGAGGAGAGTATTTAAATGAATCATGCAAGGTGATTTTTGCAATGATGTTTGCGCTAGTCAATTTACTGGTGTCTGCGCTATTAATTACCACCCAACAAAAAACTTCTTTAACCATACGCTAACTGGTAGATTATGTTGGTCATTATGGAAATTATCCGGATGTGTCTGTGTTCTTTAATTTGTGCATTGTCAGTAGAATCACGCAACTTTCCACTCCCTTCTATGCTTTTTTTGGGATTGTGTATGCATATTTGTAGGAGTTTTTCAGATACAAAATGTATGAGAAGAGAGTATTAAAATGAAAAATGGAGTGCAGCTGGAAGAAAACAAAACTAGAGGGTTTTCGTAATTCGTGGAAAGAGAGCATGATCGCATACAGAAAGGCCCTAAAAACTGCTAGATCTGCTTATTTCTCGACTCTCTTAGAAGAAAACAAACACAACCCTAGGTATTTATTTGATACAGTGGCTAAATTAACCAAAAATAAAGCTTCATCTTCTGATGGTTGTAAACAGCACAGCAGTAATGACTTTATGAACTTCTTTACGTGTAAGATTGACAATATTAGGAAGAAAATTATAACCATGCAGCCGTCTACTACAGTATCACCTCAGACAGAGCATTGTTGTGTCACTGAGGAAAAATTACATTCATTCACTGCTATAGGATAGGAAGAATTCGCTAAACTCGTTAAATCATCTAAATCAACAACATGTATGCTCGACCCTATACCAACTAGGCTATTAAAAGAGATGCTACCAGAGGTCATAGATCCTCTTCTTAATATCATTAACTCATCTTTGTCATTAGGATATGTACCGAAAACTTTTAAGTTGGCTGTTATCAAACCACTTATTAAAAAAACTCAACTTGATCCTACAGAATTAGTCAATAACAGGCCAATCTCAAATCTACCCTTTCTGTCAAAAATACTAGAAAAGGCAGTGTCTTCACAATTGTGCTCCTTTTTAGAAAGAAATGGTATCTGTGAGGATTTCCAGTCAGGATTTAGACCGTATCATAGTACTGAGACTGCTCTCATCAGAGTTACAAATTATTTACTCTTATCATCTGATCGTAGTTGTATCTCTCTATTAGTGTTACTCGATCTTAGCGCTGCATTCGATACTATCAACCACAACATTCTTTTGAATAGACTCGAAAATTAATTTGGCATTAGTGGAACTGCATTGGCATGGTTTAAATCATACTTATCTGATCATTAACAGTTTGTAGCAGTAAATGAAGAGATGTCACACCGATCACAAGTTCAGTATGGAGTACCTCAAGGCTCAGTGCTAGGACCGTTGCTCTTCACCCTGTACATGCTACCACTGGGAGATATCATTAGGAAGCATGGCGTTAGTTTTCATTGTTACGCTGACGATACTCAGCTCTATATTTCTTCACGCCCTGACGAAACTTACCAATTCACAAGATTAACGGAATGCATAGCTAATATAAAAAATTGGATGTCCAGTAATTTCCAGCAACATAATTCAGAAAAAAAAAAAAAATTTAATTATTGGACAAAAAAACTCTGCAAGTAGTAACCTAGAATACTGTCTAACACTTGAAGGCTGCTCTGTCAGGCCCTTGTCGTCAGTGAGGAAACTGGGTGTGCTCTTTGATACCAATCTTTCATTTGAAAGACATGTTTCTAACATCTGTAAAACTGCATTCTACCATCTTAAAAATATATCTAAATTACGGCACATGCTTTCATTGCAAAATGCTGCACAGTTAATTCATGCGTTCATGACCTCAAGGCTAGATTATTGTAATGCTTTACTGGGTGGTTGCCCTGCTCGCTTAATAAACAAACTCCAGCTAGTCCAAAACGCAGCAGCTCAAGCTCTTACTAGAACCAGGAAGTATGACCATATTAGCCCAGTTCTGTCAACACTGCACTGGCTCCCTATGAAACATTGCATAAATTAAAAAATTTTGCTTATTACTTACAAAGCACTAAATGGTTTAGCTCCCCAGTACTTGAGCGAACTCTTAACACATTATACTCCATTACGTCTATTGCGGTCTCAAAACTCTGGCCAGTTGATAATACCTAGAATATCAAAATCAACTGCAGGCGGTCGATCCTTTTCCTATTTAGCACCTAAACTCTGGAACAGTCTTCCTAGCATTGTTCGGGAACCAGACACACTCTGTCAGTTTAAATCTAGACTAAAAACGCATCTCTTTACTATGGCATACACATAAACGTTATCAATGTTTTGTTTTTTTCTCCATTCTGGCCCTGAAGGAGTTTTGGTTCCTTGCCACCGTTGCCTCTGGCTTTTGGCTTGCTCAGTTGGGGACACCTAAATTTCATCTATATTATCGATCTGCCCGCATTGACACTATATGATACTTGAAATGAGCTGGATAACATCACCGCTTCACCAGAACGGCTGTACAAATTCTGTTGCATTATTTTCCTGTTAACAATGTGAAGCTGCTTTGAAACAACTGGACTTATATAGCGTTAAAAGCGCTATATAAATAAAGGTGACTTGACTTGACTTAAATCCTAATGTTTGTGGTAGTCGGTTTACTCAGTTTAGTTTAGTTTTTTTAGTTTAATCGCTTGACATAGTTGCTACTCAAACAAACTGGTGATGGTGGGAGGAACCAGGAAGGCAAGAATAGCAGGAGCCAGGTAATGATCCAAAGCACAGCCAAGATGGTGGAGTCGACGGAGGAGCCATGTGGGAGACTTGGCTGACAACACACGGAGGATGGTGGTAGTCAGCCAATGGTAGTGGTAGAAGCCGATGGTAGTGGAGCCCTGGGCACAGACAGAGAGCAGATGGCACTGGGCGACACTGATGGTCCTGGAAGCGGAGCCACAGTGACGAGCGTCCAAGGTGGAGCCAGAGTGCCTGATAGGCTTGGGCGGTATCCAAATTTTGGTATTTTCAGAAACTGAATACCAAACACTAATACTGAAAAAATAACATTCACAACAATATTAACAACTTTTATTAGCAACAAATAGCAGTTTATAAAAAAATGCAAATACAACAGTCAAACAGAATAAATTAACATAAACATCCAGAACACACAGAGACGCACACACAAATCAATTAAATCACACCGCCCGAACAACTTTTAATAACAAAGAGCAGCTTATAAAAAAGTGCAAATAGACCCACAACAGTCAACCAGAGTTGACTTAACATAAACATCCATATTATAAAAATTATTGCAAAGCAATAGGCTTAAATAAAAACGTATTCTTTCCAGTCTTCTTTCCAATATTGTTTTTAACAAAAACCAAATAAAAACACCTGAATCGATTAAATAAAAATAAACAGTGCGAATAGGAACGAATGGCAAGTGGCATCAAATCTAATCAAGATTTTTCGCTAGAAAAACCAGCATGTTTACTTTGTCTGGCTTTAACAGGGCACGTTGTGGACCGACCACTTTACCTGCGGTGCTGAAAACCTGCTCCGATGGTGTGCTTGTGGTACACAGGTACTTTCGTGCCACTCGTGACATCTGGGGAAAACGCCCGGCAGCATTTTTCCACCAGAGAAGTGGGTCCTCGTCTCCTTGAGTAACTGGCTCCAAACTGTAGGCTGTTATTTCAGCTCCGACTCGGTCCTCTGTGCGCGTCTCTGCGCGAAAACTGTTCTGGATGTTTATGTTAATTTAATTCTGTTTGACTGTTGTATTTGCACTTTTTTATAAACTGCTATTTGTTGCTAATAAAAGTTGTTAATATTGTTGTGATTGTTATTTTGTTATTGTTTCAGTATTAGTGTTTGGTATTCAGTTTCTGAATGGTTTAGGCACAAGCCAACAGTTTGGTGACACTGTCTGAGCCTTACATCATAATTTTTTAATTATTCACGGTAATACCGTATACCAAGGTAAAACAGGGAGGAGGTTTGACGGTATCAAAGTTTGGATACCGCCCAAGCCTAGTCTTAGTCTACATTACACTACATAATAATAATAATAATAATAGTTATAATATTATTCCTATGACAGTAATAGCCATATATTGTAAAAGAAATGCACTGAAAAATAAATTAAATGTTCATAATTAGTTTTGTCCTAATTTCTATACTTGCACATGAGCTTTTATTTGATGGAATCTGCAGTCAAGCTTTTATTTTGTTAGAAAACAAGTTTTGTCTCATTACAAATCTAGTGAAATGCTGTAATCAAAATGCTGTGCCTGCTACATTCCCAAATTCACGTTAAACTCAGCACATGCAGAGACAGAGTTCAGTGCATTCATTCACTGCGTGACGCGGAGCTGATCCCATTCTGAGAAGTGTGCATATCTCTTTGTGCAGCCCAAACAGATTGGCTGCGTCCGAAATCGCATACTCTTTTGAGTAGCTACTTATTTTGGGTGAAGTTATTACTGCACGACCGCTAAAAAAGTACACTCTTTATAGTATGTTTGTAGTATGAATGCAATCTGGACATACTGTATCCTCTTGGGATGTTGTCATTATCATGTGACCTTCTGGCGTCAGTTGTGTTGCTTTACTGTCATTCACAAATCCTCTCCTGTGGCCTCATGGGATAGTAAAGTAGTAGCACGTATACACATTTTTCCGCCATTTAGAATTTTGTCAAAAACCTACTTTTGTGAACTTTGTGAAACAGTGCCGAAAGATTCTCTGGAGTCTGAATATCAATAATAATAATAAAAAAAGTTGAAATTTCGATTCATGATCGCTATGGGGCGTCAAAATGTTCAAAGTGGGCAGAGTCTCTTTTACTAAAATGTCTATAACTGGTGAAGGGAATGAGATATTCTCACCAAACTCGATCGGTACACATGTGTAAATGGACTTTGGTCACGTGAAAAAAATTGCGGCAATTAGACACTTGGTGGTGCTATAACAGGAAAAAAGCATGTAAATGTCTGTAACCACCCAACCGTTAGTCTGATTGACTTGAAAATTGGCATGCACTGTCTGTGTCCAAGGTGCTATGATTGCTTATGAGAACTTTGGCATATCTTAAAAAAACATGGCTGCCATCAGCCAATGAAGTTTGAACACCTATTAGACAAGGTTAACAGAGGCTAAATTTTTCACTCAATCTTAATTAAAACAATGCAGTACAATTTTCTGGACTCTCTTGATCAATAATTATCACAAAAAGTGTGACCAAGTACACACAAAAGCCTATAGCTCTTAAACAAAAACTATTACGTGAGCACATGCAACATATGATTCTAAATAAGCATGCAAACATTTATGGAGATTGGTCCACCTATGGACCAATCTCCATAAATGTTTGCATACTTATTTAGAATATAACTGTTAAAAAGCTATAACTGTTAAAAAGCTTTAAAAACCGCATAATTCCTATGGTAAATTGCCTGTATTGGCTGTAAATGGTCTTTTCCATTTAAAGCGGTCATGATTTGAGAAATCAACTTTCCCTTGAGCTTTTAATATATAAAAGGTCAAGATTCAAGAGATTCAAGAGTTTTATTTGTCACATACACAGTTATATACAGAATATACAACCGGCAGTGAAATGTAAACAGGTCCGCTCCATGGACAGTGCAAATTCACAGTTAAAAACACAAGGAAGAAATTATAATAGAAATAGATAAAAAAAAGTACTATATATATATATATATCTGTAGAATTATAAATAATCAAGTCAAGTAGAAGAAAAAAAGTAAAAAAAATAAGAATAAAGAAGTGGAATAAAGTAATTAAAGTAAACTGTGCAGTGAGTAAACTGTAGACTTATAAATATGTGGTTAACAAATGTATAAAGAGTATAATGTGCAAACAGGTTTATAACAGGCTGTTACACAGTAACAATGAGAACAGAAAGTGCAGTGCAATGACAGTGTATCGATGTTTATCCTGAAGTGAAGTCACGTGATGTTAAGTGACTGAGTTCAGGAGTCTGATGGCCTGGGGGAAGAAGCTCCTCCTGAGTCTCTCAGTTTTGGCCATCAGGCTTCGGAAGCGCTTACCGGATGGCAGCAGCGTGAAATGAGGGTTTGCAGGGTGATTAGAGTCCTTGATGATCTTAGTAGCTCTACCTTTGCAGCGTTTGTTGTAGACGTCCTGCAGAGACGGAGAGCTGACCCTGAGATACGCTCGGATAAGCGCACGACTCTTTGCAGGGCTTTGCAGTCATGACTGGTGCTGTTCCCATACCACGCTGTGATGCACTGAGTTAAAACACTTTCTATCGCCCCTAAATAGAAAGTTTTCAGGATAGCTGGTGAAAGCCTGAATTTCCTCAGCTGGCGCAGGTGGTACAGTCTTTGCCTGGCTTTTTTCACCTGTGTCTGAATGTGAGCAGTCCAGGTCAGGTCCTTGGAGATGTTTACTCCCAGGTACTTGAAGCTGCTCACTCTCTCTACTGGTGACCCGCTGATCATGAGGGGGGAGTATGTCATGGTAATATAAGAATATCCTGTAAGTTTCAGAGCTGAAAATTTCCTTGTTAGTCACAGAAAAGCTTTTATTGACACCAGGCCCAGCAAACAATCGATCTCAGAATATGTCGACCATTGATGTCATCGTATGCTGAAACGCCACCTCAACAAAGTAACGCGTTACTGTAATCCCACTACTTTTAGCGGTAACTAAATTTATATATCTTTTTTTAAATCAAGCAACGCAATTACAATTACTGAAATTTTAATGAGTTACTCTCTTTTGTGAAAAATGAATGCTCAAATCTAGGCCCTAGTCCGGCCCGTGTTTTTTTTTATCCTCCCTATTACATATTGCTGTAGCCATTAAAATAGTTCAGTTTTGTTTTTAATGTCAAAGTAGTTATATTTAATTTTGTTTCTTTATTAAGTTAATTTAGAAAAATGTTTGGAGAAAAACAAAAAATGTTTTGTTTGTTAAATTAAAGTTTTCAATCAATTTGTTTGATAAAGACGTTTTGTGACGTTTTGTGAGCCCTGTGGGACATATTATTCCGGTTGCTGTTTTCCCACACGCTTTCAAAACAATCCCTCTCATGTACTCGCAGGGGAGCTGAAGCTCATTAAATATGCAAATCTTATCCAATCCTAGCCGTGGGCGTTTACTTCCAAGTCTTTAGTGCGGCATGCCCATAAAATCCGAGCGTTCAAGGAGAGAGCCTCAAAACCAGGGTAGAAAATAGCCTATTACTTATTAATTATGATGTTTTTGAATGTAAAAACCACGCAAACGTCATAAGTTGAATTGTTGAGACAACAGTATAAAAAAATGTAAAAAGCCAGTTCATGACACCTTTAAGTGGTTACATAATTGCTAAGTAAAACATTATTTCTTGGCGATAGTTAGTGCCACTAGGAGTAACTGACTGTTTGTATTGTTTAAACTGATTTTGGAAATGTCACAATGTTTTATTTTTCTTTATTAAAGCAAATTAGAATAGTGTAGAATTTTAATATCAATCATTTATTAGTTATGAAAACAATAACAACATGTAATGTTGGTGCATCACTAAATTGTCCTGAAACAGGGCCTGAGTGAATCCCAGTGTGAGTCTTATGTTCAATGACTTGGAAATGAAATAAACAATATATTAAGCAAAGTTTTGATATGTCTGTTCAATGCTTTGCTCATCTGCCATAATAATGCAATCTACAAACCCGATTCCAAAAAAGTTGGGACACTGTACAAATTGTGAATAAAAAAGGAATGCAATAATTTACAAATCTCATAAACTTATATTTTATTCACAATAGAATATAGATAACATATCAAATGTTGAAAGTGAGACATTTTGAAATGTCATGCCAAATATTGGCTCATTTTGGATTTCATGAGAGCTACACATTCCAAAAAAGTTGGGACCGGTAGCAATAAGAGGCCGGAAAAGTTAAATGTACATATAAGGAACAGCTGGAGGACCAATCTGCAACTTATTAGGTCAATTGGCAACATGATTGGGTATAAAAAGAGCCTCTCAGAGTGGCAGTGTCTCTCAGAAGTCAAGATGGGCAGAGGATCACCAATTCCCCCAATGCTGCGGCCAAACATACTGGAGCGATATCAGAAAGGAGTTTCTCAGAGAAAAACTGCAAAGAGTTTGAAGTTCTCATCATCTACAGTACATAATATCATCCAAAGATTCAGAGAATCTGGAACAATCTCTGTGCGTAAGGGTCAAGGACGGAAAACCATACTGGATGCCGTGATCTTCGGCCCTTAGACGGCACAGCATCACATACAGGAATGCTACTGTAATGGAAATCACAACATGGGCTCAGGAATACTTCCAGAAAACATTGTCGTGAACACAATCCACCGTGCCATTCGCCGTTGCCGGCTAAAACTCTACAGGTCAAAAAGAAGCCATATCTAAACATGATCCAGAAGCGCAGGCGTTTTCTCTGGGCCAAGGCTCATTTAAAATGAACTGTGGCAAAGTGGAAAACTGTTCTGTGGTCAGACCAATCAAAATTTGCAGTTCATGTGTCATCCGGACTAAAGAGGACAAGGACAACCCAAGTTGTTCTCAGCGTTCAGTTCAGAAGCCTGCATCTCTGATGGGATGGGGTTCATGAGTGCGTGTGGCATGGGGAATCTTCCACATCAATGCATTCTGTTTTTATTCACAATTTGTACAGTGTCCCAACTTTTTTGGAATCGGGTTTGTATATGAATAAATCTTCATTTGGAGTTTTCCCAGCAAATAATAATTTATGATTTACAAGTGGTGTGGAGAATGGATGAGTGTGTACAATTAACTGCAGTTAATACAATGAAACAGTCCTTTTTTCTTGCACTTCTTTGCGCTGTCATTCTCCCTTTTTTTTCTTTTTTCTTTTTTTGGACTTTGTTTGTCTTCCTGCATACATTTATAGCTACACAAAGTCTTCTGTAGACAAACCCCAAAATACATTTGCATTGTCATTTAGCATATGCTTTTATCTCAAGAGACAAATAAGAAAACAATACTTGCAGTACTGCAATGCCAAGTTTCAGGAGTACAAATACAAATGCAAGAGCACAACTGACCATTCAGAAAAGTAAAAAAGAGAGAATGATAAGGTTTTATTATTATCATTAATAATTAATAGAATTTATTCATAGAAAGGTGCTTTGTGATTTCCATGCGGTTCTCAAATCTATCTAAATGCAGGGCAGGGCTTGTATTGCTCCTTAGTTCTCTTACGCTCTTTTTTCTGTATACCCTCCCCTCAGTTCTTCTTTATAATTTTGACAATATTTTCCTGTCTTTATATCTGCTGCAGGAGAAGAATACAGACCACAAGACAGTCCTCCCAAAATCAAAGCCAAAAAGAGAATTTGTTAAGAAGATGGCAGATTTTTTCAAGTAAGTCTTGACAGTTTTTGTTTGAATGTGTGTCTTTGAAGTCCTTGTGTTGTGCTATTTGGTGTCAGCTTAACGTTAAATGGTTCTGTTCAAGTCTGATTAATGGAGGCATGAACACTGCATGTTTTTCTATACGAACCATGCCTTTCTGAAGCTGAAAGTGAAGTCCCCATATATATATCAGAGTGCCCCACAAGAAAAGTTAGAGATATGCAAGTGTACATTTAAAAAAAACAATGAGAGCATTAAGTAAGAATGTGCAATTCCTCCTGAAAAATCCAGCATTGCTGGATGTTTTACATGCTGTGATGCTGGTTTGGGAAGAAATTTAAGGTCACAGATGCATCCGGATCATTTCCATAATAACCAACACAATCTACCAGTTGTAGATTGTTTTTGGGTGCGGTTAATAATGGCACAAACACCAGTAAATTGACATGGGCAAACCTAGTAAATCTCCTTGCATGATTAATTTAAATGCTCTGCTCAAATAAAATTTGTGTCTAAAACCTTACTGAATATTAAAAGCCTGAAAATGTCTAACTACTGAGTCATATGAAAATGTACCTTTATATCAACATTTCTATTCCAGCCGGTCTCTTATGTCGATTTATGATTTATGACATTTACTTGTTGTCTTTTTGATTCTCTCCTCATGCTCAACTACTAATCAAAGCACAATGCAGTACCAAACGAAACACAGTAGGTGAGAGGAGAGAGTAGCACACTTCCTTATTTGGAAGGGTCATGAATAATAATGTTGAGCTTTGCTCTGATTGGCTCATTTCAGTAACTCACACAAGTGCAGTTATTCAGCAAACACAATTGCAAACAGCAGCTTACTTATTTATTGGTGTTTTCAGATCATCCGCACACGCAAGAGAGAGCTCGATTGCACATGGTTACCAGATTGCACGTTTAAGTAACGTGAGGGGATTTTTTCGTTCGTTTACATTATATTTAATGTAAACAAACTCATTTGTTTACATTATATAAAGCCTTAAAGTTCTGCATAATTAATGGTGTGGCCAACTTGAGTGACAGATGGATAGCCATTTATCAGCTGTCTGTTAGTCATCACGTCACATCACCTCAGCTCCGCCCACGTCTCGCCTCTTTGCCCATTATCCTTGCATGACGCATGATGACGTGCTCCCGAGATGGCAACGGCCAGCTCATATCTACTTTACGCTTCAAAATTGCTCTTCAGAATCCTATGGGTGACATCACGGACACTACGTCCATATTTTTTTTACTTTTAGTCTATGATAAATATGTGTTCTTTTAATAGAAAAGCTCTGATTGGGGGATTTAAATGACTGAAATCTGGCAACCGTAAACATGAACGCTCTCTAAACGCTCCTCTTTCCCCCCACCAACAAAACCAAAGAGTGCTTTTTGTTTTTATTTTTTAAACTATTTTAGTCTCGTCTTTTTTCATCAACGAAATTGCATGTTTATATAGTCACAATAATCGTTTAAGGATGTTTGTGTCTTAGTCATGGACATTTATTTTGTCAATGAACATTTTTCGTCATATTTTCCGGTTATATGAAGGAGGAAACAATTATGCTTGAGGCTCATGGTAAGTTAGTTCCATGTACAGAACTCTTATTATTCAACTATGCCATGGTAAATACAGTTTTCCATTCTAGGGCACCTTTAAAAGTTCAGTGGGTTTGAAATATGCTGGATAACCTTTCAGGGTTTCCAGTTAAATGTGTTGGATATCTGTTTACTGATTCTCTGAGAGTCTCTCTCTCTCTCTGTTGTTCACATACCTTTGTAATTCTAATTATGCAATATGTTATGTTTGGAATGTCTGTAAATGCTGGCCAACTGTGGGAAACAGAGAGGAAAAAAATGGTTGTGGTCGATGGAATTTCTGGAATCTAATCAATTTCACAGTTTCCCACATCAGGGACCAGCACTACATTTATGTCTTATTTGTACAGACTGCATCTAAGAAGAGAAATATGTGGAATGTCTTAAATGCAACAGTTTCTGATTTGGGTGCCTCAGGTTAATAGTTAAAATATTTTCCATTTTAAACAGCACATGACTGCAATCTGCCATTGAGGTCATTGTGAAATGCTAGTGTCTCCTAGTTAAATTATAATCATACACTGTTTGTTCGTCGGCCAGAGGAGAACTGGCAAGCCTGGTTTCTCCCAAGATTTTTTTCTCCATTCTGGCCCTGAAGGAGTTTTGGTTCCTTGCCACCGTTGCCTCTGGCTTTTGGCTTGCTCAGTTGGGGACACCTAAATTTCAACTATATTACCGATTTGCCCGCATTGACACTATATGATACTTGAAATTAGCTGGATAACATCACCGTTTCACCAGAACGGCTGTACAAATTCTGTTGCATTATTTTCCTGTTAACAATGTGAAGCTGCAAAAAAATTGGATTTGTTAAAAGCGCTATATAAATAAAGGTGACTTGACTTGACTTGAAGCTGAGATCCAATGCCCTGACCAAAACCCTCTCCCCCTCTCTACCTCCCTTTCCCACTTCCCCCTGAGTCAAGTCTCAAAATGCAGATATACTACATATGATTTATCTTGTGAATCTATTGTTTTATCCCTTTCATGTCTGGTGTCTTTTTAAAGGTCATAGTGCGATTGGTAAAATGGTCTCAACATCACTGAAGTCACTGGTAGGGTTAGAAAGATTGAAACATATGAGAATTGTGTTCTCCTTTTTTGAGTGGTCTCTCCGAAGATATCTGATCCTCTCTCCCAAACTAGGTGTTTGTGTTGCAAATATTTACAACCCTTTGTTCTGGTCTGGGTATTTAAGGAAGGGTAGCGGGGCTGCCATTGGGGAACATTCTGTAGACAGAACCCCCATGCAGTGTTGTGTCAGTGTCATAAGAGGCACTCACACACACTGTATGTAGTGTGCCAGATATGACTCTTTGAAACTATTTTCATATTACTTAATTGTATTTTATATTTTTATGCTGAAAGTTGTGTACCATGGATTCATGTTTAATTATGATGTTTAAGTTCTGTCTGGCCAAAATAAACCTTTGTCTTGATTTACCTTGTATTATTCTGAAACCATTTATTCTAGTATTGATCAAACTGGAGTCCTTTATTTCCACAATTCTTTTGCCAGAATAGATCAAACCGAGGAGCCCTGACTGAAGCATGGAGCGCAGCATACGGGATAATCTGATTTCTGACTATTACTGTATTAGCAAATTGCAGCTTTCGTGACTATTACTAAAATTACATTTTTTGTTGAGTAAGCATGTGCGACCACTTAAAGGTAAAATATTCACTCTGTAATCCCCTGACTAATATCAGAACTGGCTAGGTTGTGATCGTGGGCCGGCGAAACGGACGCTTCGTTCCTGTGCGATATCGGGTCCCTTGATGAATGAATATTTGAAATTAAGAGATTCTAAGAAAAATCAACGATCCAAATTAAATCACAACTAAAATTATGATCAGCTGTTAAGTTACAAATGTAACAAAGTTACAAAGAATTGGAGTCAGATAAAATTATTCATGGAGTCAGATTTAAAATTTGATGGTCATAAATTAAGTGAATCCAACAGAAGTTCTGAAAAGGCTTACACGCAGAAGTCCTTCGACCAGGCCGTTAGATTCCGTCCTTGGGCTAACGGATGGACCCTACAGTTACTACAGGTTAAGCCTAATATGTACCTGTAGCTAACCTTATAAACAAAAATTAAATTAAAAAAGAGTAGAATAAAAATCAGGCTGTCACAGGTGGTTGCAGGTAGACAGATGATGACTATGAATGAAGTTCAACAGGTTTTAATAATCTTACTTAGGCAGACAGGTGCAACACACACTAAACACAATGGTGATCAGACAACTGTGGTGAGGATGATGACTGCTGATATACTGAGTGCTGATGAGTGATGGCTTGCAGGTGCAGGAGATTGATGAATGGGTGCAGGTGGTGAGCCGGAAGGATTCTGGGAAGTGTAGTGTTGCAGGTGACTGAGCTGGTGACTGTGACAAGACGCCCCCTCCAAAAAAGGCACAACCTCGTGCCGCAACTGAAGGATGGTAGAGGGAGCAGTGGAGGAGGTTTTGGAGGCAGACAAGGATGAGGCGAAGGGATTGTGGCAGATGGACGATGAGACCCCGGCGGCGATGATAGAGGGTGTCTATCCCAGAGCTCCCCAGTGCTAACAGCCCACAGCATAGTAGAGGGAGGGAGGAGCCAAGAGGGTGTTAGGGTGGCTGACAGCATCTGGGGGATGACCAACGGAGACAGAGCCAGTGGATCTGATGGCGCAGACCAAGGGTTGAGGGGGCTGAGTGACATCGCTGGTACAAGAGACCCAGGCGATGTTGCGGTGACAAGCGTCGTAGGTGGAGCCAGAGTAATCAAGGACTGGGGCAGACGGTGCAACTGAGGACAGAGGCAATGCTGACGGGAAGGAAGAACCTACTGCAGCCGAAGGGGTGGAAGGATAGAGCGCAGCGGCTGGCCTGCAATTCTGTGGCGGAAGTGGTGTGGCGATTGACCAAGGGGGAGCCAGTGGGATGAGAGAACCCAAAGCTGAAGGTGGGAGGAGCCAAGACGGAGCCGACAGGTCAACAGGCCGAGATGGACCAAAGGGATCCAAGGCCAGAGGCGGAGCCTCTTGGAGAGGCACTGCTGGTGGTTGCATGACCTGCAGCTCGACATCCTGGCAAGGCATCCCCAGAGACGGCGCAGGGCTCCAATCATCCAATAGCGATGGAGCTGGAGGACTAGCTGAGCTCTATAGTGGTGGTGATGAAAAGAGCAGTAATTCCAAGGAGACTGATGAATCACAGTTCTTAGAGTTCTCTTTGGACGACAAAGATGATTCAGATACCGGGTGGGATAGGGTGGGAGTCGACAAATCCCTGTCAAAGTCTATCAGTCAGTCCTCCACCTCCGTTCCCTCGGCCACTGGTGTCACGCTCACTCCCTCTGGGCAGACCCACGCTGGGGCACTTCTTCTGGGGTAATGGCAAGGGTGGTACTGCTCGGTCTGCAGGAGGCTCACGTGACTTCTCCGTGGTCACTGGTGGTGAAACGGGCTCTGGGTCTGGCAATGCTCTGGATCGGGGCACAACACACTCCAGACACAAGATAAAAGTCTCTTTCCAGTCCAGTCCAGTCCCATATGGAACCCAGCCTAACACAAGTTCCACCAATGCATACGAGCTTTAGGCGAGGGTTGCAGAGGACTCGACAAGGTTCGCCATACTGGGGAACTCGACTGGAGCATATAAGCGCATGTATCCATTCCAATGGGAAGGGAGTGGCGCAGCAAGCCGACACTTTAGAACGGGCACTTCGGTGTTACTGACTATGGGAAGTGAGCACACAGGAAGATACTGGCTCTACACATAGGCTATAGAATCTAGCGAACGTGTTGGGTGTCACCCAGCCCGCAGCTCTACAAATATCTGTCAGCGAGGCGCCACGAGCCAGCGCCCAGGAAGAAGCTACACCCCTGGTGGTGTGGGCTCTTAACCCGAGTGGGCAGGGCACGTCTTGGGTTTCATATGCCAAGACGATGGCATCCACTATCCAGTGGGCCATCCTCTGCTTGAAGACAGCCTTTCCCTTCTGCTGGCCTCCGCAACAGACAAAAAGCTGCTCTGAGGTCCTGAAGCTTTGTGTTCTGTCCACGTAAGTCCATAAGGCGCGGACGGGACAGAGAAAAGCTAGGGCTGGGTCTGCCTCCTCCGAGGGCAGCACTTGCAGGTTCACCACCTGGTCCCGGAAGGGAGTGGTGGGAACCTTTGGCACATATCCGGGCCGGGGTCTCAGGATTACATGAGAGTTACCAGGCACGAATTCCAAGCACGATTCGTCGACCGAAAATGCCTGCAGGTCCCCTACCCTCTTGATGGAGGCCAATGCAGTCAGGAGTACTGTCTTCAGAGACAGAATTTTTAACTCAGCTGACTGCAAAGGCTCAAAGGGAGGTCTCTGCAGTGCGGTTAGCACCAGAGACAGGTCCCAAGAGGGTATAGAGGGAGGATGAGGCAGATTCAGTCTCCTCTCCCCCCTCAGGAACCTGATGATCAGATCGTGCTTCCCTAAGGACTTTCCACCTACGAGGTCATGATTGGCGATAGCGGCCACATAAACTTTGAGGGTGGAGGGAGACAGCCTTCGCTCCAACCCGTCTTGTAGGAAGGAAAGCACAGAACTGACCGAACACCTTCGGGGGTCTTCTCGGCGAGAAGAGCACAATCCAATGAACAGGTTCCACTTCAACGCATAGAGGTGCCTCGTAGAGGGCACTCTAGCGGAAGTGATGGTGTCTACCACAGCTTGTGGTAGACCGCCTAGAACCTCCGCGTCCCGTCCAGGGACCAGACATGGAGTTTCCAGAGGTCTGGACGCGGGTACCAGAGGGTGCCCCGTCTCTGAGTCAGGAGGTCCTTCCTCAGAGGAATGGAGGTGCTGTCGCGAGGAGCACTAGTTCCGGGAACCAAGTCCTGTTGGGCCAATACGGAGAGACCAACAGGACTTGCTCCTCGTCCTCCCTGACCTTGCACAGTGTTTGTGCAAGAAGGCTCACTGGGGGAAACGCATACTTGCGTAGCCCCCGGGGGCCAGCTGTGTGCCAGCGCATCCGAGCCGAGGGTCTCCTCGGTCAGGGAATAAAACAACTGGCAGTGGGTCGTGTCCGGGGCGGCAAACAGCTCTACCTGTGCGGCCCCGAAGCGACTCTAGATCACCTGGACCACCTGGGAATGGAGTCTCCACTCTCCCGGGAGCACTGGCTGTCATGAGAGCTCGACAGCCGCATGATTGAGCAGGCCTGGAATATGAATGGCACGAAGTGACCTCAGATGCTTCTGACTCCATAGGAGGAGATGGCGGGCGAGTTGTGACATTGCACGGAAGCATAGACCACCCTGTTTGTTGATGTACGCAACTGTCTGTACGGACCAGAATGTGCTTGCCTCTGAGCGGCGTTTTGAAGCGGCTGAGTGCAAGACGAACTGCTAACAACTCCAGGCAATTGATATGCCATTGCAGTTGGGGCCCTGTCCACAGACCCGATACTGGAAGCCCGTTGTACATGGCACCCAAGCCGGTGGATGAGGCATCTGTGGAGACAACAGCATGCCTGGACACTTGTTCTAGAGGCACTCCTGCCTGTAGAAATGAAGGGTCTGACCACGGGCTGAAGGTTTGGCGGCATCTCGGCGTCACTTGGACACGGAGAGTTCCACTGTGCCACGCCCATCTCGGGACTTGGTTGTGGATCCAGTGTTGAAGCGGTCTCATATGAAGCAATCCCAACGGCATTACTGCGACTGTGGATGCCATATGCCCCAGGAGCCACTGAAAAAGTTTCAGTGGTACTGCTATCCTGTGTTTGAACAAATTCACGCAGTTCAACACTGACTGGACGTGCTCCTTGGTGAGGCGCGCTGTCCGAGCGACCGAGTCTACCTCCATCCCGAGAAAAGAGATCCTCTGCATGGGGCAGAGTTTGCTCTTCTCCCAGTTGACCTGAAGCCCCAACTGGTGAAGGTGACTGAGCACCATGTCCCTGTGTTCGCACAACTGCTCTTGCGACTGGGCAAGGATCAGCCATTCGTCAAGGTAGCTGAGAATGCAAACACCACGCTCTCTCATGGGAGCAATGGCTGCCTCCGCAACTTTCGTGAAGACACGGGGCGACAGGGCCAGCCCGAAGGGTAGGACCTTGTACTGATATGCTCGTCCATCGAATGCAAAGCGTAGGAACGGTCTGTGTCGAGGGAGAATCGAGACATGAAAGTACGCATCCTTCAGGTCGATCGCTGCAAACCAATCTTGGGGACGCACGCACCTGAAGATGTGTTTCTGTGTTAACATTCTGAACGGCAACCTGTGAAGGGACCGGTTCAGATGTCGCAGATCCAAGATCGGCCGTAACCCGCCGCTTTTCTTGGGCACAATGAAGTACGGGCTGTAGAAGCCGGTCTTCATATCGCCAGTAGGACTGCGATCTCCGCCTGAAGCACAAGGGCATTCTCCTTCGACACGGAGGTGAAGTGAATGCCCCTGAACTTGGGGGGACGCCGGGCGAACTGAATCGCATAGCCGAGTCTGATGGTTAGGATGAGCCAGCGAGACGGGCTGGGAAGCGCTAGCCAGGCTCCCAGGAACCGTGCAAGCGGGACCAACGGCACCACAGACGTGCCCGCAGCGGCATGCAGGGACCCGACATGGACGGCATGGTAGCGGCCCGAAGTGGGGTCTGAGTGTGCTGTGCAACACTTATCTGCTTCCGCTGAGGGGGCGCGCTACTTGTGTGCGTCCCAAACAGAGCCGGCACCCCCTGCTGGCGATAGGAAAGGTGCCTGAGGGTGACAAGGCATGGGAGCGTCAAACACCGCCAAGCGCGCTCTCTTGGCACCCAGAGATTTTAGAAACCGTTCTTTTATGGATAATTTGGCGGAACAGAATGGAAAGGAATTCCCCCCCGGCCCTCCACCGGGGGAGGGAGAGGTGCTGCGGCCATCTCCTGAAGAGCAGCCTCCTCCATCTCTGGGTGGCCCGTCTCAGGGTCTCTTACGACGGCGCTTGCCACCTGGCTTGGCAGCGACCTGAGCAGGCTGGACGGCCGGCTCTACGCCGATGCCCGGGTAGGCAAAGCTGCTGGGCAAAGCTTTCAACCGTGTCGCCGAACAACCCGGCCGCCCCGAGAAACCAGTCATCCAACCTAGAAGGTTCGGGACATGGTGAAGGGCTCCACTCAAGCCTGACCTTTTCGGCTGCCCGGGAAAGCATAGCCGTCAACTCGGGGTCCAACTTGACCGCTGCCACTCTCCCAGAGGGAGGCAGCGCAGCTGAATCTTCATCCTCCGAGGACTGGAACTCCCCCTCCGATGCAGCGATCGACATCTGTTCATCTGCCGGAGCCCCGAAGGTTACCACTGGACGCCCGTGGGAGGGGCCAGCGGGTTCCCTCGGAAGCTCTACCGGTAGCGGCACTTGTGATGGAATAGGGGCCTGCAGAGTCTGGCTCAGCGGGTTTGCCCTAAACATGATCCTCAGGTCACCCTGGCCATTTGTCGAAGTAGCCCTATAGATCGAGGCATGGCTAGGGGTATTCCACCTTCCCGGAGGTAGGGAGTCTCGACCTAAGCGCCGCGATAGTCATGTTCCCGCAATGAGAGCACAAACTATCCACAAAGACTGCCTCAGCGTGCTGAATGCCCAGGCACGTGATACAGCAATTGTGACCATCAGCGGGCGACAGGGAACGACCGCATCCAGAAATGCACAGGTGGAATGACATCTTGATAAAGACGCAGTGTCACACCCTTGTTGCTCTTTTTGTGAGGAAAACACTCTTGTAGTGCTGAAGCACCCAGGGGAAGACCGCGGCAACACACAGAGGAAAGGTGCACTCACTCGACACAAAAAACGCCCTCACTCACCGTCGCTTTAGGGTTGCTGTGAGAACAGCAGTTTTTTGTTGATTGCAGCAGTGAGCACGGTCGCGCTGAAATGTGTCACACTCTGTACTGAAACAACAACAGCAATTCAGATTTGGCCGATGAAACTCTGTTACATGTGACATCTGGGATGAAAACTGCAACAGGCACACGTCTGACTGGGAAGCTGTTGATAATGTCAGAATTAACTGTGATTAATGAGCCAAACTGTCTACATTTATTTTCTGTTTCAGGTTGACCACTGCAATTTCTTGGAGGACGGATGCCGTGAAGGTGTTTGACTCCAGCTGCGTCAGAGTCAAAACAGCGGAATTGTTAGAACATAACCTGAAATGTGGGAGATGGGTGCAAAGACATTTGTATGTCTACATGGCCTCCCAGTGTAGCACTGGAACTAAATTATGCAATTATGCATATTAGATTCCACCCATTGCCCAGACATGAACATTGAACACACACCTCCATCACTACACCCTCATATCACCTGGATTAGATCAAGTCTATCCAGGCTGAACACTAAATGTCATAGACGACAAAGATGGCTTAGATTCCAAAAATGTTATTTCACCATTACACATATGCATGGCTACAACCACAAGTCAATGATGCATTTAATGAAGTATTTAAACTTTCTGGTTATTGGGGTGGTTGGCAAACCAGAGGGCCCCTGGTCTCTCAACACATTACCAATAACAGAAACATTATCAAGAACAAGAAATCTGAAGTGTGAGCACTTCAATCAAATTACAAATTTACAATTTGATCCTGTCACCGACTGTGACTTAACCAGCATGCAGCACAACACACACACACTCTCTCTCTCTCTCTCTCTCTCTCTCTCTCTCTGAGTGCATGCTGGGAGCGAGTGGAGGTGAATGTGTGTAGAGTGAGAGCGGTGGCCTGCGGGCTGAGTGAGTTTTTCTTTCTTTTCCTTATACTTTAGTAGTTTTTGGGGGTATATTGTGGAGTTTGTTAAAGTTAGGAAAAGGAAAAACAGAACGTGGTTGGCGCTGTTGATCAGCGCGCGCTGATTGGAATGGCAGCGTCTGAAAGTGTAACCCTTGCGAAGCTAACGCAGCGGCATGGCATCAAAGTGATCCCTGCGGAGCGCTGCTCGGTGGAGGAGTGCAGCCTAGCAGTAGCGCAAGTTGTTGGTTATAAGAGTATTTTGTCAGCTTCGAGAATGAACAGTGCGATTTGTTTTATTCTTAGATGATGTACAAAAAGTCAATGAGATTGTCGCAAACGGAATTGTATTAAATGAGTCTTACACGATGGTAATGCCTTTGATGCAACCGGCGAAAAAAATTATGTTGTCAAACATTCCACCCTTCATTTCAGATGAAGCGATAGAAAGAGAATTGGCAAGACATGGGAAAGTTGTTTCAAAAATTACAAAAATTGCTTTGGGTTGTAAATCGGCGCAGTTAAAGCATGTGGTGTCTTTTCGAAGACAAGTTTTTATGATCCTAAACAATGAGAACACAGAGTTAAATCTCGCTTTGAAGTTTAGGGTTGACGAATTTGACTACATGATTTATGCAACATCAGAAACGATGAAATGTTTTAAATGTGGACAAGGAAGACATCTTGTCCGTGTGTGTCCACAAAACATAGAATCCAAAGCAATTCAAAGTGATATTGAAGATGAGGGACAAACAGACAAAGATAAAAGTGAGGATCAACAGGAAAAAGACATGGAATTGATTGAGAAGGAATGAACAAAGGGTTAATCAGAAAGAAATTGTGGAAGAGAGCATTGAGGAAGGAATAGGAGAGGAGGAAATTGAGAAAACGAATGGTTTTGTTGTGGAAGGAGAAGTTCTAGGAGACATGGATATGACTGAAGATGAGAATCTTTTTAAAACACCAACATTGAAGAGGAAAACTAGGGGAAAGAGACAAGGGAAAAAAGCAAGGAAGGAGCAGGTAAAGGAAAAAAAGACAAGAGAGGGGATGATTCAAGAAATGATATCTGACCAAGGCAACTCTGATTCTGTAACAGAAAGTGAGGGTGAATCTGTGAGCTCAGTTGATTCAGACTCTCGAAGGAGATCTGGAAGAAGCGCTTACACACTGGAAAAGATCAAGACCTTTTTGCAAAACACAAAAGGGATGAAGGGAGTTCAAATAGAAGAGTTCTTTCCTGACCGCGAATTGTTTATAGAGTCAGCAAAAATATCCATGAAAGAAATAGGACTGGGGGGTTTGACTGAACAGGAGGTGTACAGGTTAAAGAAAATTGTTCAAAAGTTGAGATCCAGTATTCTCAATGATGGAAAAGAAGTGTTTTAATTTTATTTTTTTCTTTGCTAGTTTTTTGTTTTGTTTATGCTCAGTTTCCTTTTTTATTCACTTATTTATGAGTAATTTAAAACTGGGCAGTCTTAACATAAACGGTGCAAGAGATTATAGAAAAAGAGCAAAGCTTTTTGAGTTAATAAAACTAAAAAATATCGATGTTATGCTTATTCAAGAAACGCATAGTGATATGCAAAATGAGAGTGAATGGTTGATGGAATGGGAGGGGAAAGTGATATTGAGTCATAAGACGAATAACAGTGGAGGTGTAGCTGTTCTATTAAGAAAAAACATGAATCCCGTCTCATGTGAAGTGGAGCATGTAGTTGAGGGACAGCTGTTGAAGGTACAGGTCAAGTTTGAACGTTTTTCTGTTGTTTTCATTAATTTATATGCCCCGGTATTAGGAGGGGAACGAGTCTTGTTTTTAAACAAACTTAGTGATTTAGTAAAAAGTTGTAAACCTGAAGAGTATTTATTTATAGCAGGTGATTTTAATTGTACAGAAAATGACAAGATGGATAGAAACCACAGAGAACCACATATGGCATCACAAAATGTTTTGAGAAAAATGATGAAAGAGTATGAATTATATGATGTTTGGAGGGTGTTGAATAAAACACAGAGACAGTACACATGGACACAAGTGAGAGAACATTTTGTGACAATGGCTAGACTGGACAGATGGTATTGTTTTAAACATCATTTTAACATTATTAAGCATTGTGCAATTTCACTTGTAAGCTTTTCAGATCATGGTTTGGTCATTTGCAATGTTTTTATTACTAACAAGACAGTTTTTTTTGTGAGGTGTTTGGTTATTTTTGGGAGCGTTTTAAGAATAGGAAGTCATCATTTGAGTCTCTACAGCAGTGGTGGGATAATGGGAAGATAGAGATACAGCAACTGTGCCGGATGTATACTTTCAATGCTTCGAGAGACATTTCCCAATCACTAGAGGATCTAGAAAGAGAAATAATAGAAATACAAAATCTAATAGATTCCACAAGAGACAGAAAATAATGAAAGCTCTCAAAGATAAAAGGAAAGTTTTAGATGATCTGTTGGGTGTTAAAGCACAGGGTGCTCTGGTCCGCTCACGTTTTCAAAGTGCAACACAAATGGATGGGCCAACCAAGTTTTTTTTTGGACTTGAAAAGAAAAATGGTCAAAATAGAAGTATGCATTCCTTGATATCTGAGGAACTTTTAGAGTCTAAGGAAATAAGAAATAAGCTCCGGGAATCGATGGCATTCCTGTAGAGTTTTATAAAGCACTCTGGGCAGTTTTAGGGGATGATCTGCTTGAAGTGCTTAATGACAGTTTGACGCGAGAGTCGCTGCCTATAAGCTGCAGGAGAGCAGTGATCACCCTTCTACCGAAGAAAGGAGACCTCAGAAACATAAAGAACTGGCGACCTGTGTCACTCTTATGCTCTGATGTAAAAATTCTATCCAAAGCCTTAGCGATTAGACTAAGAGAAGTGATTGGTTGGGTCATCCATGTAGATCAGATGTACTGTGTTCCTAATAGACATATTTTTGATAATATTCATCTAATTAGAGACATTTTGGACATCTCTGGATCTTTTGGTCTAAATTGTGGTCTTATTTCCTTGGACCAAGAAAAAGCATTTGACCTAGTTGAGCATAACTATCTCTGGCAGACGCTAGCAGAATTTGGTTTTAGTCCTGGTTTTATAAAAATGATTGGGGTGTTGTATGTAAACATTGAGAGTGTACTTAAAATTAATGGAGGGTTGAGTGCTCCGTTTAAAATCACAAGAGGTATAAGACAAGGGTGTGCATTATCAGGCATGTTGTATGCTTTAGCCATCGAGCCATTGTTAGTAAGAATCAGAGCAAGTATTGATGGTTGGAGTATACCACATTCTGACAGTAAAATTAATTTATCAGCTTATGCTGATGATATTGTGGTTATGATAAAAAATCAAAAAGAAGTAGATACTCTGCAAGTAATTATAGATGAGTTTGGAAAAATGTCTTCAGCTAAGGTAAACTGGACAAAGAGTGAAGCCGTAATATGTGGAAAATGGCAAGATAGATGTCTTCCTAAATTACTTGCTGGACTTGAGTGGAAGAGAGGTAGTTTTAAATATTTACGTGTATACCTTGGGGACGACTCAATGCTGCAAAAAAACTGGGAAGGACTTTTGGAAAAAACAAGAGGACGATTAGAAAAATGGAGATGGCTGTGGCCAAAAATGTCATTCAGAGGACGAGTGACTGTGATTAACAATCTCGTGGCTTCAACTTTCTGGCATCGACTGGCATGTACTGAGCCTCCAGGAGGACTTCTTCCAAAGCTGCAGGCGGTCATAGTGGACTTCTTCTGGTCTAAGTTTCATTGGGTACCACAGAATGTGCTTTATCTTCCTAGAGAAGAAGGGGGACAAGGACTGATACACCTGGTCAGCAGAGGAGCAACCTTTCGTCTGCAGTTGATTCAAAGATTTTTAACAGGTCCGGAAGATCTTGTCTGGAGAAATACTGCTAAATCCATTTTAAGACAAGCTGGAGGGTTGGGCTTGGACTCTACTTTGTTTTTAATGGACTCTAATAAGACTCAACTGAATGGGCTGACGCCTTTCTATAAAAGGATTTTTAAAGTATGGACTTTATTTAAAAAAAGAAGAGGTGTTTCTGAGTCCTTGTACTGGTTGTTAGAGGAACCGACTGTATGTGGAGCCAGGTTTGATGCATCAAGGGAAACTGCTTGGGGTTTTGAAAATGTAATGTGTACATCAAAAAAAGTTAAATTGCAGCATCTAATAGATGCAGGGGGTCCTGAGTTAAATAATGCACAAAAGGTAGCCTCTTGTTTAAGTTTAAAATCGACAAGAGTGGCAGGAAAACTGTTGGAAGGTTTGACGCAAAAACTTACCGTAGAAGAAAAGTCTCTTCTTTTGAGTTATGGTGAAGGAAGGGTGTTTCCTAATTGTAAAGATCCTTTTCCAGAGGTTTACATTTCTCCTGATTTTAAAGGAGCTCACGGGGTGTTGCTGGAGAATCTAGAAGATCTAAGCATTCACAAGGCGAACAGGAAAATGCTCTATATAAATTGTGTTAAGGTTTTAAATAAGAAAATTTTTAATGGAAAAGTAGACACTGTTTGGAGAAACAAGCTAGGTTTGGAGGAGGATACAAAACCTGTGTGGAGAATTTTGTATAAACCTCCTTTAGATAAAAGAGTGGGGGATCTCCAATGGAGAATTTTACACGGTGCAGTTGCTGTCAATTCGTTTGTGAGTGTTATTAATCCAAATGTGTCTAGTGTGTGTCCTTTCTGTGACAAAAAGGAGACTATTTTTCATTGTTTTATGGAGTGTACAAGATTGTTTTATATTTTTGAATTTCTTAAATTGTTGTTTAGTAAACTGAATGAAAGTTTTAATGTTCAGAGTTTTATTATTGGGTATCGATATGTAGCAAGAAACAGGATAAAATGTCAATTATTAAACTTCATCATAGGTGAGGCAAAAATGGCCATATATATAAGTAGAAGAAACAAAATTGAAGGGTCTGAAGCAGATGATATTGTATCCATTTTAAATAACAGGATAAAAACAAGAGTGTGGATTGATTTTAAATTTTATAAGATGATGAAAGACTTGGTGTTTTTTTTCAAACCAGTGGTGTTATAATGATGCAATTTGCTTAGTTGAAGATGAACTTTTAATTTTTTCTTGTCTGCTACAATGATTATCTGTAGTGTAAATTTGTATTTTTGTGGTTACTATTTTTGTTTGAATATACTGAGTGTATAATTGTAAAATAAAGGTTTGTTAAAAATAAAAAAATCTCTCTACTACACACACACACACACACACACACACACACACTGTGCAAGGAATACACAATCTCCGTTATTGTATGACTAAACATATTTAAATCTGCATTAATTACATTGAAAGGTTCCTGAACAAACACAGTGATTAATATATATATATATATATATATATATATATATATATATATATATATATATATATATATATATATATATATATATATATACCTTCATAATTGTGATTGAATGTTATTGTTATTATTATATGGTTTATTGATGAATATCATCTATTTAAATGTGTAAGTTGCACTGACTTTTACTACATTTCCTTAGAGAAATTCAGACAAAGAATACTTAAATTCCACTACTACTCCATCACAGTGATAGTGAAGAATTGGATGCTTTAATGAGACCACCCTACCATTCAGAGACCTTGAAAAGTCACTTGAGATCAGACGTACCAATCGCACTTGCTGACATGAACTCAGTTTATGTTTTTGTTTTTGTTGCATTATGTGTTCTCATACATTTCCGTACGACTTCAAGTTCATAAGTGTTCATTCATTAAGTGGCCATTAAGATGCTTTTCAGGTGTCACACACCAAGCAGCGTGTAACCATGGAGAAGCCTTCCACCTATTGATGTCTGCCCAGATAACTGCACCGTTGGAGGTGAGAGGTTGGACAAGGAGGGTCAGATTATCATCGGGGAGTGACACGTTAACTGAACAAGTCACAAGGTCCCAGACTGAACCTATAAACGGTGCCCACATGCTGTGCTGAACCACAGGTAGAACACCTGAACACATTCATCCACCTGCTGAACTCAAACTACATACACCTGGTGAGACGGTGTCCTGCATGAACACAGAGCACTCTGAAGGTCTCTACCACTGCTAACTTTACAAGACAATTTCTGAGCTACATCTCAAGGATTACAAACCAACGTCTAACTGTGACCCCATGGGACCCACCAGAGTTTGACCCAACGGGATCAAGAGGTGGACTGTAAGAATAGGAAAACTTGCACAATTCCAGAATGTCTGGTTGAGGAACAAAAACTATCTGAGAAAATAAAAGAAATTAGCATCTAAACTCACATATTCATTTAGCATCCCCATCGGAGATGACGTCACTGAGTGAATCATCTAAGAATTACTTTAATTAATGTCTTTCCCTGCACTGCCTCTTCCCCCATCCCTCCTCCAGATTTCACCATCAAAATCTATATGGTTTAATGTGAATTCTCATAATACAATATTATACATGTTTGATATCGTTTGAAATGTCTCACTGCGACTGGTACAAAGATCTCATCCACACAGAAGTAAACAAGAATATAATAAAGGTTTTAAGAAGCTTAGAGACATTTTGCTAAATACGGTGGGTGTGGCTTTTCGGCCATTTGGTCTTCTAACAATACAGGCATATGGGAGAGAATTCAATTTAAATTCCCATTGTTAACACGTTTACATTTGAAAGAGTTTTACATCTTGGTCTGATATTTAAGGAGATGTTTCAGAAAGGGTCAGGGCTTGAACTTTTATATCGGTCAGCCTGTAACGCTGAGTGTCTGCTAGATGCTCAGCATTATGTAATTTTAAGAAGTCAGGTATCCATATTTTATTCTTTACTTCAGAGTATTTGATGTTATGTATGGACTATCTTTGAATTGATTATGTAATTGGCGTTATACATTTACCTGACTGTTAATAAATTGTTATATTTTGATCTATTCTGATTTACTCTGGAATTATTAACTATCTCTAGTAGATGAACGGGTATAATTTCAACAAAGGATTAAACAGAATAATTAAATGTTAACTATTAAATATAAATGACCAAAACCAATTGGCATTTTAACCTAAATTCGAAATTATGATGAAATGGAGTCAGATAAAGATAAATTGGAATTAAATCCTTTTGCCCATCTGAAAACACCGAACGCGCAGCGACCTTCGACCGCAGATCGTTACCCTCATTGGAACGATTTTAGCGGGCCTTACAGTTTTTAATAAATGTTTTGGCTCTCCTGAGCCAGGACGATAATTTTGGCCCTATCGATTATTTTGGGCGGTCCGATCATCTGTTATGAGTGGTTGTAGGCAGACAGACAATGACTATGAATGAAGTTCAACAACGGGTTTTAAAAATCTTACTTAGACAGGCAACACACACTAAACATAATGGTCATTATATTTCTGGCAACTGATGAATTTCACAGATATCTGTATTCTCACTGTCACTGTCTCACAGTCTTATTTGTACAGACTGCATCTAAGAAGAGAAATATGTGGAATGTCTTAAATGCAACAGTTTCTGATTTGGGTGTGTCTTAGTGCCTCAGGTTAATAGTTGAAATATTTTCCATTTCAAACAGCACATGACTGCAATCTGCCATTGAGGTCATTGTGAAATGCTAGTGTCTCCTAGTTAAAGATGTGCATTGATAAAAAATGTGTTCATATTTTACAGCTCTCATAAAACATACCACCATTTTTAGGAGTTTATGTTTTTTTATTAAACTTGCACAGTGGTTACTACAGGTTAAGCCTAACCTGTACCTGTAGCTAACCTTACAAATGATTACTAAATTTGTCTAATTTTTAAAATGTTTTTTATTTATAGGATTAAAGAGTAGAATAAAAATCTACAGGCTTTCACTGGTGGTTGCTGGCAGACAGACGATGACTTGACAATGAAGTTCAACAACAGATTTGAATAATCTTACTTAGGCAAACAGGAAGGCGCAACACATACTAAACATAATGGACAACTGTGGTGAGGATGGTGACTGCTGATATACGGAGTGCTTATGAGTGATACACGCTTCAATACATAGGCTCATCTGCATATAAATGTGGGAATTAAGGCACTTCTGAAGGCGAAATGGGGTCAAACACAGTATTAGTATGGTGTTCCTAATAATCCTTTAGGTGACTGTACATCGGGTCTATGGTGAAATGGTGGCTATTGCTTCTCTAATCTGCATTTCATCTCAAAAATTTGAGAAAAAAGTTATTGCAACTTCTGATTTTTTTAAATTATGAAACATTTCAGTCAGATTTTAAAGCACATCATAGCACATAATCTGCTCTCCTAAGAGTCTATAATGATGTCTTTCTTGCTACGGACTCTAGGAAAGCTATGGGTCTAGTCCTATTAGACCTTAGTTCAGCCTTCAATTTGATTGACCTTAACATTCTTCTTCTGTGGCGCACCTCTGTTGTGGCATACCACATGGCTCTATTCTCGGCCCTTTATTGTTTTCTTTATATATTCTTCATTTAGGCTCTATTTTCATCTAATATGACATGTCCTTCCACTGTTATGCAGACAATACCCAGATCTATTTCCCCCTAAAGCATAATAAGCATGCCATACAGATGCTTTTAGCTTGCTTAGAAGAATGAACATTTTCTGAACATTAACAAGTGTAAAACTGAAATTATGCTGTTTAGACCAAACAAAAGTATTAATCTTGATCTTGATCTGGGCTCTCTTGCCCCATATAGCAGGGCCGTAACCACCGTAGACATTAAGGGGGACCGAATCCCCCCCAAGTCCCCCCGAATAATTAGAAATGGTAATTTCCCGTTACTGTCAGAATGAGTAAGATGGCCAATCAAATCGAAGAAGGCGGGGCTTACCATTTGTTACCACAAATATAATGTATCATGAACACAAATCACGGAGCACTTACTCACCACAGCCATTCACTTTCACGGCTGCCGCGAACCTAAATGACCCTACCGGATCCAGTTCATTATCTGGGTGGAGTGTAGGTAGAGTGCAATTAATGGGGCCATACATGAAAATGAGTGTATTTAGGAACTTCTCATTTTTACATTAGAACTGCTCCATATATTTAGGTTTTAAGGGCGTTTTCAGACCTGTAGTTCATTTGCTTTGTTCATAAACAGGAACTTAATTTGTTTAAATGTTGCACTGCTGAATCACAGAATCAGACACTGCTGCTTTTTATACATATTTTTCTTGTTATGAATTATGATACCGCTTGGTACCGCTTTATCACCTCAAACGAACCGCTCCAAAGTTAGTTTTTAATCGGGCCGAGATGGAGCGATTGTTTTGGTGTGGATACGATTGTGATTGTCGTGTTCATATGCCTAAATGAACCGAACTAAGGGAGAAAACGCACCAGGTTCCAAAACAAATGCTCCAAATGAGCCAGATGAGAAAACGCCATTACTTTTGGCTTGGGTTTTTTTGGCAGTAAATTGCTCATAATGAATTTTCAGAAATGTATTTCTGTTTTAAGGAAACTGTCAGGGTGCCTGTCTAGTTGTTGGTGTTTGTCTTGATCTCTTTGCTGTTGTGTCATGTGCCTTGTTTTCCCCACCCCCTTGTTACCTCGTTACTCTCATGGCTCACACCTGTTCCTTGTTCGTTTGTCACCCTTTATATTTCCCTCTCACTCTCTGTCCTGTGCCAGATCGTATTGCTGTTTTTCAGTTCACCCTGGCTCTCGTCTCGTGTTTTCTAGCATTTCTAGCTTATCCTAGCTCTGGTTTGTGTCTGATCTTAGTCAGAGTTTATTTTCCTTGCATTTGTTTCTTGGGTTTTCCCTTTAGCTATTTTTCCCTTTTCTTTCCTAGTCGTTTTCTTTGTTGCTGCCTTCTCGTTTAGCTTTTGTTTGTCCCTGGTTTTTTCCTCTTTTATTTTGTCTCCCCAGCTCACCTCTCTCCCTGGTCTGAGTCCCTGCGCTTCAGCTTCTGCTACCATCAAGACGCTGCGCCATTTGTTGTCCTTATCGAGTTTCTCTGGGTCCTGGCTCTGTTTCCTGTCTCCCCTTCCCAAGCTTCCCCGCCACCATTGAGTTTCTATCCAGCCCTGCGGATCGCACCTCTTCATCCTGTCTGCCTTAGTTACGCTGCACAGTGACTGTTACTGCTATCCTGCTACAAGATTCTTTGGTCATCTGTACTTACTTCAGTTTAAATAAACTTTTTCCCGCAACTGATTCCCTCCCCTTGCCTATCATTACAGAAACCTATGGCTAAAACATGTACTGTACATATACTTTTCAGACCACTGAGTTTTCTGAGTGTTCTATCGTTGAGTTTTCTATTAATCAATCTAAGAAAGAATTTGGATGCTTGTTTTCTCAACAGTGCATATCTAATCAACTGACAAACACAGTTTAATTAATATTTTTAATTATCACTCAGTGAGTCATTTAATCATGTATTACTTATACAATATGTCATTAAAATGCTTGTTCTATCAAACACATTAATTTGCACAAATTATTTTATATATACACACACACAATGTAATTCACACATATATGCTAAACCAACTAGGGCTGCATTTCCCACAAGCATCACAAGCCTAAGCAGATTGTAGAGATTCCTGGTTTCAATGGCTTCTACAATCTTTTTAGCTTTACAATGCTTTTTAGTTCTACTTCACTTCATTCCGGATCACCACTATCCTAACTTATCTTGTGGAGTCTTTCCCTAGTCTTTCCCTAGTGCCCCCATGACCATGACATTCTATAAAGGCATGTCATTATGTAAATTCATGTAAATTCTCTTTCCAGTTCTCGTCTTGCCTCAGTTTCTGGGGGTTGAAACTACAGAGCTGGTGCTGCTGATCATTAAATAATTTTGTTAGAGATATAGTGATTAAGCTACTTAACTGTTCTGATTTGCAGTGTTGAAATCTTGTTTGGGACCTGAGCACCTTAAGCAGGCCCTTTCAGATCCTTGTTCTAGCTGTATAGTTTTATGCCATTGGCAATTCACGAAGCCCTCCTTGCACGTTAGAATGCTGAATCAGATCATTACCCCCAATGGGTGCAACCTCTTCAGAACGTGAAGTTAAAGGGGTGGTGGTGGCAGTTACTCCGACTCCTAAAGCCTTGTTTATACTTTCACCTGGCTCCACAGCACAAGCCTCTGCTGACTGCAAGCACTTCTCCCCAAACGGACGAGGTTTTTATACTCGATGCGCTCGCAGCTGTACTATTCTTTGAAACAAGAGGATGACTTGTAATTGTTTGACGATTCGTAATACTTGAGTAATTGTTCTATAAATCTTCAGGAAACAGCGGTGAGAAGTAGTAATGTTAGAGAGAGAGAGACACACATACACACAGACAGACACACACAGACACAGACACACACACACACATGCACACACACACACACACACACATGCAGACACGCACACACACATGCACACGCACACACACCAAGGATCACCAAGGATCCTTCCACATAACCAAGGTGCGGAGACACCGCTGCATAGCCTTGATCATGCGAAAGGGGTTTCCCCTCGGGGAAAAACCCTTGGTCTTAAGCCACCATTGCAAAGGTCTCATGTACAGCAGACCTGAAGGGATCACATTGGTGCTGCCGCCATCAGACCTAGCAGTCTCTGGAACTGCTTTGCAGTGAGTGACTGGTCTAGCTTCATCATGGCCAAGAGGATCGACCCTATGCAAGGCTCTGACAGACGGGCCTGCATAGAGCCCGAATCCCAACTCACGCCAAGATATGTGATTTTCTGCACAAGAGAAAGAACGCTCTTCTTGGGGTTGAGCCTCAGCCCTCAACCTCCTCATATGCGCGAGAACAACATCTCAATGTTGAACCGCGAAACGAGCTGACTGTGCTAGGATCAGCCAGTCATCGATGTAATTGAGCACGCGGATCCCCTGCATACGCAAGGGGACCAGCGCAGCGTTCACACACTTCGTGAACATGTGGGGTGAGAGAGCTAGACCAAAAGGAAGCACCCGGTATTGGAATGCCGCTCCCCTGAAGGCGAACCTCAGGTACTTCCTGTGCTGCGGAAGGATGGAGATATGGAAATATGCATCTTTGAGATCTGTCGTGACAAACCAGTCCTCGGACCTGATCTGAGACAAGATCTGTTTGAGTGTTAGCATCCTGAACTTGAGCCTTGCCACTGCTCGGTTCAGGACGGGAACATCTAAGATGTGGCACAGCCCTCCATCCTTATTTGGCACTATGAGATTCAAGATTCAAGAGTTTTATTTGTTACATACACAGTTATATACAGAATATACAACCGGCAGTGAAATGTAAACAGGTCCGCTCCATGGACAGTGCAAAATTCACAGTTAAAAACACAAGGAGGAATTGGGATCTGTAGAATTATAAATAATCAAGTCAAGTAGAAGAAAAAAGTAAAAAAATAAAAATAAAGAAGTGGAATAAAATAAGTGAAGTAAACTGTGCAGTGAGTAAACTGTAGACTTATAAATATGTGGTTAACAAATGTATAAAGAAGTATAATGTGCAAACAGGTTTATAACAGGTTGTTACACAGTAACAACAAGAACAGAACAGAAAGTGCAGTGCAATGTCAGTGTATCGATGTTTATCCTGAAGTGAAGTCACGTGATGTTAAGTGACTGAGTTCAGGAGTCTGATGGCCTGGGGGAAGAAGCTCCTCCTGAGTCTCTCAGTTTTGGCCATCAGGCTTCGGAAGCGCTTACCGGATGGCAGCAGCGTGAAATGAGGGTTTGCAGGGTGATTAGAGTCCTTGATGATCTTAGTAGCTCTACCTTTGCAGCGTTTGGTGTAGACATCCTGCAGAGACGGGAGAGCTGACCCTGAGATACGCTCGGATAAGCGCACGACTCTTTGCAGGGCTTTGCAGTCATGACTGGTGCTGTTCCCATACCACGCTGTGATGCACTGAGTTAATACACTTTCTATCGCCCCTAAATAGAAAGTTTTCAGGATAGCTGATGAAACCCTGAATTTCCTCAGCTGGCGCAGGTGGTACAGTCTTTGCCTGGCTTTTTTCACCTGTGTCTGAATGTGAGCAGTCCAGGTCAGGTCCTCGGAGATGTTTACACCCAGGTACTTGAAGCTGCTCACTCTCTCTACTGGTGACCCGCTGATCATGAGGGGGGAGTATGTCCGTTGCTGTCTCTTCCTGAAGTCCACAATCATTTCTTTGGTCTTGCCAACATTCAGAGAGAGACAGTTGTCCTGGCAAAAAAAGTGTCCTGGCCAAAGTGTCAGGAATGAAGGCGCAAATGGTGTTTTTAATGAGTCGGATGGTGGATTTGGTGGATTTTTTGAAGGAGGTGGGGACCACAGATGTAGCGAGGGACTCATTAAAGATAGATGTAAACAACCCGGCAAGCTGATCAGCACAGGACCACAGAACATGGCCTGAAATACCATCTGGCCCAGCAGCTTTCCTGACGTCCACACCCTTGAGTGCCCTCCGAACTTCATCCTCCGAGACAGAGATCACGTGGTTGTTGCTGCTCTGAGTAATTCCCTCTGACGTTCCACTTGGCAGAGTCGCGTTGCCGCGGTTACAGACAAAGCGAGCGTAGAAAGAGTTTAACTCATTCACAAGCGACGGATCAGCGCTCACCTCTTTAGATTTAGATCCAAAAGAGCAGATGGACCTCAGATCCTGCCACATGCGCCGCGAGTCCTTGAGTTGGAAATGTCCTTATAACGGAGCTTTGCGGCTTTAACTGCACGCCGCAGAGCATAGCAGGACGTATTCAGTCATGTTCCCCGATAGGAGACCAGCGTTGTAAGCGGCAGTGCGTGTGTTCACTGCAGCGCGGATTGAATTGTCCACCCACGGTTTCTGATTTGAGAAAGACGCTATTGTTATTGTTTGCGTGGCTTGCTCTGTAAGTGTGTCGATGAAGCAAAGCGCCACATCCGTGAACTCGCTTACGTCAACTGAACTCACTCGGAACATGTCCCAGTTAACATCATCCAGAGCTGCCTGTAGCGCGGTCTCTGAGTGGGGTGACCAACGCTTAACTTCCCGCCTCACCGGGGGTTCCTGAACGAGCCTTTATTTGTATTGGACCCTCTCTATAGCCCCCTTTTGCAGCAGAGTCTGTACTTCCTGAGTCATCACCAGAGCCTGCTCGGGGCCCATCGCAGTGGAGAGGACCCCATTGAAACTGGGAGGACGGCATCTGAACTGAATGACATACCCAATTCTTATGCACCTTATGCAAGAAATATGTGGCAGATTCTCCCACTGTCATAAAATCTACTAAGGGTACCAGCCTCTCGAGACTGGCATGGGAACATCTGGCTTAACAGCGCTAACTCCCTCCTCGGATGACTCGCGATGGCATTCCACGCCCCTGCACTCGGGCAGGGTTGGTGGATCAACCTCGTGAGGGCACCGTGAATGAACGGGTACCGTATGAGGCGGTAAGCACTGTCTGCCCGCGGAGGGGATCACCCTCACAATCCTGGGCCCAAAGGCATCAGGACTTTTTGGACGCAGCCTTCCTTGACACAATGAATGTCCTCAGATCAGTCTTGTCTTGGAGGGCTGCGCCTGAGAGTGCCGCGCACCCGTCCACACTTTCTGCGGGGGTGTACGAGTGGCGACACTCTGTTTTTGCTGCGCCCTGTGTGAGGAGCTCATACTCGGGGCCTGCTGCTCCCGCCCAGCAACAGACGAGACCTGGGGCTTACGGTGAAGGAACTGCTTGAGCGCCACAGATTGTTTCTTTGCCTCCAGGAACCTGTAGGTAACAGAGATGACAGCGTCACCGAACAGGCCTCCCGTTCCTTAATCTCCATAAGATTGAGCCACAAATGCCTCTCCGTGGCCACCAGGGCTGCCATAGAATGGCCAAGACATCTGGCCGCTTCCTTGGTGACCTGGAGAGCGAGATCTGCTGTCGATCGGAGCTCATTAATGACATCGGCTCCGATCTCGTGGCTCTCACCCAGGTTTTTCAGCAAGTCAGCCTGGTATGCCTGCACGGTTGACATGGTGTGCAGAGTATGCTTTGCCCACAAAAGAAGAGGTGACTTTTAAAGGCTTAGTGGACAAAGATGGAGCCTTTATGGCAGATGCGGATTCGGGCGAGAGATGGCACGCGTCCCTTCGACCTCCGGCATCTGACCATAATCGTGCCTTTTCAACCCGTGATGTTACTATATACAGACGTGTGCAGGGTGAAAATACGGGATGACATGAGCCGCCTCCACAACCTGGAAAAAAGGTCATCCATGAGCTCCTCACTCACAGGGGATTGAAGTGGTCAATCCCTGCCTCGACGCTGCAGACATCAACCTCCTCAAAGGAAGACAACCGCAGCGCCTGATGGGTGAAGGCTGAGATAGGGCAGAGCCCATCTCAGGACCATCCGACAGATCCATCTGCGAACCCCACGACATGAGCTGCTGCTGTGCCTTGGCAGCAGCAGGGCCAGTGCCGCGGGGAACGCAAGCCGGGACGCTCTCCTCAAAGAGCGCCCGGCAGGATCGCAGCACGCAAAGAGGCAGAGACTCACAGTGCTCGTAACCGGCACCCTTGAATGCCGACTGTGCATGCTGCTCCCCCAAACAAGCAACGCACATCGGATGTGTATCCCCATCCATGATAAAGCGTGGACAGGGAGGAACACACCTTCTGAAACGCTGCTCGCTCGCCATAACTCTCTCTTATATTTATTTTTTGAAAATAACAAAAGTCTGAACTCAGACACAACACAGAATGACAGACAGATGACACAGAGTGCTTGTTGAAGGCAACAGAAGCTAGCGGCGTGTGTTTGCCGGTGTGCTTTATAGTTTCCGGGTCTATGACGTCACCCGCCTATGACGTTCCATTTCTCTATTGGACTGATGACATACGTGCTTCACGATGCAATCACGCATAGGCGTTCCCAAAGCGGTAACACAGCACGAGTTCCCTTGAAAGGGAACCATTATTACACAAGATCTTAAGTGGGACCTAAACATTAATTCCCTGATTAAAAAAGCTCATCAATGAATGTGCTTCCTGCGACAGTCGAGGAAGTTTAACAAGGGCAATAATGATGCATTTTTATACCACCATCATTGAGTCAATACTAACCTCCTCTATCACCATCTGGTATGCTGCAGCCACTGCCAAGGAAAAAAGCAGACTGCAGTGTGTTATTCACTCAGTGGAGAAAGTGACTGGATGTAATTTGTCATCTCTTAAGGCCCTGTATACCTCCAGGACTATGAGGAGGGCATTTAAGATTGTGGCCGATCATTCAGATTAAATCTTTTATTTTAGATTGCGTTTGTGCTTAAATAAACTTGACACATTAAGAGTATGAGTGAGATTAAGTAGATTAAATATTTATGATATGAACTTGAGTTTGAACTTTAGACTGCAGCTTTGTCATAAAAATTATGCCTGGGTGGCACAGGATTAGTCCTCCACATCAAATTTAGAAAATACTGAATACAATCATGAATAATTGTGTAATTGTGAATGGCCCAGACCAGTTAAACATATTAAGTAGTCAGTAGTCCTAGTCAGGGCTGGCACTCTCTCTATATCTCCTTAATCCCAATATTGTTGAATTTAAACTTTGATCCTTTTTTTTTTTCTTCTTTGATCTTTCTCCTCTATTAAAAACACACACCTGTAACCTATTGTAAATACTCTTTTAAATACTGTGTATAAATGTTCTTTTAAATACTCTGTTTACCTGAGGAACACGATGTCTGATGAAGGCTTTTAAATCTGCCCCAATGCCATTGTTTCTAAAGAAATGTTAAAGGTGCAATATATAAGATTTTTGCAGTAAAATATCCAAAAACCACTAGGCCAGTGTTATATATTTTGTTCAGTTGAGTACTTAAAATATCCCAAATCTTTCCAACTATTTGTAAATGTGTGTGGGAGTTGCCTTTGCCTGTCAATGCCGTCATACCTTTGGTTTTCCGCTTTTACTGCCAGAGAAACAATGGCAACAGCCGTGGACAACCACATATCGTCTAGTGGCGATGAGGTTGTGAAAAAATCTTTCACATGATTATATGATCTCACAGGGGATTTTTATTGCACTCAAAATAGGCAATCTCATACCTAGCATGATGTCATACGGGGGGATGTGTTCACATCTGAAGTTGTGAACACAACTTCACTTTGTTATATAGTTACAGTTATATAATATACAATATTATATATTAATTCTAAATTACTGTTATAACAAGGTAATGTTTAAATGTTAGTTCAATTCAAATATATTTATTATTTATTTTATTCATTGCACATTAATTAGCATCAAACAAACAATAGAATCCTTATTCTCAGTGAATAAAGAATGCTTATTAAACGAAAAGATTGAAAAAATTATTGCACAGCCACCTAATAGTGTACTAAGTTGATTATGTAAATCGCCATTAAACAAAAGAAGAAGAGGAAGTAGAATGGAGCGCTTTTTCTTAGGCCCTGTCCCAAATGGTACACTTCATGTGCACTTTCGGTCTTGTGGACTTACAATGGCCACTGCATGCGCATGTCCGTTAAGTCCGCAAGACTGTAGGATGTCCCATTCGTAATTTAATCTTAAAGAAGGGTGCTTGTGAGTGCCCCATTTGTGGCCATTATATGCCCTCAATGTGCACTTCAGCTGAGCCTGCAAGTTTGCGAGCTACGCAGAGGATTTACGTCATGAAAGTGCGGCCTCAGAAAAAGACAGTGAGGGTTTAGGGTGCCATTTGGGACAGGGCCTTAGTGTCTGTTTCCATCGTGAATCATTGATTCGTCTCTCTGTTGAGAATGTCTTCTGTGTTAACTGGGAACATACTCTTTGTCTTCAGAGTTGTCTGAACTTACTCCTGGATTTGTTTTTGGAACCAGCATACCTCGAGTAAGCAAGGTTTGGGTTAATCAACCGAGAGCTGATAAGTGACGGTAAGTTAACCTTGCTTTCTGGAACACCCCCCTGATCAAGCCACAGCATAATTTCTGAATGAATCGGTGTTCTGAATTTAATTGATTCAGTGAATGATTCAATGACCCCATTACAAACACATCCTGTGTCCCAATGTCTATACTATCCATCCTAAATGTGAGATTAGAATAAGTGTGTCGTATAGCATAGTATGTTGAAAAGAGTATGCCGGGGCGTCCAAAGTTAGACTCCATCGTCCCTCAAGACACCTGCTGGAAGTTTCTAGTGTGCTAGTAACACCTTGATTAGCTGGTTCAGGTGTGTTTGAACTCTGCAGGACAGTAGCCCTCCAGGGGCAGGATTGGACAAGTCAATATATCTGATGGTCTACTGTATCTGGAAGATTTTTAAAGTGACTTATCTGCACTAAAATTGGGACATGTCGGTGACAGCATGTTCCGAAGGTATCTGAGAAGTTTGAATACAGCGCCACCTAGTGTTCTGAAGATATACAGATTTGATTAATACATTTACAAAATTCATTTTTGTGCGTCTCTATGTCGACAGATTCCTTGATTTATGCAGATTATGATGATATCCCATTTACAATTTTCAAACCTTTTGCTTGTTTATCATTAATAACAGTTTTTTTTTTCTTTAGTCCTTTTAGTCCTTTCCCAATTTTATCCAAAATCGGCTGATCATGCGGAACTGATTTTTGACATTACCAATACCAAGAAACACCTTTCTGAAGTTAACTCTGCCCATGTTCGCTGACATATGCTATGTTAGCTTAAAGGGATAGTTCACCCAAAATCACTCATGTCATGTCATTCCAAAACAAAAATAATGACTTTATTCAACATTTTCGTTCTAGCCTGTGTCAATCTCCTACACAGTTTACGTTGTAAATACAGGGCAGCTCCTGCGTCATCCTCACACCCATACGTCGTGGTGCTCACATGAACAGTATCGGACATACTCCCCTCCTCTCCCCCCTCATGATCAGCGGGTCACCAGTAGAGAGAGTGAGCAGCTTCAAGTACCTGGGAGTAAACATCTCCGAGGACCTGACCTGGACTGCTCACATTCAGACACAGGTGAAAAAAGCCAGGCAAAGACTGTACCACCTGCGCCAGCTGAGGAAATTCAGGGTTTCACCAGCTATCCTGAAAACTTTCTATTTAGGGGCGATAGAAAGTGTTTTAACTCAGTGCATCACAGCGTGGTATGGGAACAGCACCAGTCATGACCGCAAAGCCCTGCAAAGAGTAGTGCGCTTATCCGAGCGTATCTCAGGGTCAGCTCTCCCGTCTCTGCAGGACGTCTACACCAAACGCTGCAAAGGTAGAGCTACCAAGATCATCAAGGACTCTAATCACCCTGCAAACCCTCATTTCACGCTGCTACCATCTGGTAGCGCTTCCAAGCCTGATGGCCAAAACTGAGAGACTCAGGAGGAGCTTCTTCCCCAGGCCATCAGACTCCTGAACTCAGTCACTTAACATCACGTGACTTCACGTCCAGGATAAACATCGATACACTGACATTGCACTGCACTTTCTGTTCTCGTTGTTACTGTGTAACAACCTGTTATAAACCTGTTTGCACATTATACTCTTTATACATTTGTTAACCACATATTTATAAGTCTACAGTTTACTCACTGCAAAGTCTACTTCAATTATTTTATTCCACTTTATCCTTATTTGTTACCTTTTTTTCTCTTGACTTGATTATTTATAATTCTACAGATATAGACATATATATATATATATAGAGAGTACTTTTTTTATATCCTATTTCTATTATAATTTCTTCCTTGTGTTTTTAACTGTGAATTTGCACTGTCCATGGAGCGGACCTGTTTACATTTCACTGCCGGTTGTATATTCTGTATATAACTGTGTATGTGACAAATAAAACTCTTGAATCTTGAATCTTGAATCGGTTGCAACATCCTTCTTTCTTTTATTTTTATAAATGTACTACAGTGTATCGACTGATGCATGAAGTTGTTTTAACTAATTTGTGGATTTATGGTTGTTGTTTATTGTTTTTTTTTATTTTTTATAATGTGTATTGTGTGTATTGTAACTTTGGTATGGTCATCTTGGCCAGGTCTCCCTGGAAGAAGAGATTTATTTTTATCTCAATGGAACATTTCTGGGAAAATAAAGAATAAATAATGACAGAATAATGATTCAAGTCCTGCCCTGGGTGTGACGTTTTCTCGGGTGGTGAATACAGGCATACCGACGTAATAAAAAGGGAATGAGAGCAGCTGGAGAATGATGTGTTATCTACGCCAATGTGACGTCAGGAAGGAAAAGCAAGATAATATGCTATCAGATGAAACTGGCTCCTGGAAATATGACAATCCCAGTATAATGAAATGAACTTGAATGCCACATGAAAGGTGGAGGGATGGTTTGTGATGTATTGATGGGTCATGTGATGGATCACATGCAACTCACTATTTTTCAACTCAATGCACTCACTTTTGTTTGTAAGTGCCTGTTATTCATTAATGGCAAATGGTCTGGGCTCTGTCCCAGCTTTAATTTGCCAATAACCACCCACTAAGACTGGATGTTGTCATCTGACTGGCTTGTAAAGTGACCAAGCCAGTTTTGTTCAACATCATCTTGAGGGAAGACCAGTGTGATAAACTAAAACTATAGATAATTGACTAAAACTTCTGTACTTTACACTGTACACTGTATCATTCCCTGTAGAGCTGCTTTGTTGTACTTGAATTTGTGCTTGTAAATTAAAATTATTGCACTAATTTGTTCCGTAAAGCTGCTTTGAAGCAATTTTTATTTAATGAATTGCTATATAAATAAACTTGACTTGATTTAACGGTGTACAATTTGTGAACTGCCATTCCAACACACTATCAGGGGAAAAAATGGATCATTCCTTATATGAACGATCAATATATTATTTTTTAATGTATATTGAAAATATTGTGCTATAATAAATGAGGAATTGCCACTCTTCATATATTGAAAAATATGAGACAATATATTTTCTTATATAGTAATGTATGTAATTTTATATTCAATAATACACATCATAATATATATATAAGTGTGATAAAATATACTGTTTGTGTTTAAATATATTTGAACATATATGTACTATATAGTATATTCACATTTGAGGGAACATGTATGTGCACTATATGTACAAAATGTATGAGGAAAATAGATATTGTGATATATAGGGTACAACAGGGCTAAAGGCACACCTTAAGAAAAATAAAATGTGCTTTTCTCTACTCCTATAATGTATGATATACAGAAAAAATATATATGTTTGGATTTAACATTTATGGAGCAACAGATTTTGTGTGAATATAAATCATAAAAGTGGTTTCTTTTATTTAAAAATCTTAAAAATGTATGGGGTGTCGAGGGGGGCCTTTTACCCCACACACGGGGCAAAAGGCACACAGTATTAATACAAATACTAAAGCTAAAATAATATGTTTTTAATAATGTCTAAGTTAATACTTGTTTACCCCAGATACCATACTTTTACATATTCTTCCATATTTATTGTAAAACTGTTGCTTTAATTACCTTGAACAAAAACATTAACAAGACCTTTGTTTCAAAATATAGCAGCAGATCCTTTAAGTCCTGTAAGTTGCGAGGTGGGGCCTCCATGGATGGGACTTGTTTTTTCAGCACATCCCACAGATGCTCGATTGGATTGAGATCTGGGGAATTTGGAGGTCAAGTCAACACCTCAAACTCGTTGTTGTGCTCCTCAAACCATTCCTGAAGCATTTGTGCTTTGTGTCAGGAGCATTATCCTGCTGGAAGAGACCACAGCCACCAGGGAATACCGTTTCCATGAAAGGGTGTACATGGTCTGCAACAATGCTTAGGTAGGCGGTACGTGTCAAAGTAACATCCACATGGAATGCAGGACCCAAGGTTTCCCAGCAGAACATTGCCCAAAGCATCACACTGCCTCCGCCGGCTTGCCTTCTTCCCATAGTGCATCCTGGTGCCATGTGTTCCCCAGGTAAGCCACGCACACGCATCCGGCCATCCACGTGATGTAAAAGAACACGTGATTCATCAGACCAGGCCACCTTCTTCCATTGCTCCGTGGTCCAGTTCTGATGCTCACGTGCCACTGTTGGTGCTTTCGGCGGTGGACAGGGGTCAGCATGGGCACCCTGACTGGTCTGCGGCTATGCCGCCCCATACGCAACAAACTGAGATGCTCTGTGTGTTCTGACACCTTTCTATCAGAACCAGCATTAACTTCTTGAGCAGTTTGAGCTCCAGTAGCTCGTCTGTTTGATCGGACCACACGGGCCAGCCTTTGCTCAGTGCATCAATGAGCCTTGGCCGCTGGTCCTTACTTCACTGCAGTCACTGGTAGGATGAGAAAGATTGAAACTTATTAGAATTCTGTTCTTCGAAACCAGGTTTGTGTAGCAAATATTTACAACCCTTTTGTTCTGGTCTGGGTACTTAAGGAAGGGTGGCAGAGCTACCATTTGTGAAAAATTCTGTAGCCAGTGCCCCCATACAGTGCAGATCTTAAAGACAATGACACACACTGTGTGTACTGTGCCAGATATGATGACTCTTTGAAACTATTTTCATATTACTTTGCAAATGTGTTTTATATTTTTATGATGATCATTTGTATAAAATGGATTCTTGTTTAATTATTTTTATTTAAGTTCTGTCTGGCTAAAATATCATTATTTTAGTAGTAACCAACAAGGAGTAAGTAGGTATTTCCTCAAATAATTCTGCCAGGACAGATCATATGAGGACTCAATGAATGAAGCATGGAGCACATCATATTGGGGCATTCCGATTTATGACTGTCACTGTTAGCAAGTGATTAGCAAGTTGCAGCTTTCGTGACTATTACTAAGATTACACTTGTTATGCGTAAGCACATGCAACAATCGGTAAAATAGACAAAGGTAAAATAGTCACTGTGCATCCTCTATAATACCAGAATTGGCTAATATATGTCCGTGAGCTACTGTTCAAGACTTAATCCTCAAACATTAAGTCTCTGTGCAGTACTGGGTCCCATTGTGGAACGAATATTTGGAAATAAGAGATACTAAGAAAAATTTACGATCTAAATTAAATCACAACTAATGTCATGATCGACAATTTAGCAAAGTCACATAAAATTGGAGTCAGATCAAATTATTCATGGGTCAGTTAAAATTAGATATCCACATTTTATGCTGAAAAGGCTTATACGCAGAATTCCTTCAACCACGCCGTTGGATTTCGTTGTTGGCTGACGGATGGAAGAACATACACTCTAAAAAATGCGGGGTTAAAAAAAAACCAAGTTGGGTTGAAAATGGACAAACCCAGTAAATGGGTTGTTTTTAACCCAGCATTTTTTAGAGTGTAACATTACTACTGGCGTGACGTAACTGAAGAGACAAATTAGCATATTCTTATTAATATTAGAATAGACCCGGCTCACCCATAGATCCGCCCCTACCCCACACACATCCTTGGTCATACACTTGATTGTGTGTTACAAATCTTGTAACCTAGAATGTGCTGAAAATCATCTTATTTCTATCTGAATTCTAACTATGTAAAGATTTTTGATAATATTGCTCCTTTGAAACCTACAGTCATTTGAAAATGTTAGGTCACCCTATTGAAGTCTATGGTTTTCTGTATCAGAACATAATAAAAAATCACCTAGTGCTTGGCAGGTCTTAAAATTTGGAAAATAAAACCTTAGATGAACAACAACAAGTAATAATTTTGAAGTAATAATTTTCTGCATGACAATATCAGTCACTTACATCATTCTGGAGGAATTTTGGTCCACTCTTTACAACAGTGCTCCAGTATGTTGAGGTTTGTGTTCATTTGTTTATGCACAGCTCTTGCTGCAGCATTCCAGCGGTCTTGACTTGGACTGGGCCTTTCAGGCCCGGTTCCAGAATCAAACCACTGAGAGTGCTTCTGAAATTAGTGCTCTAGTAAAGTACAGGCTAAGCAACAGCCCCACCATAGCAATGTACAGAGTATTGTGTTAACACACACCTGAATGCTCCAAAACAGCAAACTGCCAAAACTTCAGCTTTTATAGAGGTGATCACACTTACTGGTGATCAGTTAATCAAAGGTATTTGATTAGCAGTGCCTGACCATTACTTACCCTCTTAATTCCTATGTTAACAGTAAAGGTGTCCTAACTTTGTCATGATGGCTTTTCCATTTTAGCCTTATTTTGTAAATAATGATACGTCGTGATATGTAATGTGTTGTTGTTCATTGTGGCATCACAAGAGGGCGTGTTCTGGAAGGCAGATACGTTGCTCTAAGATGGCTGGAGCAAGAGGGCATCTTCTAAGAACTACCCCTCCCAGGTTACCCCACGTGGACACTAGGGGGCAAGATGGCCGCCTAGTAAGGACTACAAAACCCAGTCTGCCTGAGAGAGCAGCTGCAGCTAATAAGACCAGGAACAGGATATAATAGGGGTGTGTGGCTGGGAGAGGAAGCCAAGGATGATCGTGAGCCAAGGAAGACTAAGTCATTTGTTATAAGCTGAAGATATTTAAGTTGATACTTTTGTTTGATCATTAAAAATTCACACCTGCACCCTGAAGACACTGTTGTAATGGTGATTCCTGGGAAACCGTGCAAGTCAAAGATCCTGAGCCTCTCATGATGTCACATCATCTGGGGTTTTATTTTTCCAAATCAAGACCTGCCAAGGACAGATGATTTTTTTAAAATTCTTATTATGTCCTGATACAGAAAACCATGGAATTAAATTTCACATAACTAACTGTTCGACTGAGAGATTAGATCTCATATCTAATCCTCCCTTGTTTTATCTGGTGTTTTATCTCAGTTTGAACACCTTTTCTTTGAAAGTTGAAACCCTTTAAGAAGTGGTTAAACAGTTAAAGGCTACCACCTCCCACCGTGACAAAATTCCTACAAATCTGTTAAAAACAGGTGATAGACGCTGTTGGACCTATTCTACTGTCCATAGGTTATAAATGCCATAGGGACTATGCCCAAGTGTTTTAAGGAACCAAATCCTGTTTTGTCAAATTAGGCCTCTCTCTAAACTAACTTTTGTTTCAAAAATTATCTGGAAAATAGTATTCCAACAAATAATTGTAACATAAACAACATCTTTGAAACATTTCATTCGGTTTTAAGAAAAAACATAGCAAAGCTTTGCTGAAAGTTTTTAAATGACATTATTTTAACTGTGGTCTCATGTGATCATGCTTTTCTCATATTACTTGACTTGAGTGCAGCAGTTTGTACCGTAGACCATAATACCGTCATATCCCACCTTAAACACTCTAAAGGGAGATGTGCCCTAAAATAGTTTAGATCGTATCTGTCAAACCCAAGTTTCTCAGCTTATCTTTTTGGAATTTTTGTTCTGCTGCAACTCCCTTGATGTTTGGTGTCTAACAAACAACATATTCTTCATTCATGCTTCCAAAATCTTGATCTGGAGTTGTGTTCCATCTATAAACCATCTGTAAAAAAAAACAAAAAAAAAACATGGGTGTTCTTATTCATGCCTTTATTTCTACCCGACTTGATTATTGCAATTCCCTCTATGTAGGTATAACCCTCTATCTATTTCTCAACTTCAAATGGTGCTAAATGCTGCAGCTAGACTTTTTTGTTGGCTGTACACAAGCATGATTATATTACCCCACTTTTAATGTCCCTTTTTTGGCTTCCAGTCCACTATATAATTGATTTAAGATTATTTTATTTGTTTTTAAATCTTTAAAAGGACTGGCACTTGCCTTCTGTCTTTGCACAATCCATTGAGATCACTCAGATCTTCAGATGTATTATAGAGATTAATGTAATTTCCTGTACTGTGTTTTGTTTTGTTTGTAAACTGTGCTCTCAAAATAAATTTGACTGACATTTTTGGGGTAAATAAGTTAAATAAGGTACAAAGTTAATGGTTAAGGTTTATGAGTTAAGGGTCAAGGGTCCCCAGTGACAGGCAGTTGTACCAATAATGGTGCAATCTTTGCTATTTTATTTTTTCCTGAGAGTGCATAACATCTTTTTGGAACATGTCTGTCCACCTTTTAAAGGGGTCATATGATGCTATTTACAAAGATCATTATTTTGTGTATTGGGTGTAATATATTAACATGCTTTAATGTTCAGAAAATACAAACCCGATTCCCAAAAAGTTGAGACACTTTTTAAAAAAGAAATGCAATAATTTACAAATCTCATAAACTTATATTTCATTCACAATAGAATATAGATAACATATCAAATGTTGAAAGTGAGACATTTTGAGATGTCATGCCAAATATTGGCTCATTTTGGATTTCATGAGAGCTACACATTCCAAAAAAGTTGGGACCGGTAGCAATAAGAGGCCGGAAAAGTTAAATGTACATATAAGGAACAGCTGGAGGACCAATCTGCAACTTATTAGGTCAATTGGCAACATGATTGGGTATAAAAAGAGCCTCTCAGAGTGGCAGTGTCTCTCAGAAGTCAAGATGGGCAGAGGATCACCAATTCCCCCAATGCTGCGGCCAAACATACTGGAGCGATATCAGAAAGGAGTTTCTCAGAGAAAAACTGCAAAGAGTTTGAAGTTCTCATCATCTACAGTGCATAATATCATCCAAAGATTCAGAGAATCTGGAACAATCTCTGTGCGTAAGGGTCAAGGCCGGAAAACCATACTGGATGCCCGTGATCTTCGGCCCTTAGACGGCACAGCATCACATACAGGAATGCTACTGTAATGAAAATCACAACATGGGCTCAGGAATACTTCCAGAAAACATTGTCGTGAACATAATCCACCGTGCCATTCGCCACTGCCGGCTAAAACTCTGCAGGTCAAAAAAGAAGCCATATCTAAACATGATCCAGAAGCGCAGGCGTTTTCTCTGGGCCAAGGCTCATTTAAAATGGACTGTGGCAAAGTGGAAAACTGTTCTGTGGTCAGACCAATCAAAATTTGAAGTTCTTTTTGGAAAACTGGGACACCATGTCATCCAGACTAAAGAGGACAAGGACAACCCAAGTTGTTGTCAGCGCTCAGTTCAGAAGCCTGCATCTCTGATGGGATGGGGTTCATGAGTGCGTGTGGCATGGGCAGCTTACACATCTGGAAAGGCTCCATCAATGCTGAAAGGTATATCCAAGTTCTAGAACAACATATGCTCCCATCCAGACGTCGTCTCTTTCAGGGAAGACCTTGCATTTTCCAACATGACAATGCCAGACCACATACTGCATCAATTACAACATCATGGCTGCGTAGAAGAAGGATCCGGGGACTGAAATGGCCAGCCTGCAGTCCAGATCTTTCACCCATAGAAAACATTTGGCGCATCATAAAGAGGAAGATGCGACAAAGAAGACCTGAGACAGTTGAGCAACTAGAAGCCTGTATTAGACAAGAATGGGACAACATTCCTATTCCTAAACTTGAGCAGCTTGTCTCCTCAGTCCCCAGACGTTTGCAGACTGTTAGAAAAAGAAGAGGGGATGCCACACAGTGGGAAACATGGCCTTGTCCCAACTTTTTTGAGATGTGTTGATGCCATGAAATTTAAAATCAACTTATTTTTCCCTTAAAATGATACATTTTCTCAGTTTAAACATCTGATATGTCATCTATGATGTATTCTGAATAAAATATTGAAATTTGAAACTTCCACATCATTGCATTCTGTTTTTATTCACAATTTGTACAGTGTCCCAACTTTTTTGTACATTATTTTTCACATACTGTATACTGTAAAACCAAATAAGATGGCAAAACTTATGGTAATCAGTTATATTAAAATGTTTAAGTTAAGAAATTCAAAGTTTAAGTAAGAATTAACAAAGTTAGTTAATAAGGAACTCTATTCATACATTGAAAACAAGGAACTTTATTCTAATAAGCTAATTTGGGCTTAATAAGCTTAGAATTATTACAATTTATTTTTGCTTGGTGCAGTCCCAAAAAGTGGTGTGCTGCACCTCTAATAAATTATCTGAAGTTTTAGAGTAAAGATAAAGCGTCTAACAAGGTATACGTGCATTCATTCTAATGGCTTGTTTTCCCCCATGGCATATGGCGAATATGACGTTTTTGTGGGTGTTCCCAGTAATGCCGACCAAGTCTATAAGTGCAACTCAAATAACGGGGTGCATCTTTCAAGCAGAAGGAACTGGATGAAATATTCTGAATGATATCAATCCACAATCTGACTTGTGATGCAGCCTTGATTCAACCAATGCAGCCTTGTTCAGCGTATATATTGCCCACCCATGATAACTCTATTGGTGACAGAATAGAGAAAAAAAAAACATGGGAGAAACCCAGCTCAGTCAGGGGACCAGTTCTCCTCTGGCCAGACAAACCAACATGGTGTGGTTATGATTCAAGGGCCTTAAATCAGTGGTTCCCAACCACTCCTGGAGGCCTTCCAACAGTCTCCTTTGTCTGACACACCTGTAAGGCCCGCCAAAATCGTTCCAATGAGGGTAACGATCCGTGGTCAAAGGTCGCTTCGCGTTCGGTGTTTTCAGATGGGCAAAAGGATTTAATCCTAATTTATCTTTATCTGACTCCATTTCATCATAATTTCGAATTTAGGTTAAAATGCCAATTGGTTTTGGTCATTTATATTTAATAGTTAACATTTAATTATTCTGTTTAATCCTTTGTTGAAATTATACCCGTTCATCTACTAGAGATAGTTAATAATTCCAGAGTAAATCAGAATAGATCAAAATATAACAATTTATTAACAGTCAGGTAAATGTATAACGCCAATTACATAATCAATTCAAAGATAGTCCATACATAACATCAAATACTCTGAAGTAAAGAATAAAATATGGATACCTGACTTCTTAAAATTACATAATGCTGAGCATCTAGCAGACACTCAGCGTTACGGGCTGACCGATATAAAAGTTCAAGCCCTGACCCTTTCTGAAACATCTCCTTAAATATCAGACCAAGATGTAAAACTCTTTCAAATGTAAACGTGTTAACAATGGGAATTTAAATTGAATTCTCTCCCATATGCCTGTATTGTTAGAAGACCAAATGGCTGAAAAGCCACACCCACCGTATTTAGCAAAATGTCTCTAAGCTTCTTAAAACCTTTATTATATTCTTGTTTACTTCTGTGTGGATGAGATCTTTGTACCAATCGCAGTGAGACATTTCAAACGATATCAAACATGTATAATATTGTATTATGAGAATTCACATTAAACCATATAGATTTTGATGGTGAAATCTGGAGGAGGGATGGGGGAAGAGGCAGTGCAGGGAAAGACATGTAAATGAAGGTGATTTTTCAATGATTAACTCGGTGTGATGTCGTCTCGGATGGAGACGCTAAATGCACAAAAGTGAGTTCAAATGCTAATTTCCTTTGTTTTCTCAGGGAGTATATTCCTTACAGTCTTACACACCCACATCAGGTTTTGGAGTCACTACTAATGAGCGGAAGACTTGAATCAGGTGTGTTTGATTGAGGAGACATGCAAAATGTGCACTGTTGGTGGACCTCCAGGAACATGGTTGGGAACCACTGCCTTAAATCATAACCTTTATTATGGGCGGGCGATATTCTGATAGACACGATTAACCGGTAGAGATTTTGGATTATGGTCTCTATCGTGATTACGTTCATGTAACGTTGCCGTGATGTAGCATTACAAAAGCGTATCATTTGAATTTGCAATAAGCAGTGAAAGAGGATTAATTTCGGTATAAGCGCAAGCTGTCTGAGTAACTGTGTCTGATCGCACACACCTGAAACAAACGCATATAAAGCCGTGGCTCATAGACCGCATGAGTACTGAACTGCTTTCTTTTTTCCACCTTATTGGGCTTGAACGGTCAAATACAGGGATACAGTATCCTTGTAAACACAGTCGTTTATGCCTTAAGTGAACGTAAACAGTTGAGAAAGAAAGCATGCGTGTATCAGTACATTAGATCAGTGCTTTCAGTCTTAAAGTGACAGCAGCCTAATAAACCTGCAGCCGTTAATGTTAATCTCATTTCTCTTGACTGAATCACTTTTGATAATTTTATACAGTTTATGTAGCACATTTGATTACTGTACACAATTTGTGTAGTAGCCTATTTCTAGAGCTTTTCAGTCAGGTCTATTTCATTTGTGGAATTTGTTAACACAGTCAAACCAAAAATTATTCAGACACCAGATATAATTTTATTCTAGTGTGTGCAGGACACTATAGTTCATTTATGTAAGTTAGGATAGAAAAATAAAGTAAACTGTGATATTATACCACAAAATTCTTCATACAGTGACTACCAGAAAATTGATTAAAAAAATCTGGGCATGTTTTGTTGAAATGTTTTTTCTTTAATTACTAATGCGACTTTTGACACCACAGACTGAACACAATGAAGCATTGCTTGGTCATTGGTTGAGCTAAATTGGTATCATCTAATTGTGTTCTTAAATTGAACAGCTGATTGGTTGATTGTTATCCATTACATCACTTTCTATCAAAGTTATCTTGACATTATCAAGATTAATTTTGAGTCCTTGTCATATTTTATTACCATTTTCTAAACTATAGTGAATAAATTGTGATAATGTGAGAAAATGTTGAAGGTGTCTGAATACATTTTTGTTTGACTGTATTTCTAATGTCACAGCAGACTTGTTATGATTTTTCTTAAAGGTGCCCTAGAATGAGTTGAAACGATATTTTAAATTGTTCTCTGATATCTACATGCTTATTTAAGGTCAAAAATTGTCCAGATACGGTTTTACAGGTCCATTTACAACCCTAGAAATTGTCCTTAGAATGAAATTGTCTGTTTTTTCCTTATTTGAAAGAGTCATGAATAATAATGTTGAGCTCTGCTCTGATTGGCTCATTTCAGTAGCTCACACAAGTGCAATTATTTAGCTAACACAATCGCAAACAGCACAAGCGGCTCATGAGATGATTTAAATGAATGAAATGGCAACCGCAAGCATGAACACTCGAACGCTCCTCTTTTTCCTGACAAAACCAAAGAGTGCTTTTTGTTCAAGTTTTTATTTTTTAAACTATTTTAGTCTCATCTTTTTTCGTCAACGATATTGCATGTTTTTATTGTCACAATAATCGTTTAAGGATGTTTGTGTCTTAGTCATGGAAACATTTTTTGTCAATGAACATTTTTCATCATATTTTTGTTAACAAAATTGACAGTAGTCAGAGCAAACTAACAACTTTGAATTCAATTGGTGCTGTATCCTGTTATAGATAAACATCAACCATGCCTGTTGACAGTTCTGTTCTGTGGGAAGGCAATGAAAAGTGCTCACATCCCCTGCACTTCCTGGAACATAACATTTATATCCATGATCTGCCGTTTTCACTATATTGTCCTCATCTTCACAATACCTGCAGAACTTCTGTTGATTCTGTGCAGGTCCATGTTAATACTGCCTGGCCTTGAACATGGGCTGGTTTTATGCAAATTTGGGGAGGCGTAAATATTAATGATCCAGACTGTTGTCACAGTCAGTGTTATGTTGGGATTCGCCCGTTTTTCAGTGGTCTTTTTCAAGCACAATATTTACATATGAAGGAGGAAACAATTATGCTTGAGGCTCATGGTAAGTTAGTTCCATGTACAGAACTCTTATTATTCAACTATGCCAAGGTAAATACAGTTTTCCAATCTAGGGCACCTTTAAATCTTGTTTATGTGAAATAAGCTGCTCCTGAGCAGATTTGAGCTTACGGACTTCCTGCTATGTAGACTTGTCAACAGTAAACTCCAGATAACTAAGTAATCCACAAACGAAGAACGGGCCCCTGGAGTTTGCAAAGAAAACTGGCAAATAAATCCTTTTTTTTTTTACCCTTTTTTGGGGTCCCCACCCAAAAAAAAACACACACAAAAAAAAAACACGAAAGGGTGTTTATAAAGGATGAAATATTAGCTGGAAAATGCCAGGAAAAGTCCCTAAAAAATACCTAATGGCATTTGATTTGTTCAGTTGTTTAAAAAACAGCAGTTTGAATCACCACAGCAAGAGGGTTTCCCCTGCATTTTTGGCGGAGTATGCATGTTCTCCCAATGTTAATGTTGGTTTCCATTGTAATTCAAAAACCTGCAGGATAAGTGAATTGGAGGCACTAAATTGTCCATAGCAGTGTTGTACTAAGCCATGTGGGCCCATGTGCATGTCTGTAAATGTGTTTTGTTTTTTTTGTTTTTTTACTCTCATAGATTGTTTTACCATTCACATATATGACTGCCAGACTGCAACAGTTGGAGTTAAAACTCATCATTTGTGTTCTACTGAAGAAACAAAGACACCTACATCTTGGATGCCCTGGGGGTAAGCAGATAAACATCAAATTTTTATTTTTGGGTGAACTATCCCTTTAAGGGTGCAGAAAGTGATTTTTCTTGTAAATGCTGTTGATACAGTATTTGAAATCATCTAAAAAAAACAATCCCCCTTTCATACCCTTATCATGATGTTTCTGCCCCTACACGCATATATGCTATGCAACACAGGCAACAACTATATGGCGAAATCTGCTGTGCCTGATACCCAAGGGTGTAATGTCATCATTAAGTGAATTTGTGTTACTGTGATAATTCAGGTCAAATGTCTAATTGTTATTTAGCTCCTCTACTCCTTCAATGACAAAATCATCCCTTCTATCCCAAAACAACAAACAAACACCATTTTCATGAACAGCTCCCTACATAACACGATAGTCCAAGTAACTAAATGGCTGAAAAAATGACTGTTTGGAGTCTATGACTGGATCATTATTGCAGTGATTGTTATGTTTCTAACATGCTATATGTTTCGCAACATTTCTAATTGATGGGGTGTGTAGCTCTTCATCTCTTAAACAACCACAGAAAGTAGGACTGTAGTGTTCTTTGATGTCATCACATGCATATCAAGTGGCTGTGTAGGCCAATTACTAACCGCCTGAGTTACTGTGGACCTTGATTCCATCGGCTTTGCTCTGAGAGTTTAGATAGAGTGAGCCCTCTGGTAATGTCATCAGCTGGGTTCAGCTCTGAATTGACATAAGGCCAGGCTTTTGGGTCTGTAAGGTCTTGTATCTCAGCTACACACGTTCCAAAAAACACCTTGTAGTTGCATAAGTCTGAATGAAGCCAAGTCAATACAGTTGTGAAATCAGTCCAGTATAGTTCTTGATCAATCTTGATGGTCAGTTCTTTTCTCAAAGTGGTGGCCAGCTGAGCGCCAGCACAGAGTTCAAGTCGCGGTATAGACTGTTGCCGTTTGGGGGCCACTCTTGATCTTGCAGCAACAAAAGAAACCTGGGTCTCCTCATGTTTATTACTTGTACTGATATATGCGACGGATCCGTATGCATGTTCTGATGCATCACAGAATACATGCATGGTGCGTTTGCTAACTGACAGGTCAGTATTTGCTTTGGTGTAACATCTTGAGAATGTGACGTGTGGTAGTTGTGACAGCTGTGTCATTTAAGTTTTTGGGTATGGTTTTTGATGCTAGGCTAACATGGGCAGGCCACACACAAATTGTAGTAAAGATGTAAAAAGGTATTAAATGTGATGAGATGTCTGACATGTGTGGATTGGGGGGCAAGCAGGCAATCACTGAGGGAGATATATGTTACACTGATTAAATCGGTTATTGATTATGGGTGTATGGCATATAGAGATGCAGTGAGAACTACACTGGCCAAGTTGGAAGTTTTACAAACACAAGCACTTAGAATATGTAGTGGGACTTTTCGGATGTCATCTGCAGTGGCGTTGCAGGTAGAGATGGGTGAGATGCCTCTACAGTTAAGGAGGGAACAGCTGGCAGCTAACTATTGGGCAAACATACAAGGACATAGCAGGTCTCACCCCTCAAGGGCAGTTCTGCAGGTATGCTGGGAGCATGGAAGGGTTAAAAGTTAGAGTAAGGGTGATGTTATAGGAAAAGAGATGGGGCTGGAGGGAAAGGAATATAGCCCAATAGTTCCGATGCCAGTCAGACCACCATGGCTACTTCTGCAGGCTAGTGTGGACTTGCAGATATTTAATAGTTATCTAAAGAGTAGAAGGGATGTGGATTTATGTGAAGTACTTTATAATCAGTTGAATGAGGAGTATAATGGATATTTGGATATGTACACAGATGGGTCTAAAGATCCTCAATCTGGACAAACAGGGGCTGCATTTGGAATACCAAAGACGGGGATCAAGGTACAGAAGAGACCAGAAGAGACCAGAGATCATTTATCTGTATTTACAACAGAGCTGGTGGGTATTTGGTTGGCGTTGCAGTGGGTAGAAGTTAGACCAGATAAAGTTGTAATTTGCTCAGATTCTAGTGCAGTTTTAAAGAGTTTGCAATCATTCAAATCACAATCAAGGCAGGACACAGTATATGAGGTACTAGAATGTTACACACACATTTGTCAGATGGTTATGAGAGTAAAATTAACATGGGTTCCAGTGCATGTTGGGGTTAAAGGAAATTAAATGGTAGATGGTTTGGCAAAGCAAGCCATTAAAATGGGAGCTGTTGAAATACCAATTTTATTAAGTAAAGCAGAAGCTAAGGTCCAAATTTGGATGAAAATTATGGAAAAGTGGCAGAGATGCTGGGATGCAGAGGTGAAAGGGAGACATCTATATGGTATACAACAAAAGGTTGGGACAGGGAGGGTCAATGGAAGAAATCGAAGGGAAGAAATCATTTTACTAGAGGGTTCTAAGGGTTGGACACTGTGGGTTAAATAAATATCTATGTATTATAGGTAAGCATATATCAGGAATGTGTGAATTTTGAAATAATATTGAATCTATTGAACATGTGATATTTGAATGTCAGAAATATGAGAGGGAAAGAATAAAGATGAAATAAGATATAAGAAGAGTGGGGGTTCTGGGAAAAACATCAAAAGGCATAAGTGTGACGCATATCAAGTATGACGCAATACTAGCTTCAGATTGCATAATTCATTCTGTGTTCAAACCCAGATATTCAAGGATGTATTTTATTCATCCCTTCCCTTTATTACTCATTTATCTTCAGTCAAGATAAAGTTGTATATATACGGTCAGTATAGCGTATCTTGAAAAAACGAGAGCCAATCAACAATGAGTTTGACTACATTTATTTCAGAAGTATTTTGGCTGTAGACCAATGTTATTCATGTCAGTTTCATCTTTGTTCGTCTTGATAAACACTAAATTAAAAAAAAGTAAAACCAAGAGAAGTTTCTTGCTGCCATGTTAAAGCTAGATCTACAGATGTTAAAGTAGTTACAGATGTGCATCTGTTTAGCACATCCATCTGTTTCGGGAACTGAAGATTTACTTTATTTTCTATTGTAACAGATTTCATTTCTATATTTTTTTATTTTACAAAGGCAGCTGATGCAAGTCTGGGCAATTGCTTTAAAAAAATTTATTCACAACACAGCAAGACAATATCAACAAACTAGTGAGACCTGGGTCTCCTCACGTCCACTGCATCTGGGCCAAAGAGTTTCAGTTGAATACATCGCAAAGACAACAACCAGCAGGAACTAGCATGTACACTCTGCACCTATGTGAAAGGGATTAACTGCACATTAGTGATAATGATAAAAATAGCTTTTGCTTACCCTTTACACACTAAATCCCATTCACTATATGGGCATCCAGAACCATTGTATGTGGGTTGGACAGGACCCACCCACATTTTACGACCAATGATATTGGACCCACTCACTTTTATCATTGCTAATTCAGCACATGTATGTTTACTTAGCCCTAACCAAAAAAACGCTTATTATTAAACTTTATTTCCACTTTTCTAGTATTTTCTTCATTTTTATTGAAAATAAATGCCTTTCCTATCTGTATGTGATGGGAAAAGGGAGCAGTGCGACTTTGGCAAAAGGTGGATTCGAACCTCAGGTTGATTTGCGTCAAAACTTAATGCCATGTGTTTTACCCCTACACTATTGCCACTTTAAACAGTTTAGTGATTTCCATAATTTTGTCTGGCCCAACCAGACGTTTAGTAAACAACGTAGTATATTTGTACTTAATATAAATTACATCTACTCCAGTAAAACATTTTCTGAGAGAGGACTCACCCACATTTTTTTTGCCTCCGATGCCCATGACTCACTACAAACATATTTGATGAAAATCATCACAAATGAGATGAAGATGAATCGTGTGCATTATCCCTTGACTTCATAATTTGCTTGCTTTCATCACTTCAGTTTTTGTTCTTGTGCACTGGTCAGCAAAGCTGAACAACCAATCAGAGTTATTTTCTCACGGCTGAATCAGCTTTACAGTGATAACAGGAAAATAATTAAACAAAGTTTTTTTACGGCTGTACAGCTGCTCCAGAGAAAACGTCTCTCTCTCGTACTCATGTAACCTATGTTCTCTGAATAGGGAACGAGATGCTGCGTAGCTTACGCAAGTGGGAACGCCCTCTGGGTGTGCCGATTGTCTGAAGCCCTTATAGAATCACGGCAATTCATTGGCTGATGGCGCGGGCGCCGTCCTGACGCTCTTACGTCATCATATTATACTGGCGCGCACGCCATCTGCTCCTCAGATTTCTCTGCCGAAAAGGGAGGCCTATCAGCAGCGAGAGAAGCTTGGCAGCGAACGCAGCGTCTTGTTCCCTATTAAGAGAACATAGATTACATGAGTAACCGGAGATGAAAATGAAAAAGGTTTGTTGCCCAACTGCTTCAGCTCCAGGCGCCTATGAGGGCACTGGAGAGGGAGTGGGCGAAGCCAATCAGTATATGGGGATGATTAGGAGGCCATGATGGACAGGGGCCAATGGGCAAATTTGGCCAGGATGCCGGGGTTACACCCCTACTCTTTATCGAAGGACATCCTAAGATTTTTAATAACCACAGAGAGTCAGGACCTCGGTTTAACATCTCATCTGAAGGACGGTGCTTGTTACAGTATATTGTCCCCATTACTATACTGGGGTGTTAGGACCCACACAGACCACAGGGTGAGCACCCCCTGCTGGCCTTACTAACACCTCTACCAGCAGCTACCTAGTTTTCCCAGTTGGTCTCCCATCCAGGTCTCAGCCCTGCTTAGCTTCAGTGGGAAACCAGTCATGGGCTACAGGATGATATGGCTGCTGACTTGTAGGCAACACTACAGGTCAGAAGTCAGATTAAATCTGGTTGAAGATCGGCATAATCATGCAGGAGATGGGTTTGTTTAGCATCAGTGCCACTGGCTGTCATGTTGATGAGGCCTTCACAGGGGACAGTCTAGTTGACATGGTCTCTGCTGACACTTCAGGCCTGTAATTGACTATTCTCTAGGATCAAGTTATATTTTTTTAATAAGGTTTAATAATAGCCAGCTTAAAAAGTCCCCAATCAGAAGTCAAATTGTCTTCCCAGGAATTGCATCTTCTTGCATTTTTTTACACTGACAAGATTAAAAACGTGCAAACTGTTGTGATGAAATAATTGACAAATGTGTTTAACTGTCCCGAGTGTCTTTCTTGCTGGCCCCGGGCCATTGGGCAGTCTTTATTGCAGAGCCCTGAAAAGTATATGCTTATACGCCTATGATTTTAGCCTACTCTGTTCACACAGCAGGGCTTCGCTGAATATGCAGTCGTGAATCGAGTTTTGAAAATGTACAGGTACAGTTATTGGATATGCTGACCGAAATCACATGCGCCAGCATCACCATGCAATCTGCCATGATTTCACTGAATACAGCTGTTTTGTTGATTGACAGAATGAAAAAAGTTCTTCCCGTACAGAGAGGATATAGGTTTGAGAAGCTGTTAGCAACAGAATGTGATGCTTCAACAGAGTTTAAATCAAATCAAAATCAAATCACCTTTATTTATATAGCATTTTTACAAGTCCAATTGTTTCAAAGCAGCTTCACAGTGTTAACAGGAAAATAATGCAACAGAATTTGATTCAGTTGTACAGCCGCTCTGGTGAAATGGTGATGTTATCCAGCTAATTTCAATTATCATATAGTGTCAATGCGGGCAGATCGGCAATATAGTTGAAATTTAGGTGTCCCCAACTGAGCAAGCCAAAATCCAAAGGCAACGGTGGCAAGGAACCAAAACTCCTTCAGGGCCAGAATGGAGAAAAAAAACTGGGGTGCCAGTTCTCCTCTGGCCGACGAGCAAACAGTGTATGATTATAATTCTGGCAACACTGCAGGTCTTAAGTCATATTAGGTAAATAGATATTCATAAGATGTTTGAAAGATTGGAGTCATCATGCCGGAGACGGGTTTAATGAGGATGTCATGTCGATGCGGCCTTAACAGGGGGAGTTTAATTGACACGCTCTCTGCAGACATTTCAGGGATGCGTTGGTCATGTCCAGGCACAGGTCTACCATCTGATCTGGATACGCCCGGATCCGGCTGACTGCAGTAAACCTCGGGATAAACAGAGAGACTAACATTAGGGTAGATGCCATTCTTCTTATGATGTAACGAGTACATCAGGTGTTATGGAAAGTGTTCCCGGTTCCGGCTGACCTAGTTAATGCAGCCTAACAATCATTTACTGATTTGAATAATAGAGATTGATAATGTTTTATGTGTATGCCATAGTAAAGAGATGCGTTTTTAGTCTAGATTTAAACTGACAGAGTGTGTCTGCTTCCCGAACAATGCTAGGAAGACTGTTCCAGAGTTTAGGCTCTAAATAGGAAAAGGATCGACCGCCTGCAGTTGATTTTGATATTCTAGGGATTATCAACTGGCCAGAGTTTTGAGACCGCAATAGACGTAATGGTAATAAGTTGTTGTAAGTAATAAGCAAGACTTTTAAATTTATGCGATGTTTAATAGGGAGCCAGTGCAGTGTTGACAGAACCGGGCTAATATGGTCATACTTCCTGGTTCTAGTAAGAGCTCGAGCTGCTGCGTTTTTTTTCGACCAGCTGGAGTTTATTAAGCGAGCAGGGCAACCACCCAGTAGGTCATGGACGCATAAATTAACTGTTCAGAATTTGTCATTGAAAGCATGTGCTGTAATTTTGATATATTTTTAAGATGGTAGAATGCAGTTTTACAGATGCTAGAAACGTGGCTTTCAAATGAAAGATTGGTATCAAAGAGCACACCCAGGTTCCTCACTGACGACGAGGGTTTGACAGAGCAGCCTTCAAGTGTTAGACAGTATTCTAGGTTACTACTTGTGGAGCTTTTTTGTCCAATAATTAAAAATTCAGTTTTTTTCTGAATTAAGTTGCAGGAAATTACTGGTCATCCAATTTTTTATATCAGCTATGTATTCCGTTAATCTTTTGAATTGGTAAGTTTCGTCAGGGCGTGAAAAAATATAGAGTTGAGTATCGTCAGCATAACAATGAAAACTAACGCCATGTTTCCTAATGATATCTCCCAGTGGTAGCATGTACAGGGTGAAGAGCAACAGTCCTAGCACTGAGCCTTGAGGTACTCCATACTGAACTTGTGATCGGTGTGACATCTCTTCATTTACTGCTACAAACTGTTAATGATCAGATAAGTATGATTTAAACCATGCCAATGCAGTTCCACTAATGCCAATGTAATTTTCGAGTCTATTCAAAAGAATGTCGTGGTCGATAGTATTGAATGCAGCGCTAAGATCGAGTAACACTAATAGAGAGATACAACCACAATCGGATGATAAGAGTAACTCATTTGTAACTCTGATGAGAGCAGTCTCAGTACTATGATACGGTCTAAATCCTGACTGGAAATCCTCACAGATACCATTTCTTTCTAAAAAGGAACATAATTGTGAAGACACTGCCTTTTCTAGTATTTTTGACAGAAAGGGTAGATTGAGATTAGCCTGTAATTGACTAATTCTGTAGGATCAAGTTGAGTTTTTTTAATAAATGGCTTGATAATAGCCAACTTAAAAGTTTTTGGTACATATCCTAATGACAAGGATAAATTAATAATATTAAGAAGAGGATCTATGACCTCTGGTAGCATCTCTTTTAATAGCCTAGTCAGTATAGGGTCGAGCATACATGTTGTTGATTTAGATGATTTAACAAGTTTAGCCAATTCTTCCTCTCCTATAGCGGTGAATGAGTGTAATTTTTCCTCAGTAACATTACAATGCTCTGTCTGATGTGATACTGTAGTAGACTGTTTCATGGTTATAATTTTCTTCCTAATATTATCAATCTTACACGTAAAAAAGTTCATAAAGTTTTCCTGTAGCTTAAGCAATAAGAGCATGGCGCTAGCAACGCTAGGTCATGGGTTCGATTCCCAGGGAAAGCAAGAACTGACAAAATGTAAAAAAATTGTACCTTTGGATAAAAGCGTCTGGCAAATGCGTAAATGTAACCAATCACGGAAAGTAGGGACACAACGGGAAAAATCGGACCGCATACGATTAATAATAAAGGATAATGTGCATTGTAAATGTCAGTATTTATCTTTTTTGACTTTTATAAAAATGATTTAGAGGCTAAAATATGTGAGTTTTATCTTTTTATAAAACCTTTTTTGTCAAAACTCTATTTGAACATGTTGCAAGACACTCCTTTAAAGTCTGGCCATCATTTTTAATGTTATTTTAATGTTTATGTAAACACAAAAGTACATATTGATGCTAATTTTATTTTGTATTTGCTGGTTTTCTACATAAAACTTTTGAATTGATTTCATTGTGTAGCATTAGGACTTTTTGAACAGGATTCTGTGATAACCGTGATCATTTTGGTCACTATAATCATGAAATGAAATTTTCATGCCATTTCATCTCTAGTTATGACCAACTATGATAAACTAAAATCAACTATAATTATGTGTTTTTATAGTTTAATATGCAAAGTACAATTTTCTATAAGAAATAAAATAATCTCTTATTCTGTTCTTTTCTCTGACATTTAAGGGTAACATAGGCCTACAAAGACTCTTTTTGGTCTAAAACAGTTTGGATAGTTGTTTGATAGTTGTACCACTGGCTAAAATTATTAGCATCACATTCAATTCAAGAATGCTAACAGGCAGGTTTACGTGGGCTAAGTCATTCACACCAGTCAATTCAAGCAATTGAAGCATTATTCAAATTAATAGCAGATGCTAACATTACCATCTAAAAGCCCATTATAGTAATGTTTTTTTATGAGCTAGCTACTAACAATAGGTAACGTTAGGTATGGGAAGGTCTAAACATGGACTAAACATCAGATAACGTGTACGTGTTCTTAGAATGAACACAAAACGACAAACTTTGTTTATGGAAACTCACCCCATAAGAAACAGAAAAGTATTCTTGCAGATCTCGTTGCCTCCAATTAAATAAGTCATTCGGGCACACTTTCTCTTTGTCGGGGTCTTCGGGCAGAGAGTTCTCTTTCCTCCTCGTGCAGCATTTACAGTCAAAGTTATGGATTTTCCCCAGTCTTTATCCCCATCAAATGTTACTATCGATATAGCCATGCGATACTCTTTGCGCCGGCCATCTTCATTGAATTTTGATATCAGCTAGAGCCGGCCAGAGCGCTGCATAATAAGTAGCCACGCTTGCCTTGGAGGGCGGGGGCAATAACAAAAGAAACAAAAGCCGGCTTATCCAGTATGGAAATATACACAGACAATGACACGCCCCTACTGTGTGCTAGAATCTCAGAAAAACAAGCCGATTTCAACCTCAAAATGTACGCTTTTAAATATACCAATACTGCTATCTCAAACACGGAGAGGCTTCGTGATCTCAACTAACAGATTCTGTAAAAAAGTGAACATCACCAATTTTGAAAAAAAAAAAACGCTTCTTTCTCATTTTGCTCGAAAGTTGTGCTGCCGACTTGTGTCACTGGTTTCCGTGACGGGTCACATATGTAAATGTATAAAGTCATTACTATATAAGCAGATCTAGCAGTTTTTTACGGCCTTTCTGTATGCGATCATGCTCTCTTTCCACGAATTGCGAAAAACCTCTAGTTTTGTTTTCTTCCAGCTGCGCTCCATTTTTCTGGCTGCTGTTTTGAGTGCCCGAGTGTGCTCGTTGTACCACGGCGTTGGACTGTTTTCTTTAATCTTCTTTAAGCGCAGGGGAGCAACTGTGACTAAAGTGCTGGAAAAAAGAGAGTCAATAGTTTCTGTTGCAGAATCGAGTTCCTCTAGGCTATCTGGGATGCTGAGGAGATGAAACTGATGAGGAAGATTATTTACAAAGCAATCTTTAGTGGCGGCAGTGATAGTCCTGCCATATTTGAAGCAAGGGGACAGCTTTGCAGCCTTAGCTAAATTAAGTATACAAGATACTAGGTAATTATCTGCGATATCGTCGCTCTGCTGCAGAATTTCAACAGTATCAACATTTATACCATGACAGTATTAGGTCTAAAGTATGATTACGTCAATGAGCGGGTCCTGACACATGTTGCCTTACTCCAATAGAGTTTAGAATGTCACTAAATGCCAATCCCAATGCGTCTTTTTCATTGTCTACATGGATATTAAAATCACCAACAATTAGTACTTTATCTGCAGCCAGTACTAACTCTGATAGAAAATAAGCAAATTCTTTGATAAAGTCTGTATTATGCCCTGGTGGCCTATATACAGTAGTCAACACAAATGTCAAACGGGATTTATCAATTACACTACATACATTACACTACAGAACTCTAAGGGCTACAAACAAAATTCCTCCAAAACTCCTACTTTATAACGTGTTAAATATGGATATTTTTCTCACAGTCCCAAACCCCCCCCTCTTGCTCTCGCTCTGGCTGAGGTGTGTGTGTGTGTGTGTGTGTGTGTGTGTGTGTGTGTGTGTGTGTGTGTGTGTGTGTGTGTGTGTGTGTGTGTGTGTGTGTGTGTGTGTGTGCGTGTGCGTGTGTGTACATGTTTTTCTAGTCTGGTGGGGACTTCAATCTGAATGCACACAGACTCATGGGGACTCATGTCACTATGGGGACCTAAATTGAGGTCCCCATGGGTACAAAAGCTTATAAATCATACAGAATGAGTTCTTTTGAAAATTTAAAAATGCAGAAAGTTTCGTGTGATGGGTAGGTTTAGGGGTTAGGGCAGTGTAGGGGGATAAAATATACGGTTTGTACAGTATAAAAACCATTGCGTCTATGGCGAGTCCCCAGAAAGATAGCGCACCAGACGTGTGTGTGTGCGCGCACGCTCATCCAGAAGTGCCCATACAATAATTTCCACCCTTTATGACGTAATAAAGGGCCATACTCGAAAAAACCTTCCGAAACTTATTTGAATCCTGAAGGAGTGTATTTGGCACAGAAATACTCTATCATACGTACAACTCATTTTTTTTTTTTTTTTACTTTGGCCATGTTTAGCATGAGAATCCAACTCTTTAACAGTGTAAATAAATCAGCATGCATGAAATAGCATTAGGCATCCCCTTTAAAAATTTCAGAGGTTAATAACATCAAATCTGAATGGCCTATACCATTACAAACATGGAACTATTTGTACATCTTGTAAAAATTAATGTGTGCCAATTTTTGTCAAAATCAGCCACAATGTGGCGCTATAAGCAACTTCACAGTTTAGCTAATACCATCACTAAACTTTCCACACATCAGCTCTAGACCATGATGACTGTCAAACAGTTCAGGAGCAATTTTGTCTTTATCTTCTGTGCAAACATTTTTCCAGTTCCAACTTTAGCCACTAAAAACTCATACTCACTAAATACTACTCCTGCCAAACGCTTCTTTAAATGCTTATCAAGTGAAATATGATCCCCATGGGTCCAGGAGCTGGGTCAAATCATGGGATTGTTATGTAATGTTAATAAACAATGCTTAAGGGATGCATACCAGTCAATAAACATATCCAAAGTAAGTAGGGACTTTTCAGAGATCTTTACTAGAGTATCTCAGTACCTGTTTACGTCACTAATGCACCTCACATGCAATGATGCAAGAGCTGACACACAGTAGATGAGATATGAATCACTCATGTCCATACTTGTTACTTCCGTTGTTGGGTCACACAATCTATGGCCCTGCCTTACTTCAGTGGTGCAGCCGGATGAGGGAGGAGATAACTTTAATTTTGGAGTGAATAAATTCTCATCCCTTCATCTTTGGATATTCAAGCTTTATTGAACAGGGATACACAATGGATGTCTACACATCAGCTGCATGTATGACAGCCCATTTTTAAAGTTTTGAGTTGCCTTATATATATATATATATATATATATATATATATATATATATATATATTTTTTTTTTTTTTTTTTTTTTTTTTTTTTTTGTATAAATATTATTTTAAACTGACATTTTATTTATTTATTTTTTTATGTTATTGCAGGTGTGACAATTCTGTGCATTATTGCCATATCCTCTGCACAAGGTAAGTAAATACTATAATTATACTTTAGACATGCTTGTTTTTAGGCTACTATTAGTTTTTGGTGTCAGCTAATGAATTATGTAATTTATAAGAGTAATCCATTAAAATTGATAATTGAGTAAGTCTGAATGTCCCACTTTGTATAAGGTGGCCTTAATTATTATGTACTTATATCACAAAAAAAGTACAATGTATTTATTGTGTTCATATTGTATTGCAAAACACTTTTGCTGATATTGAGGTGGGATATGAGTAAAGTTAGGGACAGGTGTGGTGGTGTGGGTGAGTTTAAGGGTAAAGTTAGGGACGGGTGTGGCGGTGTGGGTAAGTTTAAGGGTAAAGTTAGGGACGGGTGTGGCGGTGTGGGTAAGTTTAAGGGTAAAGTTAGGGACAGGTGTGGTGGTGTGGGTAAGTTTAAGGGTAAAGGTTAGGGACGGGTGTGGCGGTGTGGGTAAGTTTAAGGGTAAAGTTAGGGACAGGTGTGGTGGTGTGGGTCAGTTTAAGGGTAAAGTTAGGGACAGGTGTGGTGGTGTGGGTGAGTTTAAGGGTAGGGTTAGGGACAGGTGTGGTGGTGTGGGTAAGTTTAAGGGTAAAGTTAGGGACAGGTGTGGTGGTGTGGGTAAGTTTAAGGGTAAAGTTAGGGACAGGTGTGGTGGTGTGGGTGAGTTTAAGGGTAGGGTTAGGGACAGGTGTGGTGGTGTGGGTAAGTTTAAGGGTAAAGTTAGGGACAGGTGTGGTGGTGTGGGTCAGTTTAAGGGTAAAGTTAGGGACGGGTGTGGCGGTGTGGGTAAGTTCAAGGGTAAAGTTAGGGACGGTGTGGTGGTGTGGGTCAGTTTAAGGGTAAAGTTAGGGACGGTGTGGCGGTGTGGGTCAGTTTAAGGGTAAAGTTAGGGACAGGTGTGGTGGTGTGGGTAAGATTAAGGGTAAAGTTAGGGACGGGTGTGGTGGTGTGGGTGAGTTTAAGGGTAAAGTTAGGGACGGGTGTGGTGGTGTGGGTAAGTTTAAGGGTAAAGTTAGGGACGGGTGTGGTGGTGTGGGTAAGTTTAAGGGTAAAGTTAGGGACAGGTGTGGTGGTGTGGGTAAGTTTAAGGGTAAGGTGTAAGGGAAGTGTCATTATAAATGTAACTATAGAAATTAATAATTTTTAAAATGTAAGTACAATGTAAACATGAAATAAGTGCATTGTATCAAATGATTAATTAAATGTTAGTAGGCAACTTATTATAAAGTGGGTCTGATATTAGTGGTTTATATAAAGCAGTGCCTTCTTATGGATTTATTTGTGCGCTAATGTGGATATTGATTAGCTTGCATTTTAGTATGGAAGCTCGTTTCCGCCACTAAATAAAAAAATTAAAAAAGTAATTGCGTTTATAACAGAATTTTGACTTTATATCACGCAATTGCGAGTTTATATCTCAGAATTATATCTGCGAGTTAATTGCTCTTTTTATGTTTTTTATTTAGTGGCGAAAACGGGCTTCCATAAATTGAGCTACAACTCAGTGTTTCGGGTTTTTTTCTAAATGGAGGCGGGGATGTTTTGACGCAGTGTGCACGGCCAGCTCGCACTGGAGTGTGTGTGGTCATGGGCCATGTATGTTTTCGGTATTCGAGTGATGAGGTTGCTGCCGGTGAACAAGAAACTGCTACAAACCCACCGACTGTGGATACGTGTTAACTGGGCGTCGAGGGACAGTATTTTTCACCGTGGTCATTTGGCATGATTTTGGGACCGTTCACACCGAGCGCGCTTTTGTGTTGCACCGCGCTACTCTGTTGTTGTTCTGTGTAAGCACGCGCTAGGCGCCTCTTCTGCAGCGGGACACGGCGCTCTAAAACGCGGCGCTTAAGTTAAAGCAATGCAACTTTTGAAAAACGCGACCTTGCGGGGTTTTCTTTTTTTCTCGTTCTACTCACCTGCGTCTCGCGTTTTAATAACGCGAAAAAAAAGTGTTTACTGTACTGCAGAGCAGCTTACAAACGTTTGGGGTAGATTGTGATGGATTCCCGTTGTTTTGCTTTCTGAGAGAGAAACATATGCAATGTTTAAACAGGCTTGTTGGAAGAACATGCTTAACCATTCATTTCTAATAGATTGTAATTGCATTCACAACATGTGGCGAGGTCATTTTTTTTGTGCGTCTCGATTAGGCTGTGCGCTTTTTGCTGTAGTGTGTGTGGTAAGTGTAGGTCATAGTTTGAGTGCGTTTAGTAGAACAAAAAAAAAAAAAAAAACAAAAAAAAACATTAAGGTGTACATAGGCCAATAGCATCCAAAAAAAGTTCTGTGTGATCAGCCTGAACCAGGCATGCCTAAACAGAATTTATAGGCACAGATAGTGTTAACCTGTTTTTTTTTTATGATTTGTGCATTGATTAAAACAACCCGAGGCGTGTGTTGAGAAGTTGGATGAATGGCTGTAGAATACCTCAGCCAGTCAAAATATAAATGTGCAGTATTTTTCTTTTATTAGCTGAATGCACTTCAGTCTGTTGCAAAGTAGGCTGACAATCACCTGAGCGAAAACGGGCAGAGCTTAATATCTTAATGAATAAGTACCTTCATATTTACTGACTGATTTTAAAGTGGTATTTGGCTGCCATTAAAATGGGTCATACATTTGCGAATAGCCTACCTAGAAAACATCGCTCATTTGAGAACATGCAGTCAATGCACAGAGCAAGAACATAATGTAAGTGTATAAATGCATAGTTCACAAAAACCTTGCCTTGAGAAACCTTAAGAAACATTAAGCCCCACCAACAGTGACAAGTGTGGCACTGATCTGACAGATTGTTCCCTTGAGCATTAAAATCATTTGCAAATCATTACACCGTTAAGTCATTACAAACTTGTATGGCTTCCTTCTGTGGAAAACAAAAGGTATTTTGAAGAACTGTTTTGTCCACTCAATGAAAGTCAGTTGTTTTGGACCGCTCTGACTTCCATTGCATGGATGGAGGGGAAAAAAGAACAACTTTGACATACCATTTGCATACCATTTCTGGGTAACTTCCCCAAACGGCACTAATCATTATTTATTTTTTTTTATGTTTCTTTGTTCCTCAGGAATTCACCATGCCACAGGAAGCCAGTAAGTGACCTTACCCAGAACTTTAAAAATAAGAGAGCTTCTTTACACGTTTATCATCACTTAAGTGTAAATTAACCAAATGTTTTGGTAAAGATAAAATCAGACTGATCTCTCCTGTTTATAGCGCCAGCAGCAGCACTGGGTTCAGTAAACAGATGAAAAGCAGCCATCGCCTGGAAGACTGTGAAAACATGTCCAATATCAGCTCAGGAAATTCCTGCTGTAATGGTAGGAAAGACTCTCAGTAACTCTTGATTTTGCCTGCTGAGACAATAAGGAACAACTGATTCACGAGATTTGTTCACAGCAGTTGGACAATGATTTTTGCACATTTGATTTTTGACCACAATCATTTATTAGTATAAATTCTCCTTTTCCATTCCTCTTGGGAATGACAGACACAAGTCCTGCACAGTGGCCAGAGGGATTTGAGCCATTACTTATGCAGAACAGTATCACTACATGATGTGAAGAAAGAAAAATTCTGACACCCCAAAGTGGCTCAATAATATTGAGATCTGGTGACTGTGCAGGCCATGGCAGATGTTCAACTTCACTTTCATGTTCAGCAAACTACGTCACCGTTCTTTGTGTGTGTTTTGGTGCATTATCTTCCTGACACATGGCACCCTCTTCAGGGTACAATGTTTGAACCATCAGGTCCTCCAGACTAAATCAGTAGTCCTTGGCAATGATTTGCCCATCAAGCACAAGTATTGGGCCTGGGGAATGCTATGATATTGCAGCCCAAACCATCTCTGATCCACCGCCATGCTTCACTCTGGGCAGCAACAGCTCGGGTGTTAAAGGGATAGTTCACCCAAAAATTTTAAATTGTCCCTTGCCATCCTCAAGCCATCCAAGATCTTCAAGATGAACACAATCGGAGTTGTATTAAAAAATACTTATTTTAGTTTATAAAGTTTTGATCTAACAATTTACATTATATTAATCAGTGCAGCTAACTACACAATGAATCTCTTATTTACATAATGTCCACACTTTTTTAGAGTGGATTTGCGTGCATGCAGAGCTCAGCACTGGACACAAACTTGAGCGCTGAGTGGATTCTAACTTCAACACCTGTGATTGGCCATTGCGTTCAAGAAATCAACAAACATGTCTTTGATTGGCTACATTGCTCACCGAAGTGAAAACACAATAGATAAAGATACGCACTGGATCTTTTGCCAACTCTTTTTCCCTAATAATATGCTATTATTACAAAGAAAACCGATACTAGGCGAGCAGCTATGTCCAGCTTTTCCCTCTAAAAGCAAACAGTAGCAGAAGCAGCACGCGGCAGCGGATTGAGTGAGACAATTACACGCTATTATCAAGCCTGTCTTTCTCCAGACTGTTTCAGTTTCATTGTCCATTCCCTGTATATGACGTATACATAATGGCATGCAAAGAATTATAATGAAATTGCAAAGCCTGAACACTGTAGGTTGTTTTTCTTGTGTTTTATTGTGTTGCAGGTAAATTAACTAAGGGATTAAGCCATCTGGTGGCTGACTGTTGTGATTCTGTAGCTTACAATCGCCTAAATGAGATTTGTTGTGACGGCAGCATTTTCATTCCAAGCAGCGCTCAAGTGCAATGCTGTGGCAAAGGTAGACTTTCATCTTGATGCGACTTGAACACCATGCATTGTTCAGTTTTTATGCATTTTAGCATGGTTAAGATTTTATCAAGATTGTTTGATTTTCATCCTGTTAGATCAAGGATATCTTGTTCTCTCTTATAGAGCTGTTCCTACCAACGACTCATTTGTGCTGTGAGGACAAAGTGATTTTACAGAAGAAAAATCATGCTTGTTGTGGTGCAGAATCATTTGACATGACAACCCACATCTGCTGTCACACCCCTGAACTACTAGTAAAGCCCAAACATGAGCATTGCACTCAAAATCAAAAAGGTGTGTATACAGCTCTTGCAGTTTCATGTCTGTTTGAATCTTTTTTTTTTTACCAGGTTATAATCTAAATCTTATTCTTACAGATTCTGATAACAAAACTCAACTGGCCCGGTGAGTCATACAGTCATAGCACGATCATTTGAATATACTACCAGATTTCTACTGATACAAACCTTAATGCTAATTGCTGAAGTAACCCTTTAAATAAAAGTCTTAGAGTATCTGATTTCAACAATACTTAAGTGCCCTAGTCCTCGACACTCACCTTCATGACGTTCCAAACCCAAAAGACTTTTGTTCATCTTCAGGACACAAATGAAGTTCCCTTTCAGTCAGTACTGCTCGGGACATGTCACAAAAGTCGTTGAGGCAGCCCTTGGGCAACACATGGTTTGCATCTTGAACTATCTCGCCGACTGGCTGATTCTTGGTCACTCTCGAGATCAGGTTTGCGAACACAGGGACCTGGTGCTCCAGCACCTCGCCCGTCTGGGCCTTCGGATCAACGGGAAAAAGAGCAAACTCTCCCCCGTGCAGAGGATCTCTTTTCTCGGTATGGAAATCGACTCAGTCACCATGTGTGCGCAGCTTACGAGTGAGTGCGTGCAGTCTCTGCTGGCTTGTCTTCACCAAATCAAGGGCAAGAGTGCGGTCCCACTGAAACTTTTTCAGAGGCTCCTGGGGCATATGGCATCTGCAGCCCTGGTAACGCTGCTCAGATTGCTTCATATGAGACCGCTCCAGCACTGGCTTCGCGATCGAGTCCCGAGAAGGGCATGGCAACAAGGCAGGTCCCAGTCACTCGGGCCTGCCGTCAGACCTTCACCCCGTGGACAAACCTTACCTTTCTATGGGCCGGAGTGCCCTTAGAACGAGTTTCCAGGCATGTTGTTGTGTCAACAGATGCCTCTGCCACGGGCTGGGGTGCCATGTGCAATTGACATGCTGCAGCGGGCTCATGAAATGGACCCCAGCGCCTATGGCATGTCAATTGTCTTGAGTTGCTATCTACACGTGTGGCTCCTGGATGGGATGCGGCAGGTTTGAGTACCCTACCACCCCAGGTGGTGGCTACCATCACTTCCGCTAGGGCTGGAACCTCTTCGTCACCTGGTGCTCTTCTCGCCGGGAAGACCCCAGGAAATGCCCGATCGGCTCCGTGCTCTCCTTCCTCCAAGAAGGGTTTCCCTCCACCCTCAAGGTCTATGTGGCATCGATATCGGCTCACCACAACTTGGTGGATTCAAAAACGGTTGGACAGCACGACCTGGTCAGCAGGTTCCTTAGGGGGGCGAGGAGGTTAAATCCTCCTTTTAACCTCCTGGCACCTCGCTGACAGAAAAGCGATCATGTCCCTTAAGAAAATTTGGATTAAAACACTCACATGGACTAGTTTTATGATCTCTTTATGAACTTTATGAAACTCAAACTACAAATTAGCCAAAAAGATACTCAAGTACATTAACTAATTGCATTAACTCACAATCTTACACTACTGTGTGTGTGTTTGTGTATTTTTTTTTTTTATGTGTTACTGGAAATCTCTAGAAGCACTCATTCCAAAGTCCCAGGTAAAGTCTCTTGGCATCCTCATTGTCTACTTATAATTACGACTGAGTTTTAGTAACTATCGATAGTTGCCTACGCTGATATTTTTAGGTGTTTTAACAAATATAATTTCTTCTTGCCCTCACTGGAAATAATGGTGAATATTTTTTTTATTTTTTATTTTATGGTTATTGTAGCCATAATTCCATGCTCTCACTCATTCTCTTCCAGAATTTATATGTGGATCAGAACCGTATGATCCCAAGACAGAAATCTGTTGCTCAAAGAATCTGTATAGGACATCAGCACTTACTAAGGTAGTATTGCCTTTTAACCTGACACTTAGCTTAGGTTTTATAGAACATCCTATACAAATAAATTGAGGATTTCTGTGAACGTGATTTTCAGTAAAATGTGCTTATGATGTATATGGAGAAATTGTATACAGTATTCTAAAACACTGCATACAATAATATACTGTTTATCTGTGTCCTTCAGTGCTGTGGTGAACATGCTTACACTCCGTTCGATGACCATGTGCTGTGCTGTAATGGAACCCTTCATCGCAATGTGCCTAAGAAGTCTGAGTGTGTCGGAGGTATTGTATATGCGCCGTCAAACAACACCTGCCACCTGTCAACCCGTCCCCGTCTTGGCGAGCACTGTTGTGGAAGACAAACCTACAATCCTCTCACGCATATTTGCTGTAATGGACACAGGTAGGGGTATAAATGTTTGATTTTATTTTTTGCCTATAAACCAAATATAAGTAGCATCCGACTAGTTGTGAAATTTACATCCTCAAGGGCCATCTGCAATACTTCGCATTTCATCACAATGCACAGCTACCTTTGAACTACCTTCAGTGGGCAAAAAGCCAGATATAGATGGTATAGTTATCAGGATGGGATAAATTGCTAAAAAGCCAAACCTTTATTTGACCCTTTATTTCAACTACAAAGCAACTATGAGGTGGAAAACTTATGTAGTATGACATATCTGTCTAAAGTACTGATAATTTCTTTAGGGGGTAAACCATTTTGTACAATGTAAAAAGCATGTATAATCCTGTTCAAATATGTCAGAGAACAAAAAGTAGCTCTGTGTGATTCTCTGAAAATCTAGTAGCTTGAGGATAAAACATTAACAAATACCAGAATGTACAATGCTGTTTTTGTCTCTAACTGATGCATGTAGAGGCAAATGCAAAGACTTATTCATAATAAACCAACATTTTATAACCATACCAACTTTAAAAAAAAAAAAAATCATCATTACATTTACATGAATAATTATTAAATAAATCCCAGGAAAGTGATACAATTGTTCCTTATCTGTGTTTTTGTATTGTTCATAGTTTTTTCATGTTAGTTCACAGTGCATTAACTAATTTTAACCAATACAACTTTTGATTTTAATAATGTATTAGTGTTTGTTTAAATGAACATTAACTAAGATTAATAAATGCTGTAGAAGTATTGTTCAGTCTTAGTTTAACTAAAGTAGTTAACTAATGTTAACAAATGAAACCTTATTGTAAAGTGTTACCTAAATGATATGTCCGCTTCAATGCACTTGTCTAAATAACAAAAGCAGTCAAAAAGAAGTATTCAAATGTATAAGCAAAGTATATGCAAAGGAGTGGAAAATGTTCAAATACTCTTTTTAATTAAAAGAACTTTTGAACAAAGACAGTTAAATAAGCTTTTCTTCCTTACAATAATTATTATTATTAATTATTACTTATTATAATAAAAATATGTACAATTAATATTTAGTCTTCAATTATTTACTTATCTGGCAAGTAGCCAGATAATAAGCGGGATCATTGCACAGTGTAGTCTTTTATCACCATGCAGAGGTTTTTTTTGGCAAAATAATCTGCTGACTGTACACTAATCTGCTGACCCCCCCGTGCTGCTATTAAATTACTTTTCTTTCCAACTTTTTTCTATTCAGCCACTACAGGACAGATGCTGATTTCTGTTGTGGTTCAAAAGTCTATAACTACAAAAATCAGTCAATGAGGTGCTGCTCGGGTCATCTCTACGACCTCACCCATTTAAATTCAGAGTGCTGTGGAAACCTCTTGCTGGAATACAATAGCAAGAAAACATGCTGTTCTTCCTCAACCCATGCCATTCTTTATGACACCAAAACAAATCACCGTTGCTGTGGGCATTACTACTACAACATGTCCCTGTGGAGCTGCTGTGCTGAACATCTCCAACCATCACCAAGCCATAATACCGCTCATGCAGAAAACAGACTTCAACCACTAATGGATCTGATTCCTGACATATGCAACAAAACAGGTGATGCTCTTCAACAATTTATTGTCTTTTTTTTAAATGGAATTTGACTAAATGATCAAATGGTCTGTTTGTGTTTCTAGTGCTCTTTGGCAAAGTGGAGAGTATGGCACTTAACACATCTCATCGTCACATTTACTTGAAAGTTGTCATTGTCATTGGCGAACCTTGGCTTCACGTGTCCCTGGATCACTGCAGCACTCCTGCCCTGGAGATCGGCATGACCTACCTTTGGGAGAAAACTAAACATAAGTACAAGCCTCTCGCCATCGCTGTTGACCCAGTCTCTGACATCCACATGTTCTATACTGTGTGTTTACGATAAGTGTCAAAAGGCAGGATAGAAATATGGATTGAGGTCTATTTCCAGTCATTTCCAAAGCTGGGTCATCATTAGATGGTCTGTTCTAAAGGGAAACATTTTCCTTCATTAATGCTAAACTAACACAGTCAAAGCCAGAACCTTTATTTTTCTTAAGACAAGTTAACAAAGTCTCAGCATTATGGCAGAGGCATTGCATGTTGCGCATCTGTGCTTTTTTTCCTCTCTTTTTTTCTTCATCCCAATAGACCTTTATCATACAAGTTCTTTTGAGTTTGGAAAACTGATAATTAGTGTGTACAGGATTTATCTCTTCTCCGGTCACTGAAAATGTCCAGATTTTGAAAACATCCCCCTCCAGATGCTTATTTTAAGAGGTGCTTGTTCAACCATGTGTCAATGGCACATTGAAAATATACCTACCTGGAATAATTGACACACTGCTTTGACACGATTCAATTCTGCTGTGATAAAGGTCTAATGGATTTATCCTGTTTGGAGTGATGCGTTAAGCTATTTAGTCATTCAGGTAATTTTAAGATTGTAGTTTAGTATTTTGAGTTCTCTTTTTTACAATTTAAATAGCTGTGCGGTAATAATTTTATGTATTACAAGTTGCACTGCAATACCTAAGCGTGTTTATCTGTACTGTATTTTGATATTTTATCAGTCTCAGGTCTATTCCAGTGTATGTTCCATGTTTTAACAATTTGAAGGGTTTAATAGGCCTTTCCTATAGTTCAAAGGTGCCTTTAAATTTCACTGCAGGGATATAGGGATACATATATGTGTGACTGTGTTAATGTCGATGGTATAAATTGGCAGAGAATCAGGTGGATGGTCACTCAAAGCTTCTTCATTGGCCTGAGGAAAACACACGGCCAAAAGGTTGATTAGGGCACTGCATGTAAAATCAGCAGCGAAGCATCGTAAAACTGCTCAATATACGTTTTCTCAAAGTGATCGTGGACAGAATTCTTAATAAGCCATATATTAAAGAAAATATAATATAAAACAGTATCTTTTCTTCTCAATACTCATCACATCACATTAATGCAAAGAAACTATAAACGCGCAATTACACGCTCAGGACATGCGAGAGCACACAGCACATGTGGCAATCGCTAACACTCAATTCGGCTAGCAATTCATACACAGAACATGACGAAAACACACGGCCAAAAGGTTGGTTAGGGCACTGCATCAACATTGCATGTTGCATGTCAAAATAAGCTCAGAGTTTACAAGCATGTTAATACACACACTCATTTTATCATCACAAATAACACATATTTGACTCGAATGACAGAACTAGCAGCTGACAGACAGAAGCAGTAAACTTTAGTGTAGTGTAAAAGTTAAGCTTTGCACCTGAAAACAGTCCAAACTTAGTTAAGAGCAATTATCAAAGCAGCGAAGCATCGTGAAACTGCTAGCGAATACGTAGCACCACCCCTCAATATGATGTACGTGAATACAAGTGATGCTACAGCCAGTTTTCCCAATTTATGCGTGAATTTAACTAACATTATTTAAACTCTGTTACATATGCACAAACCAAATTCATTAACAAAACGTATGGACTTTATGTAGTGAGTTGGGAGTTTTAAACTTCACCTGTTCTGTACTGTTCAGTTCCCATGTATTAACTGTGAAGACAAGCTGATCAGCTTTCAAATTAATTGTTCTGTGAAGAAAGTTCACTCATTCATGTTTCTTTTAGAAATGCAGATATGGAACTCTGACAAAATTATATAATATATTGTCATTGTATATCAAATCTATTGTTTCTAAATAAAAATGTTTGAGAAAGCACAGAGACTGCGTATTTTATCAGGACTTTAACCCTGCTTATGTCCAACCTGCTTCATGTGTATCTTCAAGTGATCATGAAGAGCTTGATTAGCCTCAGATGTGTTTGACTGCAGTTGGAGATTAGGCTTGTCATCTTGTCATGAATTGTAATAGTGATCATTAAGAAATATCTTATGTTCAGACGGTTTACTCATTTATGCTGAGTAGGCTATTACTGTACAGATGCTGTAACTACTCCTGTGAAAGTTATATTTGAGTCTAATATGTTATTTAGTATTTGTTTTTGGTTTTTTTTGGGGCATGGGTCTGTTGAAAGAGCTATATAAATGCAGTCCATTTACTTCATGTGTACACTTCAGGCAGCTTCATATACCACAATGCAACACGATTGTGACCACTGCATATCTCATTTAATTTACCCCACCACAAACAACTATATTTTAATTATTTTTTAAAACATTTAAAACAACCCAAACACATCTATATACATATAGAATGCTGCATTAAACAGTTGCGTAAAGGAAAAAAATGGATAATAAATCAAATCCATAGTGGATCCCAAGTGATCAAGGGCTTAGGTCCATTGCAAAGTTTCCACCAGTAGTGGGCACTCATGCAACGTAAGCAATGATGCACATTCAAGTGAGCAAAACGGTGGGAAGTTAGCAAGTGAAGGGCATGATAAAAAAACTGGAACTGAGCATTGGATGTTTAAGTTAAACTGACTTAAAAAAAATGAGTTGAATCTTGTATAGCTTATAGTCAAGATTCAAGAGTTTTATTTGTCACATACACAGTTATATACAGAATATACAACCGGCAGTGAAATGTAAACAGGGCCGCTTCATGGACAGTGCAAATTCACAGTTAAAAACACAAGGAAGAAATTATAATAGAAATAGAATAAAAAAGTACTATATATATATATAAAAAAATAAATAAAAATAAAGAAGTGGAATAAAATAATTGAAGTAGACTGTGCAGTGAGTAAACTGTAGACTTATAAATATGTGGTTAACAAATGTATAAGAGTATAATGTGCAAACAGGTTTATAACAGGTTGTTACACAGTAACGACGAGAACAGAACAGAAAGTGCAGTGCAATGTCAGTTTATCGATGTTTATCCTGAAGTGAAGTCACGTGATGTTAAGTGACTGAGTTCAGGAGTCTGATGGCCTGGGGGAAGAAGCTCCTCCTGAGTCTCTCAGTTTTGGCCATCAGGCTTCGGAAGCGCTTACCAGATGGCAGCAGCGTGAAATGAGGGTTTGCAGGGTGATTAGAGTCCTTGATGATCTTGGTAGCTCTACCTTTGCAGCGTTTGGTGTAGACGTCCTGCAGAGACGGGAGAGCTGACCCTGAGATACGCTCGGATAAGCGCACGACTCTTTGCAGGGCTTTATGGTCATGACTGGTGCTGTTCCCATACCACGCTGTGATGCACTGAGTTAAAACACTTTCTATCGCCCCTAAATAGAAAGTTTTCAGGATAGCTGGTGAAACCCTGAATTTCCTCAGCTGGCGCAGGTGGTACAGTCTTTGCCTGGCTTTTTTCACCTGTGTCTGAATGTGAGCAGTCCAGGTCAGGTTCTCGGAGATGTTTACACCCAGGTACTTGAAGCTGATCACTCTCTCTACTGGTGACCTGCTGATCATGAGGGGGGAGTATGTCCGTTGCTGTCTCTTCCTGAAGTCCACAATCATTTCTTTGGTCTTGCCAACATTCAGAGAGAGACAGTTGTCCTGGCACCATGATGTTAGACGCTCCACCTCGTCCAAGTATGCCGTCTCATTGTTGTTGGAAATGAGGCCCAGGACAACAGTATCATCAGCAAATTTGATGATAGAGGTGGAGCTGTGTGTGGACAAACAGTCATGTGTGTAAAGAGAGTAGAGCAGGGGACTCAGGACACAGCCCTGTGGAGCTCCCACACTCAGGGAGATGGAGGTGGAGGTGGAGGTGAACTGGCCTATTCTCACCACCTGAGGCCTGCCAGTGAGGAAGTCCTCAATCCAGTGGCAGAGAGAAGGATTCAGGCCGAGATCCAGGAGTTTGGCGGTTAGCTTAATGGGAACTATGGTGTTAAAGGCTGAGCTATAGTCAATAAATAGCAGCCTTACGTAGTTCCCACTTTTGCTGTCGATGTGAGTGAGGGAGGAGTGGAGGACATGAGAGATGGCATCTTCAGTCGATCTATTGGGACGATAGGCAAACTGAAGAGGGTCCAAAGTGTCAGGAATGAAGGCTCAAATGGTGTTTTTAATGAGTCTCTCAAAGACCTTCAATGCAAAATGGCGCCGCTGTGTTTGGTCGCCGTTCAGGTCGCTCCGCGAAGACTGTGCTTTTATTTACTATTTTACTTTCTTTTACTCTCAGTTTTTACAAACTTATCATCTGCATTGATCTACTACGACAGCAAAACTCTTTTGGACATTGGTTACCTCTACACTGGACTGTTTCAGGACACTTTCGCCGATCCTCTGTGGCCATCTGAGATTCTTCGGAACGCCGAGTTGAACAATGGACAGAGCCAGCGGCGTAGAACAAAGAAACACCGTGGGAAACGTGCTGGTATCCGTAACAGACTGAGGAAAAGGGCATTCAGACCTCCTCTCCCGAGCATTCTTCTAGCAAATGTTCAATCCTTGGATAATAAGATGGACGATCTTAGAGCCAGGATAAGTTTTCAACGGGACATGAGAGACTGTAATATCTATTGTTTGTCTGAAACATGGCTCACGCCCGCGGTCCCGGACACAGCTGTGACGCCGTCGGAGAACTTCTCTGTTTTTCGGATGGACAGAACAGCCGAGGCCGGTAAATCCAAAGGCGGTGGAGTGTGTTTCATGATCAACAAGAAATGGTGCGATCCCAGGAACATCACCATTCTCTCGCGGTCCTGCTCGCCTCATCTGGAACATTTAACAATCATCTGCCGCCCATTCTATCTGCCGAGGGAGTTTTCTGCGGTTGTCGCGACCGCCGTTTACATCCCACCGCAGGCAGACACAGCGCTGGCTTTATCTGGCCTTCATGATGTTGCCAGCGGCGTCATAAACCAACATCCCGACGCGGCATTCATTGTCGCGGGCGATTTTAACAAAGCAAACCTAAAGAAAGTCCTGCCAAACTTTCACCAGCACGTCTCCTGCCCCACACGAGGAGCAAACACACTGGATCACTGCTACTCTCCATTTAAGAACGCCTATAAAGCGCGGTCACTTCCAGCGTTGGCAAATCGGATCATGCCGCCATTTTCCTCACTCCCGAATACAAACAAAAGCTCCTCCAGGAACCCCGGTGAGGCGGGAAGTTAGCGTTGGTCACCCCACTCAGAGACCGCGCTACAGGCAGCTCTGGGCGATGTGGATTGGGACATGTTCCGGCGAGTTCAGCTGGCGTGGCGAGTTCACAGGCGTGGCGCTTTGCTTCATCAACACGCTTACAGAGCAAGCCACGCAAACAATAACAATAACGTCCTTCTCAAATCAGAAACCGTGGGTGGACAATTCAATCCAGCGCGGCAGTGAACGCATACGCACTGCTGCTTACAACGCCGGTCTCCATTCAGGGAATATGAATGAATACAGATTGTCCTGCTATGCTCTCAGACGAGCAGTTAAAGCCGCGAAAACTCCGTTATAAAGACCGAGTGGAGTCTCATTTCCAACTCAACGACTCGCGGCGCATGTGGCAAGGTCTGAGGTCCATCTGCTCCTTTGGATCTAAATCCTCTGCAGAGGCAAGCGTTGATCCGTTGCTCGTGAACGAGTTAAACTCTTTCTATGCTCGCTTTGACTGTAACGCGCGGCAGCGCGACTCCGCCAAGTGGCGCGTTAGAGAAATTACTCAGAGCAGCAACAATCACGTGATCTCTGTCTCGGAGGATGAAGTTCGGAGAGCACTCAAGCGTGTGGGCGTCAGGAAAGCTGCCGGGCGGATGGTATTTCAGGTCGTGTTCTGCGGTCCTGTGCTGATCAGCTCACCGGGTTGTTTACATCTATCTTTAATGAGTCCTCGCTACATCTGTGGTCCCCACCTCCTTCAAAAAAATCCACCATCATCCCTGTCCCTAAGAACAGTAAACCCTCTTGCCTAAATGACTATCGTCCAGTGGCTCTCACGTCTATAGTCATGAAGGTCTTTGAGAGACTCATTAAAAACACCATTTGCGCCTTCATTCCTGACACTTTGGACCCTCTTCAGTTTGCCTATCGTCCCAATAGATCGACTGAAGATGCCATCTCTCATGTCCTCCACTCCTCCCTCACTCACATCGACAGCAAAAGTGGGAACTACGTAAGACTGCTATTTATTGACTATAGCTCAGCCTTTAACACCATAGTTCCCACCAAGCTAACCTCCAAACTCCTGGATCTCGGCCTGAATCCTTCTCTCTGCCACTGGATTGAGGACTTCCTCACTGGCAGGCCTCAGGTGGTGAGAATAGGCCAGTCCACCTCCACCTCCATCACCCTGAGTGTGGGAGCTCCACAGGGCTGTGTCCTGAGCCCCTGCTCTACTCTCTCTACACGCATGACTGTTTGTCCACACACAGCTCCACCTCTATCATCAAATTTGCTGATGATACTGTTGTCCTGGGCCTCATTTCCAACAACAATGAGACGGCATACTTGGACGAGGTGGAGCATCTAACATCATGGTGCCAGGACAACTGTCTCTCTCTGAATGTTGGCAAGACCAAAGAAATGATTGTGGACTTCAGGAAGAGACAGCAACGGACATACTCCCCCTCATGATCAGCGGGTCACCAGTAGAGAGAGTGAGCAGCTTCAAGTACCTGGGAGTAAACATCTCCGAGGACCTGACCTGGACTGCTCACATTCAGACACAGGTGAAAAAAGCCAGGCAAAGACTGTACCACCTGCGCCAGCTGAGGAAATTCAGGGTTTCACCAGCTATCCTGAAAACTTTCTATTTAGGGGCGATAGAAAGTGTTTTAACTCAGTGCATCACAGCGTGGTATGGGAACAGCACCAGTCATGACCGCAAAGCCCTGCAAAGAGTAGTGCGCTTATCCGAGCGTATCTCAGGGTCAGCTCTCCCGTCTCTGCAGGACGCGTCTACACCAAACGCTGCAAAGGTAGAGCTACCAAGATCATCAAGGACTCTAATCACCCTGCAAACCCTCATTTCACGCTGCTACCATCTGGTAAGCGCTTCAAGCCTGATGGCCAAAACTGAGAGACTCAGGAGGAGCTTCTTCCCCAGGCCATCAGACTCCTGAACTCAGTCACTTAACATCACGTGACTTCACGTCAGGATAAACATCGATACACTGACATTGCACTGCACTTTCTGTTCTCGTTGTTACTGTGTAACAACCTGTCATAAACCTGTTTGCACATTATACTCTTTATACATTTGTTAACCACATATTTATAAGTCTACAGTTTACTCACTGCAAAGTCTACTTCAATTATTTTATTCCACTTTATCCTTATTTGTTACCTTTTTTTTCTCTTGACTTGATTATTTATAATTCTACAGATATAGACATATATATATATATATAGAGAGTACTTTTTTTATATCCTATTTCTATTATAATTTCTTCCTTGTGTTTTTAACTGTGAATTTGCACTGTCCATGGAGCGGACCTGTTTACATTTCACTGCCGGTTGTATATTCTGTATATAACTGTGTATGTGACAAATAAAACTCTTGAATCTTGAATCTTGAATCTTCATGACTATAGATGTGAGAGCCACTGGACGATAGGCAAGAGGGTTTACTGTTCTTAGGGACAGGGATGATGGTGGATTTTTTGAAGGAGGTGGGGACCACAGATGTAGCGAGGGACTCATTAAAGATAGATGTAAACAACCCGGCGAGCTGATCAGCACAGGACCGCAGAACACGGCCTGAAATACCATCTGGCCCAGCAGCTTTCCTGACGTCCACACGCTTGAGTGCCCTCCGAACTTCATCCTCCGAGACAGAGATCACGTGGTTGTTGCTGCTCTGAGTAATTCCCTCTGACGCGCCACTTGGCGGAGTCGCGTTGCCACGGTTACCGTCAAAGCGAGCGTAGAAAGAGTTTAACTCATTCACAAGCGACGGATCAGCGCTCACCTCTGCAGAGGATTTAGATCCAAAAGAGCAGATGGACCTCAGTCTTAAAATTTTTTGTAAAAACACGTCATAACTTATTGATCATATATTTTTTTACAGTGTAGTAAAAGTTATATACAGTATATGTGACTTTAACTATAACTTGACTAGTCTCCAAGCTGCTTCTTCGCTGCAGGTCACTCCCAGCTTCCTGGCTTCGCCACCTCCACTAGTCTCATCCAGTTCTGTAGTTGTCCTCGGCCCTCCAGCACCTCTAGCATGACCACAGTCTCCTGGCCTTCCCATTCAACCATAGTCATAACCAGGCCTCGAGACCATATGGCTCCACTGTGGTCTTTCAAGAACATTGCTCCATCTTGGCCCTTCAACCTGCCATCTACACGGTGGCTCATCGCCCCTTCTGCTTCACCTTGTCCATCAACCCACTGGTTCCACCACGGACTTCCAGGCCTATGGCTGCATCTGGGCACTCCATCCCTTTGATTTCATCAGGTTTTAGCATCCCTTTGGCTCCACCTTTTATCCTCACTCCCACCAGCTTCACCTCAGTCCTCTAAGCTCCCGGCTTCACCTTGGTCCACCGGCCCTCCAGCTCCACCTTGGTCCTCTGAGCCTACGGTGTCACCCTGGTCCTCCATTCCTCCATCTCTGCCTGGGTCTCCAGCCTTCTGCTTCAATCTTCCATTCCCCTGGCTTCGCCCTGTTCCACACTTCTAAGAACTCGACCGGGGATCCATATCTCTTCTTCCTTGCCTCCCTTGTCATCATCATCGCCTACACTGTGACACATGCAGGTATTTTAAAAATATAAGTACAATGTAAAAACATGTATTAATTTACATGTTAGTACATAGTTAAAGACACTTAATATATAGTGTGACAGGATCTTGACCATGTGACCGACATCAAGGATTCTTTGAAGTATCGGGTCATTTAGGCAAAGATTATGATGCCTTCAGTGTGTAAACTGAAGCTTCACTGGATCACTGGACTTTACAACAGGTAATGCATCCAAATCTACCAAAGCTTTATTCATGGATCCGCCTTTGAATATTCTTTAGTGGCCTACTTAGTCTCCATAATTATATCCCCTTGAAAATCTTTTTTTTTTTTTTTTTTTTTTTTTTTTTTTGAAAAAGCTATTTTTGCTATTGAGAGATGACTGGGGAAAAGTGTCCTAATCAACCTTAATAGAGCATGTCTAATGTGATGTATAATAATTTGCTAAAGGGTATCATAGTCCTGTAATATAGGGCAAAGGGTCTTCTAAAATTCATTTCTGAATTTTCCATGCTGTATGCTGTTTTCCATGCTGACCTAATTTTTCTTCTTTCAGAAACTGTATTTACCTCTCTACTAACTATGAACAGTCACTGTTAATGAAATGTCTGGCTCCACAATCACTCCCACACTACTCACAACTGCCCACCTCACACTTATTGAAACTGAAACTTGGCCTGGTCATAGTAGAGGCACTTTACATGACCAACTTTGTCATGCCACAAGACAGCTAGCATGCTTCCAGCCAGTCTGTCTATTCACCATTCACATTCTGTACACCTGTGTTTTGCTCTAGAGACCGCAAAGACATAATTTATCTTCACATCCATCAATATAAATATACTCTCTGACATTACCTTGTTTGCCTATATGATTTAATTACAAATAGGTGACAGGGTGTTGACCTCAAGATACTTGTAAGACTTCACTTGTGTAATGCTTCCCCCTTCACATCCCCCTGAGACGAGAGAATTATGCATTTTATTTCTGGAAAAAATAAATTTTCCGTCATCTGAGGATTTTTTGGCCAGGGGCTAGAGACTACAGCCAGTAGTAGGAGCTAGATGCCCATGGGGGGGTGGGATCTCACTCACAGCACTCGGCTCTGGCAGCTGCGGGCATTCATGTAAACGGAGCGGTGCGGAGCAAAGTGAGTGTTTCAACTTTTCAAATTAATTCCTCTGAAAGTTAAGCTTCCATAGGCATGATCTGAAAACTTGCCAGCTCTTCGCTCTCGTGATGAATGTAATCTTCTCATGCTGCGTTTGTGCTGTGACACTCGCTCGGCTCACTCACACTTTACTGCAGCGAAGCAAGTGCATTCTGGGAGTTGTTGTCTTTCATCCACATGAGCCAAAAATACATTTTCTGGATTTTCTCAGTCTAGAAAGCACCAAATTCAAAAATAATTTCACATTTCTACTACATAAATGACCCAGTTTAAATACACATTCATCTTCCCAGCGGCGAACCCCTTTAAATTCCAGGTATTGCTAATTAATAGTCCTTGTGTTGTCACCCGGTAGCGTGTACAACATCGTTCAGAAACAGCTAGATAAAGTCCAGCAAGATAAAGTCATTTTATGCAAATCCACAGCACTTTATCTACAGATCAAGTATTATAATGGGAATATATGATAATGAAGAGAGTTTTACTGTGCTGCCTGTCGTAACTGAACGTGACTTGAATGAACTTTAATTTAACGATGTAAATATTCCTTTTTCCCTTACATTCAGCTATGAAATGGCTTTACATGGCTTTGTACCAGCAAATCATAATATAAGAATGATTGCTGAAGGATCATGTGACGATGTATATTTCTGATGATTATTTAATTATCATGACATGCCTAATCTGAGCATGTGACTGCCTGTCTGAGTTTTGTCGACAGACGGCGGCGGCACGAAATTTGATGGATACCACCTCGTAAATCTCTATTGCATACTGAGTTCCACCTATTAAAATAATATTAAAAGGGAAAACTGGAATTACTGGGGGAAAAACAGCAAAGCGTTGGTTTCAGGGACCTCAAAATCAAATGCAAACTGGCAGGATTTAACCAGGTCTCTGTAAACACTAAAAGGCCTGCTTCTCTGTATTCAGAACAGACCTGTGCTTTGGTGCAAAATGTATATATTTTTTAGTTAAGTAAGTAAATTATTGTTGGCAAAGGAGGTCTGTTTCCATGTTTCCAAAGACTCCCCTTCGTCACCTCCTTCCGAAGCATATTTTATCTGGCTGTGCTCTCTTAGCCCTCAGCAAATCCACAGGGTATCCAAATCAATGGGCATCTCTTGCACTTTAACAGTGGGCCACTATTCATTCACTATTCGCTATTCCTTTTCTGTCAACACTAGCTATTAAACATTGTATAAATTTTAAAATCTTGCTTCAACACCACATCCTCATTAAACCCGTCTTCGGCGTGATGACTCCAATCTTTCAAACATCTTATGAATATCTATTTCCCTAATATGGCTTAAGACCTGCAATGTCGCTAGAATTATAATCATACACTGTTTGTTCGTCGGCCAGAGGAGAACTGGCACCCCAACTGAGCCTGGTTTCTCCCAAGGTTTTTTTCTCCATTCTGGCCCTGAAGGTGTTTTGGTTCCTTGCCACCGTTGCCTTTGGATTTTGGCTTGCTCAGTTGGGGACATTTTGTCAGTTCTTGCTTTCCCTGGGAACCCATGACCTTGGGTTCATGTGTGGAAACAAAATGTGGAAAAAGTGAAGCACTATGAATACTTTCCGGATGCACTGTATTGTGCCTTGCCACTCGGCACACAGTTTTACCAATAGTTTGAGGAACAAAATTAAGAGTGTTGTCTTGATCTCTAAATTCTTCAGATCTCAATCTAATTGAGCATGTGACTGTGGTATATGGTGAACCAAGTCCACTCCATCCGAAATCGCATACTTCCCTACTATATAGTAGATGAAAAACAGTATGTGATAAAAGAAGTGTGTCCAAATTCACAGTACTCATAAAAGAGTACCCGGATGACCTACAAACCTGAAAAAAAGTTGGGACACTGTACAAATTGTGAATAAAAAGGAATGCAATAATTTACGAATCTCATAAACTTATATTTTATTTACAATAGAATATAGATAACATATCAAATGTTGAAAGTGAGACATTTTGAGATGTCATGCCAAATATTGGCTCATTTTGGATTTCATGAGAGCTACACATTCCAAAAAAGTTGGGACAGGTAGCAATAAGAGGCCGGAAAAGTTAAATGTACATATAAGGAACAGCTGGAGGAGCAATCTGCAACTTATTAGGTCAATTGGCAACAATTGGCCTTGTCCCAACTTTTTTGAGATGTGTTGATGCCATGAAATTTAAAATCAACTTATTTTTCCCTTAAAATTATACATTTTCTCAGTTTAAACATTTGATATGTCATCTGTGTTGTATTCTGAATAAAATATTGAAATCTGAAACTTCCACATCAATGCATTCTGTTTTTATTCACAATTTGTACAGTGTCCCAACTTTTTTGGAATCAGGTTTGTACTTCTTAGGACGAGATTCTGAAGTGTGCATACGATGGACACTTTACTATCCCATGAGGCCACAGGAGATTTTGAATGGCACTGGAGTGAAGCGACGTAACTGATGCTGGTAGGTCACATGATAATGACAACATGGCGAATGTATTACATTCATACTACACACATTCATATTATAACTTACTTTTTTTGTTTACATGCACATGGACGGTCGTGAACGTGTGCACCATTTACTTGGAGAAGTGTTGACATCATGATACACCGTTAGAGGATGACAAGTGGATTCATGTGGAGATTTTTAGAGAGTATGCGATTTCCAGCGCAGCCTGAGCATAACTGTGACAGTCTTTCATCCACTCCTTTTGTTTTCTGCAGTTTTTGCTTTCCTGTTTCACTGAGAGGCAGAGTTTTATTAACATAAATTCTCATCCCTTTGCATCTGGATGTAAGTTTCACTGCTCAGGGATACACAGTGGAAATCTCAAATGCATGTATTGTATGGCAGTCCACCTCTTAAAGTTGGTTGTCAGTCAAATCTGTGTTTTTTTTTAATATAAATTGTATAACTTTTCTGATTAATTTGGTAACTTTGGTAATCCTGTGTGTGTTTGCCACACCCTCTGGACAAGGTAAGAGCAGAATCCTGATTATACTAGATAGTAGGCATATTTAGAGGCATCTATTCCGGGTATTATTGAGTTAACAAATACTGTTGTATAAGACATCACAATAAATGACTGAATGAATGAGATCGTTAATATTAGCAGTTTTGTTGATCAAAGGAATGAAAAACATTTAGCATATGAAAATAACCATTGACTGAAAAAAGAGGCACAGTAATCAGCAATCTTTCTGTCCTTGTAATTATTATTATAATTGTATTACTTTTTACTTTAGAGTTTTGTCTAAATCTAATATTTAGTGTAACTTTTATTTATTTTTTTGGAATGGAAATAAATGAGATATTTAGAATTTATCTAAATGATGAGTTTTGGTTAGAAACAACAACAGCTTTTAATTCAGACGTTTTCATTTGGCTCTCGTCGAGTTAAAAGTGTCAAAGATTCACACAAATGCATGCTGCAATTCACCATTCCATGCAACAAAATCAACAAATATATTAGGCCTTTCATGCATGTTTTTGTGAGCTCACTGACACCGTAAATTACACAAATGCATACATATCCTGTGACAGCTATAATTTAATTCACAAATAATTCAAATGTATATGATGTAGATCCTATTAAAGTATATTATTCTCATAATAAGTGCTATTTTTTCATACGTGTTGTGGTGACAACAAAATGTTTGAACTAAGGGGAAATCTCTCTTGTTGTGGGAGTGAATCATTTAACAGGACGACCCATGTGCTGCTGTTTTAAAAATAACACTCTTGAAGTGAAGCTCAAAAATGAATATAGCTGTCCAGGTTTGTCTTCTAGCACTGAGAGGGATTATTTTCTGATCTGTGGGATCATCTGGTTGAAATGAGAAGTAGAGTTTAGTGTCATCAGCATAGCAGTGATAGAAAAAGCCATTTTTCTGGATGACAGATCCCAGTGATGACATGTAGATGGAGAAGAGAAGTGGTCCAAGCACTGAGCCCTGGGGAACTCCAGTATCTAGATGATGTGACTTAGACACTTCACCTCTCCTTGACACCCTGATTATGTATTAATCCATAATCCTGTATATATCCAGGATTATGTGTTTACTGAGGCGCAGCGGGGCATTTCCTCAACCAGTGCCCATTAAAAGATCGAGCCCGGCAGTAGAGAGGAGGTTACTGTCGGGTGGAGCTGCGTTGGGGAAATCCTCGTCCACGACTCTCCTTCCGGGAAGACTGCAGTGGGCAGATTCCACGTCTACCAAGCCCTCGTGGATTCCGGAGCGGAGGGTAATTTTATTGACCGGTCACTGGCTCACCAACTTATGATTCCCATCACCCCCTTTCCAGCACCATTACAGTACACTCTCTCAACGGTCAGACGCTACCCACCATCACTCACACCACTGACAGGATTACACTAACTATTTCTGGCAATCACTCTGAGACAATCACATTCCTCCTCACAGACTCTCCTCATACACCCATTTTGCTCGGTCATTCTTGGCTCAAGAAACAACCCCAGGATCAATTGGGGACACAGTGCGGTCACAGCTTGGAGTAATCAGTGCTGTGCCTCTTGTTTCAAGTTTCAAGTTTCAAGTTTATTTGTCATTACACATGTACAAGTACAGTATAACGAAATGAAGTCTTGTGTCTGCCTGTTCGTCTGTGTCTAGTTCTGTGTTTCAGGAGGAGACGGTGGATTTATCTAACGTGCCAGAGGAGTATCTCGACCTGAAGGAGGTGTTCGGTAAAGAATACATACCCTTTGCTGTTGATGTCTTCAGCCTTTGAGAGGCTACAGGAAGCATCCATATTCACGAAATTGGATTTACGCAATGCTCATCATTTGGTGCGCATAAGGGAGGGGGATGAATGGAAGACTGCATTTAATACCCCCAGGGGCCATTTTGAATACTTAGTCATGCCCTTCGGGCTGTCTAACTCCCCTGCAGTCTTCCAAGCACTAGTCAATGACGTGCTGGGAGATATGGTTGACCAGTTAATTTATGTCTACCTGGACGACATATTGATTTTTCTTCCTCTCTCCAGGAACATGTCCAGCATGTCAGACTAGTGCTACAGAGGTTGCTAGAGAATGGACTTTTTGTCAAGGTGGAGAAATGCACGTTTCACGCACAGTCTGTTCTATTTCTGGGTTATATCATCTCATCCGAGGGAATGCGCATGGACCCTTAAGGCTGTGATAGATTGGCCAAGCCCAGATTCCCGTAAAGGCCCTACAGAGGTTTCTGGGGTTCGCCAGTTTCTAACGGCATTTCATTCGCAACTTCAGCCGTGCCTCTGACCGCTTTGACCTTTCCCAGAACATCATTCAGGTGGTCTGGTGCAGCCGTCACCCCTGATCCTTTACAGCAGTTTGTGGTAGAGGTGGACGTGTCAGAGGTGGGGGTAGGTGCAGTTCTCTCCCAGCGCTCTTCCTCAGGACAACTTGGGTTGTTTTTAACCCAGCATTTTTAGAGTGTACCTTACAAAAGTTGTGCTCTGCAACGTATGCCACAATATGTAAAAAAAAAAAAAAAAAAAAAAAAAACATAATTTAACACACAAATAATTTAATTTTTAAAGGTGCACTATGTAACTTTCCCGTCCGCTAGAGGTAACCTATTCAAAACAAAGGTGTAGTTTGATGACGCCAAGCTTGAGCGCAGAATCTTAGGACATGTGGTCTTCACCTCACAGCCGGTGGAAAAGAATCGGGACAGGACTCGGGCAGAGATCATGTTCATGGATGTGATTATTAATGTTACTGTAGTGTGAAGCAGAGCAGGACCGAGTGTTGTGGAGCTGAGCAAGGCCGCTGGAGCGATTGTTAATCAGATGAACGCAACACACGCCTCACGAGCAGCTGGACTTTTATTATGCCACAGGCGCCGGCGCCATTTCCGCAGCTCAGGTAACGCAGCTCTGTTTATCATATTAGACACATCTGAGTGTGTTGAGAATAATGTTATGACGTTACTCTGTGCGTTCACACCGCAGTGAGAGTAAAGTGGTTCTGCAAAATAAAACCGGAATCCGAGGGTAACGCAGACATGACGCAACTGACAGGCAACTCCGTCACACGTCCCGGTTCCTTGGTTAAAATAGCAATTTTCTCACAATTTACAAATAGCTGAAAACATTTGGGATATTGTAAGTACTCAACTAAACAAAATATATAACACTGGCCTAGTGGATTTTGGATATTTTACTGAAAAATAAATTACATAGTGCACCTTTAAATAGCCCACTTTATTACAAATTTACTTTTAAAATTTTACTAAATGATAAAACTGAATAAATGTAAGAACAAACATTTGCCATGCATTTACAATCCTGTGAAAACAGCACCCTGTGCCCAATGTAAATAATTAAACAATTAATTAATTCCTGAAAATGAATAATACAAATACAGAATCGAATGGTAAGTGCTCTGAAATAGTATGGGGTCTTAGAAATGCTGTCCTAAAACTGCAGCTTCCGGTATTGCAGGAACTCTTCTAATCACTGGCCGTAACCGCAGTAACCGCGTCTCCATGGAAACGTAACAACAACTACTGTTGTAGAGAGACGCTTTCATTGCTAGTAGGCTAGCTGTGGTCAACACTGCGGTTGTTCTCTATTTATTTTCATTTTAGCGCCATTTTAAACACATAAATTAGAAATACTTTGTTTTGGCTCTGTTTGTATCTGTGTCATAACGTCTATCCGATGAGATTTTTCTCGTAAGCTCAATAAAAATGGTGAGTACGTTTTAAACTGACACACCATGTAGACTAACTTGGGAGCATTTATATAATAAAATGTTCTGACTGCTATCCTGGTTGTCAAAAGTTTGGAATAACTACGATTTTTTTAAATGTTTAAGTCTCTTATGCTCACCAAGGCTGCATTTATTTGATGAAAAATGTAATACATCCTCCAGAAATCTCTAATATGCTGATTTGCTGCTCAAGAAACATTTCGTGATGCACTACCATTTAAGTTTGGGGTAGAAAAAAAAAAAAATCTAAATTAATACTTTAAAATTGATTCAAGTGACAGTAAAGGCATTCATAATGTTACAAAATATGTCTATTTCAGTAAACGCTGTTCTTCTGAACTTTATAATCCTGAAAAAGTATCACAGTTTACACAAAAATATTAGCAAAAAAATGTTTTCAATTGCTAATAATAAAAGCCATTATTAATAACTGGGCACCAATAATAACTTATATAATTGAGCACTAAAATCATCATATTAGAATGATTTTGAAGACTGGGGTAATGATGCTGAAAATTCAGCTTTGAACATAATAATAAATTACATTTTAATGTATATTCACATTGCAAACACTTGTATTAATTGTAATAATATTTCACAATTTTTTACTGTGTGCTTGATCAAATAAATGCAGCTTTGGTGAACAGAAGAGACTTATTTCAAAAACATGAAAAATAATAAATAAATAATATCATTCCAAACTTTTAACCACCAGGAAGTGTAACTTAGTCCAATTCCAGAACGAATGAATGTCGGTTCTTTTGTAGTGAATCAAAAATGAACCGGGAGCTAGCTGCTTTGTTGTTGTATTAAAGACTCGTGAGACTTAAGTCATATAGCTACTCACTAGTTAGTCATTTGACATGCTTTTCAGCCTCAAAGTGCCGCGTCCTCATGTGGGAAGCTGTCGGGAAGCAGCGGTCTGACTCGCCGCTATCGCACACGGGCCCTTACCTCTCATGTGGACGAGACCCTCTTTGGGACCCCCAAACAGGTAGAAATAAGCTTACTCTATGGTCTTAGACATTAAATGAAAAAAGGAAGATCCAACAGTCTATTGAATCTTTCTCAGCATTCTGCTACTGATATGAAAGGTGATGCTGAAGGCAGAAGCATGAGGTCAAGGTCACTGTCACGCTCTGCTCCTGCAACCAAAGCGCCAGAGACAGTCCGCATCATCACTAAAGACCTCATCAGAGACCTCAGGCGAGTAGAAGCAAAAGGTTTTTACACTGTGGATACATGTAACGTCAGTTATCCTTATTGAGATATTTACATTACCTGTTCAAAAGTACTTGTGCGTTGGTGTCACCTGATTTGACTTGAACAAAACCAGTAGATTTCTTTAAACCTGAACCACATATTTTGGCCATTTGTGTTTTCATTTTTTTTAAAGGGGTCATAAATTCAGAAAAAAAAAAAAAAAAATTATTGATCTTTTGACATATACAAGGTCATTGTACTACAAAACATCCTGCAAGTTTCAGAACTCAAAACTTCCTTGCTAGTTCAAACAGCTTTTATTGAAACCCCAATGCTGCATATGCATCCCAATTCGCATACTATCCATCCCAAATAGTATTTGAAATCATGGTATGTTGAAAAGAGTATTCCAAAGATGCCCGGATGGTCTACTATTTCAGATCGTCACACACTCTTACCGTTGCAAGTTGGACGAGGATTCGATTAGAACTACAAACATGGATAATAAGTGTTAAAATACTACAAACATAACAGATGTGTGAGTCAGACGGTTAAGTAGAGATGTTTTGCAAAATTGCAAACACATGAGGAGAGTCTCTGTATTAAAGACCCACAAGTGGCAGATCAACTTGGCATTTCTCTCTGACATGACAGGAAATTAAATTAAATGTGGAGGATATGAACTGTGCAGGGCAGTTTAAACCATGATGGGATGCACGTAACTATAAAAGAGTCCATTAAAGATGATGAAGTAGCATGTCCCAAAGCTTGCATACTCTTCTGCTACACACTCAAAAGTATGTACTTTTTCTTCACAAGAACAGTGCATACTTTTAGGTCGTAGTATAAGTAGGCGAATCGGGACGCAGCACAAGCTCTGAAAACGACTCGTTTCACATTATGACATAATCGTGCGATGAAGCCTCTGCAGAATCAGATCAACGCCTACATTCTACTGTACATCACTGCATCTTCGGCCCCACCCACTGGCGCATTAGTGAGATGAGAAGGAGAGAAGAGAGATAAGGCCAATTCACACTGCACAGACAAACGGCAACAAACAAGTTGGCCGTTTGGATTTAGAATTTTATGAAAATGTTCACACTGCCCCAGCAAACACAGACAAACTCGAGCACCCACAGAAAAACATGAGATATTGCCCATTCATTTTAACCAATTCAAATAAAAGATTGCAGCTTTCAGACATGGCTTTCTTCTCATTTTATAGTTCATTTAACGCCGTTTCTATCGCATTTAAATGTTGAGAGAACATTATTGTAATGCGAGAGTGCATCCGTGTAACGAATCTTTCCGCTCACAGGTGGATTTCTTTCACTAGCACAAACCTTAATGGACTGGATGGAGATCTAAATATAATGCTATAATCAACACTTTTCACGATTAGTTTATCTCGACAGCTGTAGTAGTAAAAATGTAGTAAAAGTATTCGAAAGGGTTCCACATGTAATACTTATTTCATATGCAAATATGTCAGCAAATCACAGCAGTGGGCGTTTACACTGAAGTCTCACAGCAGTCAATCACAGCAGTGGACGCTTACACTGAAGTCTCACAGCAGTCAATCACAGCAGTGGGCGTTTACACTGAAGTCTCACAGCAGTCAATCACAGCAGTGGACGCTTACACTGAAGTCTCACAGCAGTCAATCACAGCAGTGGACGCTTACACTGAAGTCTCACAGCAGTCAATCGCAGCAGTGGGCGTTTAAACAAGTCTCACAGCAGCCAATCACAGCAGTGGGCGTTTACACTGAAGTCTCACAGCAGCCAATCACAGCAGTGGGCGTTTAAACTGAAGTCTCACAGCAGTCAATCACAGCAGTGGGCGTTTAAACTGAAGTCTCACAGCAGCCAATCACAGCAGTGGGCGTTTAAACTGAAGTCTCACAGCAGCCAATCACAGCAGTGGGCGTTTAAACTGAAGTCTCACAGCAGCCAATCACAGCAGTGGGCGTTTAAACTGAAGTCTCACAGCAGTCAATCACAGCAGTGGGCGTTTAAACTGAAGTCTCACAGCAGCCAATCACAGCAGTGGGCGTTTAAACTGAAGTCTCACAGCAGCCAATCACAGCAGTGGGCGTTTAAACTGAAGTCTCACAGCAGCCAATCACAGCAGTGGGCGTTTAAACAAGTCTCACAGCAGCCAATCACAGCAGTGGGCATTTAAACTGAAGTCTCACAGCAGCCAATCACAGCAGTGGGCGTTTAAACAAGTCTCACAGCAGCCAATCACAGCAGTGGGCATTTAAACTGAAGTCTCACAGCAGTCAATCACAGCAGTGGACGTACACTTAATTTGACCTTCTACAATTTAAGGCCTTAAAATTGTCTTAAATTGGAGTGGAAAGTCTTAAATTCAATATCATGGCATTAAATTAGGGCCCTATGATTTCTGCAATGCGGAAAAACATGTACAGAATCACAGAATCGATTCATAAAATTGGAATTTACTGTATAATGTGGAATGTCACAGAGCTTTTGGATGAATAAATCAAAAAATAAAACATGTATCATTATACGCCTAAAAAAATATTTTTTTGTTAAACTTTTAGTAAATTGCCATTCAATTGTATATGTTTCATGATTTCAATTGATTAGACATACTTTTGACTAATACAATTTCATTTAACCATTAAAACGGAGTAAAGAAATAAAAAAATAAAATACACTTCATAGGGCCCTAAATTAAGTTGCAAAAAAATAAAAATAAATTGCATGCACTGCAAAAAAAAAAAAAAAAAAAAAAAAAAAAAAAAAAACAGGATTTTTGTATTCCAGTACAAATATCTAAATATCTTTAGATCAAGATAGATTTACTTCACATGCAAAATGAAGAAATTAAGTCTTGTTTTCTGAGAAACTGAACAAAATGAAGTGCGGCTATGCTTAAATAAAGAACAAGTATCTGTCATTTGGGTATGAACATTGAAGTAGATTTTTCTGAACCCATTGGCAGATATTTGTTCTTGTTTTAATCATAAAACCACTATCACAAGATCACAAGATTTCTTATGTCATTTTACTTCTCAAGTAAATGTGTCTTGATTTAAGAATCTTTTAGATTTTAGATACTTAAAAACAAGACAAAGCGACTGAAAAAGAACATCGCTTTCTTGTAGTGTGATCAGAAGTTTCAGTAAAAGTTATTTCCATATTCTAGTTTTTGGGAGACGAGCTTTGAACAGCTATTTTTATTTATTTATTTATTTTTGTCAAATTAATTAAAAAGTACTGGAGATCTGCTGGAATTTGTATTTTCAAACTTTTCAGTTTTGCTAACTCATTCTGTGCTTCCTAGACATTTACATGTAGAGAACATGTTGACGTGTTATGTTCCCTTCAATTTATTCCTTAAATTTTATTGGTTTCATTTATAAATTTTATAAATTGGTCTTAAAAAGGTATAAAAAAACTTGCAGAAACCCTGAATAATAATACATGTTTTTACAAAATAATAAATGCAGTTCATGATGTCTTTAAGACTGTTCTTGGCTCTTGTTTTGTTGAACCAGGATTCCAAGTGAGGACCCATCTGGGCTTTCTGTCATCCTGTCCTCAGCTGAGTTCAGTCGGATCATGGTGGAATCTCATGTTCCTAGTGAAGAGGAGAAAGCAGCTGTGCTGGAGGCTCAACGGCAAGCCCGCGATGAAGCCATGGTTAGCCAACCACATCCTTATATCAATTACCAGCCCATCTGCTACAGAGAATTTTCTCAGTATAAAACAGAAAAATGTTTTTCTGTATTGTTTTTTACCAGGTGCTTCCTGGTGTGGTGACATAAAAAAGCCACTCAGAACGCTAATAACACGCTCAAATGTCAAGTTGTTTATGTCAATAACAGTATATTCACTCATTTCTTTTGAATCACTACATCATGAGAAATTATTTTTAAACCCAACTACTACATTTATTCTTTGTCCACGCGTGCACATTTTCCAAGAATGAATTAAACAAACAATTCTGCATGAATGGAATTAAAGAATGTATTAAACTCAACGAAACATTGATGCTAATCTAATCCATATAGAATAAAACAATTTCCCAGGGCACATTATACAACATACATTTACGGCATGACATTAATAGTGCAAAGGAGAACAAGTAGAAAATGCGACATTACTTTAATAATAATAATGATAATGTGTATGATGTGCCCCAAGTACAACATCAGTATTACAGTGCATATTTACAGTACAAATATATAAGCGCCCTGGGTGCGAACAGTCCTGCTCCTCAATTGTAAGGTCCATCTCTGGTGGACCTTAAGCGCTGGTCCCCCGATTCAGAGACCGCGCTACAGGCAGCTCTTGATGACGTCGACTGGGACATGTTCCGAGCGAGTTCAGCTGACGTCAGTGAGTTCACAGACGTGGCGCTTTGCTTCATCGACACGCTTACAGAGCAAGCCACGCAAACAATAACAATAACGTCCTTCTCAAATCAGAAACCGTGGGTGGACAATTCAATCCGCGCTGCAGTGAACACACGCACTGCCGCTTACAACGCCGGTCTCCTATCGGGGAATATGACTGAATACAGAACGTCCTGTTATGCTCTGCGGCGTGCAGTTAAAGCCGCAAAGCTCCGATATAAAGACAGAGTGGAGTCTCATTTCCAACTCAACGACTCGCGGCGCATGTGGCAAGGTCTGAGGTCCATCTGCTCTTTTGGATCTAAATCCTCTGCAGAGGCGAACGCTGATCCGTTGCTTGTGAACGAGTTAAACTCTTTCTACGCTCGCTTTGACTGTAACCGCGGCAACGCGACTCCGCCAAGTGGCGCGTCAGAGGAAATTACTCAGAGCAGCAACAACCACGTGATCTCTGTCTCAGAGGATGAAGTTTGGAGAGCACTCAAGTGTGTGGACGTCAGGAAAGCTGCTGGGCCAGATGGTATTTCAGGCCGTGTTCTGCGGTCCTGTGCTGATCAGCTCGCCGGGTTGTTTACATCTATCTTTAATGAGTCCCTCGCTACATCTGTGGTCCCCACCTCCTTCAAAAAATCCGCCATCATCCCTGTCCCTAAGAACAGTAAACCCTCTTGCCTAAATGACTATCGTCCAGTGGCTCTCACGTCTATAGTCATGAAGGTCTTTGAGAGACTCATTAAAAACACCATTTGCGCCTTCATTCCTGGCACTTTGGACCCTCTTCAGTTTGCCTATCGTCCCAATAGATCAACTGAAGATGCCATCTCTCATGTCCTCCACTCCTCCCTCACTCACATCGACAGCAAAAGTGGGAACTATGTAAGACTGCTATTTATTGACTATAGCTCAGCCTTTAACACCATAGTTCCCACCAAGCTAACCTCCAAACTCCTGGATCTCGGCCTGAATCCTTCTCTCTGCCACTGGATTGAGGACTTCCTCACTGGCAGGCCTCAGGTGGTGAGAATAGGCCAGTCCACCTCCACCTCCATCACCCTGAGTGTGGGAGCTCCACAGGGCTGTGTCCTGAGCCCCCTGCTCTACTCTCTCTACACGCATGACTGTTTGTCCACACACAGCTCCACCTCTATCATCAAATTTGCTGATGATACTGTTGTCCTGGGCCTCATTTCCAACAACAATGAGACGGCATACTTGGACGAGGTGGAGCATCTAACATCATGGTGCCAGGACAACTGTCTCTCTCTGAATGTTGGCAAGACCAAAGAAATGATTGTGGACTTCAGGAAGAGACAGCAACGGACGTACTCCCCCTCATGATCAGCGGGTCACCAGTAGAGAGAGTGAGCAGCTTCAAGTACCTGGGAGTAAACATCTCCGAGGACCTGACCTGGACTGCTCACATTCAGACACAGGTGAAAAAAAGCCAGGCAAAGACTGTACCACCTGCGCCAGCTGAGGAAATTCAGGGTTTCACCAGCTATCCTGAAAACTTTCTATTTAGGGGCGATAGAAAGTGTTTTAACTCAGTGCATCACAGCGTGGTATGGGAACAGCACCAGTCATGACCGCAAAGCCCTGCAAAGAGTTGTGCGCTTATCCGGCGTATCTCAGGGTCAGCTCTCCGTCTCTGCAGGACGTCTACAACAAACGCTGCAAAGGTAGAGCTACCAAGATCATCAAGGACTCTAATCACCCTGCAAACCCTCATTTCACGCTGCTGCCATCTGGTAGCGCTTCCGAAGCCTGATGGCCAAAACTGAGACTCAGGAGGAGCTTCTTCCCCAGGCCATCAGACTCCTGAACTCAGTCACTTAACATCACGTGACTTCACTTCAGGATAAACATCGATACACTGACATTGCACTGCACTTTCTGTTCTCGTTGTTACTGTGTAACAACCTGTTATAAACCTGTTTGCACATTATACTCTTTATACATTTGTTAACCACATATTTATAAGTCTACAGTTTACTCACTGCACAGTCTACTTCAATTATTTTATTCCACTTTATCCTTATTTTTACCTTTTTTTTTTTTCTCTTGACTTGATTATTTATAATTCTACAGATATAGACATATATATATATATATATATATATATATATATATATATATATATATATATACACTCACCTAAAGGATTATTAGGAACACCATACTAATACTGTGTTTAATCCCCTTTCACCTTCAGAACTGCCTTAATTCTACGTGGCATTGATTCAACAAGGTGCTGAAAGCATTCTTTAGAAATGTTGGCCCATATTGATAGGATAGCATCTTGCAATTGATGGAGATTTGTGGGATGCACATCCAGGGCACGAAGCTCCCATTCCACCACATCCCAAAGATGCTCTATTGGGTTGAGATCTGGTGACTGTGGGGGCCATTTTAGTACAGTGAACTCATTGTCATGTTCAAGAAACCAATTTGAAATGATTCGAGCTTTGTGACATGGTGCATTATCCTGCTGGAAGTAGCCATTAGAGAATGGGTACATGGTGGTCATAAAGGGATGGACATGGTCAGAAACAATGCTCAGGTAGGCCGTGGCATTTAAATGATGCCCAATTGGCACTAAGGGGCCTAAAGTGTGCCAAGAAAACATCCCCCACACCATTACACCACCACCACCAGCCTGCACAGTGGTAACCAGGCATGATGGATCCATGTTCTCATTCTGTTTACAGCAAATTCTGACTCTCTGAATGTCTCAACAGAAATCAAGACTCATCAGACCAGGCAAAATTTTTCCAGTCTTCAACTGTCCAATTTTGGTGAGCTTGTGCAAATTGTAGCCTCTTTTTCCTATTTGTAATGGAGATGAGTGGTACCCGGTGGGGACTTCTGCTGTTGAAGCCCATCCGCCTCAAGGTTGTGCGTGTTGTGGCTTCACAAATGCTTTGCTGCATACCTCGGTTGTAACGAGTGGTTATTTCAGTCAAAGTTGCTCTTCAATCAGCTTGAATCAGTCGGCCCATTCTCCTCTGACCTCTAGCATCAACAAGGCATTTTCGGCCACAGGACTGCCGCATACTGGATGTTTTTCCCTTTTCACACCATTCTTTGTAAACCCTAAAAATGGTTGTGCGTGAAAATCCCAGTAACTGAGCAGATTGTGAAATACTCAGACCGGCCCATCTGGCACCAACAACCACGCCACGCTCAAAATTGCTTAAATCACCTTTCTTTCCCATTCTGACATTCAGTTTGGAGCTCAGGAGATTGTCTTGACCAGGACTACACGCCTAAATGCATTGAAGCAACTGCCATGTGATTGGTTGATTAGATAATTGCATTAAAGAGAAATTGAACAGGTGTTCCTAATAATCCTTTAGGTGAGTGTATATATATATATATATATATATATATATATATATATATATATATATATATATATATATATATATATATATATATATATATATATATATATATATATAGATAGATAGATAGTACTTTTTTTAATCCTATTTCTATTATAATTTCCTCCTTGTGTTTTTAACTGTGAATTTGCACTGTCCATGGAGCGGACCTGTTTACATTTCACTGCCGGTTGTATATTCTGTATATAACTGTGTATGTGACAAATAAAACTCTTGAATCTTGAATCCGTTAGCCCAAGGACGGAATCTAACGGCCTGGTCGAAGGACTTCTGCGTGTCTGCCTTTTCAGAACTTCTGTTGGATTCACTTAATTTATGACCATCAAATTTTAAATCTGACTCCATGAATAATTTGATCTGACTCCAATTCTTTGTAACTTTGTTACATTTGTAACTTAACAGCTGATCATAATTTTAGTTGTGATTTAATTTGGATCGTTGATTTCTCTTAGTATCTCTTAATTTCAAATATTCGTTCATCAAGGGACCCGATATCGCACAGGAAACGGCGTCCGTTTCGCCACCCACGATCACAACCTAGCCAGTTCTGATATTAGTCAGGGGATTACAGAGTGAATATTTTACCTTTAAGTGGTCGCACATGCTTACTCAACAGAAAGTGTAATTTTAGTAATAGTCACGAAAGCTGCAACTTGCTAATACAGTAATAGTCAGAAATCAGATTATCCCGCGCTGCGCTCCATGCTTCAGTCAGGGCTCCTCGGTTTGATCTATTCTGGCAAAAGAATTGTGGAAATAAAGGACTCCAGTTTGATCAATACTAGAAGAAATGGTTTCAGAATAATACAAGGTAAATCAAGACAAAGGTTTATTTTGGCCAGACAGAACTTAAACATCATAATTAAACATGAATCCATGGTACACAACTTTCAGCATAAAAATATAAAATACAATTAAGTAATATGAAAATAGTTTCAAAGAGTCATATCTGGCACACTACATACAGTGTGTGTGAGTGCCTCTTATGACACAGACACAACACTGCATGGGGGTTCTGTCTACAGGATGTTCCCCCCTTGGCAGCCCTGCCACCCTTCCTTAAATACCCAGACCAGAACAAAGGGTTGTAAATATTTGCAACACAAACACCTAGTTTGGGAGAGAGGATCAGATATCTTTGGAGAGACCACTCAAAAAAGGAGAACACAATTCTCATATGTTTCAATCTTTCTAACCCTACCAGTGACTTCAGTGATGTTGAAACCATTTTACCAATCGCACTATGACCTTTAAAAAGACACCAGACATGAAAGGGATAAAACAATAGATTCACAAGATAAATCATATGTAGTATATCTGCATTCTGGGACTTGAATCAGGGGGAAGGGGAAAGGGAGGTAGAGAGGGGGAGAGGGTTTTGGTCAGGGCATTGGATCTCAGCTTTTGTCTTAGCAGTAAAACCGCTCCTTACACAATAAAGCAGCAGAGCAGGTCTGAGACGGAAGCTGACAGTGTGAAATGCACAGCATTTTAAGTAATTATTAATGCACAACTTAATTATAAGTGCCATCATTTACAAATAAATGAACTAGTATTTGTGACAGCCCGAATCGGACTCAAAAAGTGAATATATTGCTGGGTCTTCATGATAGTTGTGAAATGTTCATGCTTTGCTGAGTAAGCATCGGCAGCTCAATAATTTTCATAATATTTAATTTTTGTAAAGACTTTGATTCCTGAACTTCAGTTCTTGTCTGACACTGCCATTGTGCCCCTCTCTCTCTCTCTCTCTCTCTCTCTCTCTCTCTCTCTCTCTCTCTCTCTCTCTTTTTGTGTGTGTGTGTGTGTGTGTGTGTGTGTGTGTGTGTGTGTGCCACAAAAAAAGCATTTGTGATGATCTGTTGCAAGATTAGTACTAAATGTTTTGAAATGGTATACCTTGCTTGTGAAAATAAGCGAGTAAGTATTTCACAAAGAGCTTCACATTGATTAGTTGATCCTTGTGTGCAGCTGAAAAAAACTAAAGTATCATGATAACATCATGGCTCTGCTGCATCATTGAAATTTACACAGAATACAGCTTACCTTGTAGACTTTAATGGGCCATTCAAACAGAACTCGTTGTACTCCACTCTGCTTTTTTTCCATTGTTTTTCTATGTAAATATGCGTTAGACAGACATCTCTGACCGTTGTGCTCATGTCCCTTGTATTTTGCAGTATTTCACTCATAGCACAGTGTTTTCCACTGCCCACATTTTCACATTTTCTGTGCGAATGGCCTCCACACTATTCTTTGGTTGTTTTCCAAGCACTGCTGTATGCTTCAGGGAAATAAATGCATGCAAGGGGTGTTCTGAAATGAGGAGGCAATATCCTCCCAGTTTTTTATAATGTTTGTTTAAATAATCAAATGTAAATTCATGTACCAGTTACACTTGTTGTCACATTTTCCTGGTTAAATTACATTAAAAAAGAAACCAAATAAAATTCAGTTTAAGTAATCAATGTTCTCTTTATTAAAACCAAATATAAATCTTATTAAGTTAGTGTTTTAAGCATTTTTACATTTATTCCAAAATAATAACTAAAGGCAGTGACAATTTAAACTATATATTTTATTTGTGAACTGATGATGAATAACCGAACTTATTTTCAGATCATCAGTCATCAAGCTCAGTAAACACTGGTCACAGACACAAAGATGTACCTTTTAATAGACCCTGTTCACAGACTGTGATGATGCGTTTTAACGGTCATCAATATCGTAAATCCTGCTAAGTTTTTTGTATTTTCTTTTTTTGTAATTTTTTTTTAATGTATGTACATTTATAACACTAATACTTTGTATTATATAACTTGAGCATCACATTACAAAAAACAAGCTACTTGTGAGGGTGTTTCTAAGGGTGCGTTCACATTTGTAGTTCGGTTCGTTTGGCTCGTTTGGTCCAGACCAAAAAACAAAAACAAAACATATAGTCCTGGTCCACTTAGCGTTCACACTGGCATTTTTAACAGCGAACCTAAAGTTACCGAACCAAAGGCATAGGGATACGGTCACAACCTGATTGGTCGGCTTTTATGACGTATATTTCGCGACGGAGCTTGCTTATCGAGCATTCAAAACAATGCTGTGTGCTGGATTAAACTCATTCATTTTATGCGTGTACATATGGTTTTATTTTTACCAGCTGAGAATCATATCTAAGTGATATCTAATATGTAATATCTAATATCTGATATGTAAGTGGCTTAGCTGTTTACCCTCTTTTTTGTCAGTCTTCCCATTAATGCATAATTTTGTTCATCTAGACTGATTTGCGAATGTGGAACACCAAAGACTTTATATATAGGAAGACGGTGCACTCCGATTACTTACGAATGGGATAAAGTGCAATGCCCAATATGGCGAATAAGCCCCGCCTTCTAAATTAATGAGCCAATCGTTGATTAGTAAAGTCATCGCGTCACTGCAGCTGCCGGTTGCTATAGAAACAGGCAGTGTTCTGAGACTCTGAGCACAATAGCTTTGTCCAGCTTGAAAAATGTCATGTTTTGAAAATAATGTTTTGTCATGATTCAAGCATTTAGAAACAAATTTTTGAGACAGTTGTTGTCAGTTGTTGGTGAATATGAAATTTAATTGTAAGCTTGGCAAGGGCTTGGAGAATTTAATGTTTCCCAATTCAAAGAGACACTCGCATGCCCGAGAGGCGTTTCAAAGATGGCCGTCGAGTAGGGTGAGCACCTTTCTATTGAGCTGTTGCAGGACAGTAGATGTGATTTTTTCGGGACAATGCAGGACATGTGTGAGATAGATAAATTTACTACTATTATGCTATGTAAATATTGATTTGTTGGAAAACTTGGCATACATTAAATTCTAGATTCACGAGTGTACATGCAGGAGGACAAAGTTTGAGCATGCACATGTAATATCTGAGAGAGAGTGTGCACGCAAGTGTCCAGTTTTGTGCAATCCACACCACTAATCTTACCCAAGGGGTTTACAGTGTGTAGCATATGCAAGCAAAAACATTATTATAACGCCATAGAAACCATGTTAAATAAACTATATTTCAAGATTCAAGATTCAAGAGTTTTATTTGTCACATACACAGTTATATACAGAATATACAACCGGCAGTGAAATGTAAACAGGTCCGCTCCATGGACAGTGCAAATCAGTATTTTTCTGATTTTTCTGTTGGCGCTCGACCATTTTAGTGGGATGCTTTAAATCATCAATTTTGGCAGCTTTGAACAGCTCTTGTGGTGTTCAGCAGCTGCGTTTAACGACTTTGAGGCCCACACTTATTCCTTTGCGCTGTCCATTCAGTTCTCATCAGCAGGAAAACCTGGTTATTTTATAAGGCTGGTTATTTTCACAGCTAGAACATGACAGCTGCACAAATAGAGTTTTAAATGACAGACACCGTTTTTATTATGCTTCTTGCTGTTGTATTGTAATTTCAGGGATGAAAGAAATAATACAGGCATAACTGAAATTACTTGTCTTAATGTGAAATGACTTATCTTAAAGGGACATGCACAAAAAGAAGATGTGGGATTTATGACACAAACCAATCATAACCAATCACATCCAGTCATAATCTCGTGTGAATTTCCCCCAATCATTCTCAATTAACCCCCACTAAAGCCAGCGCACTCTTTAGGGAGGGTGTTAAAAGTCAACGGGTTCAGGGGAGGCGAGAGAGACGCAGCATCCCGCTGTAACTTCACCTACTGGTGTCACTGTTGGACTTGTTGATTTATACACTTTTTAATACTCTTTGTCTATCTGCCTTGTATTATTTTTCTCATACTATTTTTTTGAGGAGGCACTTGCCTCCCTTGCCTCCTCAGAGGAAACACCCCTGATCTGTTTGTTGTCATATCAGGATGCTGCTGAGCAGAGAAAAGCACAGATGCGTCAGGCGGACCTGTCTCGGCAGAAGAACCAGAACCTCAGTGAGCTCGAGATAGAGGCGAGGGACCGGGCACAGTACCTGTTGGAACGGGCCAACACCCTGAGAATGGAACAAGAGGATGAAGTCAAGAAGCTCAATGAGGTAGATAGGACCATACTAACAAGCCAAGCCATGACCCACTGGTTGTTTTCTACATGCAAATGTTGTCTTTGTACTCCTGCAGTTGATTCAGAAAGTGCAGTGCCATGTTGTCCGGGATACGCAGATTGAGGAGAAGAAACAGAACCGCACAAAGTGGCTAGAGGAGGAGAAAAGACTGGATGCCATGATGGAGGTGGAGCGTCGCCGGGCCTTAGAAACCCAGGAACAAATCGAACAACTACGCAAAGAGCAGATGATTCAGTAAGGATATTAACGCTGTATATATATACTCTACATACAATGTATTGCTCCCTATGGTTAATGGGTGTGTGCTATTAAAGCGGGAAGCTGCACATCCTCGACCAGATCCAGATGCGTCTAGAGGAGAAAATGCTACATGATGAGGTGAAGGAGCAGGAGGGTCAGCAGTTGCTGGAAAACATGGAAAGGATGCAGATGGAGGAGATCAAGGTACATGCAAAAAAACCTCCAAAACAATTTGAATCATAAGTAGTTTTCAGACTCTCATGCAGATTCGCTCTTTGTGTAATGCTATCATAGGTCATTGAAAGGAAGAAGGAGGAGCAGAGGAAGTTGCTTCAGGAGATTCAGAAGATAAATGAGGAGAACCTGCTTGCTAAAGAGCAGAAAAAGGAAGAAGAAAGATTAGCAGATCTGCGTGCTGTAGAGTATACACGCAAGAAGTTGGTAAGAAAAGTCTTTTTAATGGGTTTCTCACTATGTCGCTTCTCTTGCCGTCCACCACTGTAATCTTAAACTTTAAAATCAGGGGCAGACTGTTCTTGTCGTTCTTACCTTGTTAATCAAATACAATAAATAAGATTAATTAAGCAATCATGTAGGCCAATTCACACTGCACTGACAGACGTCAACAACCCAACAAACATGATTCGGCATTATAATCGACAAAAATGAGCCAGATGCTGACAGGGGTAATGCACTGATCCAAGAAAACCCAGTGAAGTCTGTTGCTATCTGTCAGTGCAGTGTGAATTGGTCTTATAATGTGAGATAAAATGTTCCCTGATTCCTTTTTGTAAGTACTATAGTAGACTTACTTAAGTAGACTTAATCTTGAGTACCTATAGAGTAATATTGCATCCTTCATATCTCTGAAGAGTCTTTAGTTTTATCATATTTATAAAAGACAGATGCGCTGTACCGGAGCTAAAAAGACTTGAGTACACACACAAAGTACATCTTGGCATTATCCCTGGATAACTTTCGATTCAGTTTCACTCACCACCTCCGGTTTCGACTCATGACCGGGAACAAACAAACACGCTTTCAGAACTCCATTGCTGCTCCGGAAAAACAAACTGCATCCACTGTTTCCTTAACGCTGGATTCTTAGGGAATCTGAACAAGGTAATCTTTCCCTCACAACCAAAAACACAGGAACGAGAGGCAGAGTATGAAGCTGAACAGATACGAATCAAGAAAGAAAAAGAGAAGGAAGTGGCGCGACTGAGAGCTCTTCAAGAAAGGGACAAAGACCATAAAGCTGAGCAGGTAAAATGTTACAGTATGTCCTTATAAAAAAAATACCTAATTCCTTTGTATGAGATGTATCCTCTTGTGTATCTATGATGGCGTAATACATTTTGCATTTCAAATAAATTATTTTTTATCTGAACTGTGAGGATGAGATCAGGGCACGCAGGAACCAGGAAGCGGCTGCGAGGGAATGGAGAAGGAAAGAGAAAGAGCAGACTATGAGAAAGCTGAAAGTGGAAGAGAAGCTGAAGGCTGCTCGTTTGGAGCAAGTCACTCATAAGGAGCACATGCTGTCCATTGAAGCTGGACGAGAGAGAGCAGAGTTTGAGAGGGTCCTGAGGTACAAACACCTTCACATGTATCACATACTATTAGCATGGCCATACACAGGGTTTTAGAAATATAGAGGTCCAAAAACTGAGCTTGCTAGGGGGATTCGGGGGCATATGATGCTATTTTAAAAGTTTGTTATTTTTTTTTATTGGGTGTAATAGAATAGGTTAACTTGCTTTAGTGTTCAAAAAAACACAGTCTTTTTGTACATACTGTACATTATTGCAGAGCCTCTATTCCTAGTCTGTCTGAAACGGCTGATTTCTACAACTCCCCTTATCCTGAAAAGCCCAGAGTGTTCTGATTGGCCAGCTGACCCAGTGCGTTGTGATTGGCCAAAAACCTCAATGCCCCTTACCATAATCGTGGTCTCCAAGGGCCAGATTTACTAAACTGGGCAAATTAGCAGTGGAAAGTCATGTGTGTCATCTACTGATGACGTGCAAATTAACCTTTTGAGTGGTACAGTCCCACTCCCACATATGGGATTTTTATCTCTGTGCCCCTGAGAGTACCGTACCACATATGGGATTTAGAATGTTCATTCACGTCACGACATGAGGATGAGCTCAGTGCTTGTCATATATCACAGCTATTCAGTGTTTTCAACCACATAATGTTTATTTTAGGTTTCAAACATTTAAATACACATAATTACTAGTAAAACAATACATTTAGAGTTTGTAAAACTCACACAGGTGTATATGGAAGCAGCAATAACAATCCATTCAAATATAATTTACAGATGTATTTTATTCATATCAGATCCACAGTGTAAGTAGTGTAGTGTAAGTAACTCTAAAGTTTACTCTATTCTTCTCCCAGTTCACCGGCCACTTACTTACATGTATCATGTATTACGGGATAAATATGCTGTAAATCTGACTGACAAGACTGACGCAAACAAACATGGCATCGCCCATCTCACTTTATAGATCAAGATTATTTACAAACCCAATTCCAGAAAAGTTGGGACACTGTACAAATTGTGAATAAAAAAAAGAAATGCAATAATAAATATTTATATGCTGTATACACTTTTTTTTCCAGGGCACAGCAGGAACTCATTGAGAAAGAACGAGAAAAAGAGGAGCAGCGGCATCAACAAATCCAAAGGCATGCTGAGGCTGTGAGGCAGCAGGTACGGGAGAGAGAAATGCAGGCCGTCACCCAGCGCAGAGAGCTGTTCCGGGAGGGGGAGCGGCTGGAAGAGGAGGCGCGCAATCGCAGAGCCCGACTGGACGAGATTAAAGAAAAGAAGCTGAGGGAACTCAGGTATGTCTTTAGAGTAAAGTAGACTGGGGGGCTGCCTCCTAATAGTCGACTAAACGTAAGCCATTTCATTCATAAACATCAAACATGGCTTATCATTTGAAACATTTAAGTAGTAGCCTAACGTTAGCCACTCGCTCTAACAATAGTGTTAATCTAGATAAATGTGCAGTATTATTAGGTGCATAGTGTTCGTGTGGAAGCTAAATTAGTACCGCTCTTACTGTGTGAGATTTCTCTCACTATACTGCGGAGACTAGTCAACTAATGTCTTAAAGGGTTAGTTCACCCAAAAATTTTTATTAGCCCATGATTTACTCACCCTCAAGTCATCCTAGGTGTATATGACATTCTTCTTTCAGACGAAGTTATATTAAAAATGTCCTGGCACGTCAAAGCTTTATAATGGCAGTGAATGGTACCTTAGATATTGATGCCAAAAAAACACATCCATCCATCATAAACATACTCCACACGGCTCCAGGGGGTTAATAAAGGACTTCTGAAGCAAAGCAATCTGTTTGTGTAAGAAAAATATCCATATTTATAACTTTATAAACTATAATCACTGGCATCCTCAGAGCCGACACATGACATATTGACGAATGCAGAAGCACAAAGGACAGAGCAAAACAGAACACTGGTCACAAATTCTACAGTGAGAAATGTGGGAGGAGCTTGAGTTTCATGCTCAGCTCTATTTGTTTAAACCGTGAGCGGCGTCTACTCTCACCTGAGCTTACGCTACTCTTAAATGCGTCAGGTCAGAGGTCACTCTTCCGCGGAACTCGACTTGTGTACGACCGTTACCGGAAGCCAGTTATTTTAGTTTATGAAGTTATAAATGTGGATATTTTTCTTAGAAAAAAGCATGGCTTCACTTCAGAAGGCCTTTATTTACCCCTCTGGAGCCGTGTATGGACATTTTGTGGCTTCAAAATCTCAAAAAAGTTACTATTCACTGCCATTATAAAGCTTGAAAGAGCCAGGATATTTTTTTATATAACTCTAATTGTGTTTGGCTGAAAGAAGAAAGTCATATACACCTAGGATGACTTGAGGGTGAGTAAATCATTGGATAATTTTCATTTTTGGGTGAACTATCCCTTTAAATGAAAGAAAAAAGACTAGAGAAAATCTTTAGTCGGGGATAGCCCTAAAAATTACATAAGACCGAATGAAAATGTGAGTTATGAATAAGTAATAAAATAAAGAATGATGGATTACATACACACTCTCAGAAAACAAGGTACACAAGCTGTCACTGGGGCAGGACCTTTTTGAAAGGTACACTTTTGTTCAATTTAGGTACTAATATGTACCTTTAAGGTACCAATATGTACCGTTTGAAAAAGTACCGCCCCAGTGACAGCTTTTGTACCTTTTTTCTGAGAGTGCAGGAAAGAAGACACAGTGGCCTCAAAAATGTTTGGACATTTAAGGCACATTTAAAATGTATGAATTTAATTACATTAGCTACAAAATATCACACCAAGTGGCATTCAGGGTTGTTGGTAATGAGATTAAAAGCGGGAGCAATTCTAAGGGCCAAAAGATTATCATTAATCAAATGTAATGTAAAAAATGTGTCAAATATATCTGAACCATAATGAAGCAAGTAATTTTAGTATTTCAATCACTGATGCCCTACACACTCCAAAAAAAGGAAGACAGATAGAAAGCTGCTTGCTATACAAGAATAGAAAGGGAAAAGCATTATAGAGAGCATGCTTATGACATCAAAGTAGGCCACTGTGGTTATACCCACTAAGTGGTCACCCTCATCAGTTAATTTGTCCCAGCTGTGTCTTATTAGTGGTATTAGTCTAGTCCTCACCTTGTTTACCCTGTGTATTTAAGCCCTCAGTTTCCCTCAGTGTGTGTCTGTTATGTTCCTGTAAACTGGTGTTTCTGAGTGGTCCTTGTGAGTTTTGTTATTAAAAGTTCCTGTTCCAAGTTCTCCTTCGCCTTTGTGAGATTCATCTACACTAGTGTTTGTAATAGATGCTATGCCCACAAACCGTTGGCTGAACATGATATAAATACTGTTCCGTTTCCCGGACAAACCGATCATTTCGTGTCTTAAGACATCAATGTGATGTCACGAGCCGCAGGGTTTAAGGGAAGAAACAAAGTCACCTATATCTTGGATGCTCTGGGGGTAACCAGATAAACCAGCTTTTCATTTTTTGGGTGAACTATCCCTTTAAATAGAATGAGAGAATGTGATGTTTTCTCATACTATAGTATGGCGATGACTCATCAGTGTCTCATAATTATTCATGAGACCATGTGCCCTTATCCTATGACTTGGACTTAATTCATGACAGCATGTGTTGATGGGCATTTTCCTCTGACTGGCACTTCAAACAGTAAGTGAGGGACGCATTACTGAAAAAAAAACAAAACCTTTTATACCTAAACTTGCTTGTTCAGCATTCTGGAAGTGAACGACGCCTTGTGGCACCATCCCAAAGACGCATGAAATCCCTCACAAGGACCTTTTCCTGAACTGTTCCCATCTGGTGGAATGACCTGCCTGTCTCAATTCGAGCAGCCGAGTCGCTAGCCATTTTCAAAAAATATCTTAAAACGCATCTTTTCCAGCAGCACCTGACCAATAAAGAATAGCACTTATCACTCTATTCATTTTCTGTTTGCCTATTTATATATATATATATATATATATGTGAAGCAAGTACACAAGGATAAAGAGGGGAGATACATCATGGTAGTCGGTACAATTTCAGGCAAAAAAATTACGATTCTTAATCTTTATGCACCTAACGAAGACTAGCCACAATTTTTTAAGAATGTTTTCTCTCTGTTGGCACAGAAGGGCGAAGGAATGCATCTAATCGGTGGGGACTTTAACTGTGTATTAAATAGACATGTGGATAGATTACCAGCAGATCGGGGACCACAGTTAAAAAAAGTAAAGACTCTTTTAGGAATAATGAGAGAACTAGGTTTAACAGATATCTGGCGTCACTTGCATCCAAAAGAGAAGGATTTTACTTTTATGTCACATGTACATGGCAGTTACTCTAGAATAGACCTTTTTGTACATCTAGAGCTGATCTACACAGTATTACAGAATGCCATATAGATCCCATAACCATATCCGATCATGCTCCAGTTAGGTTAAAACTTCAGTTAGGACAAGGTAAACAGTTTAAATACTGGAGATTAAATGTATCAGTGATGAACGATTGTAAGGCCAAAGAAGAAATAAGATAAGATAAGATAAGATATAAGATAAGATAAGATAAGATAAGATAAGATAAGATAATAAGATAAGATAAGATAAGATTAGTCCCAAGAATGGGGAAATTTCTCTGTTCCAGCAGCAATTTTACATTACAAATATAAATATACAGCATAATATATATAAAAAATATATATACAGCATATACAAAAATAAAAAACAAAAACAAACAAAAAGTATATCAAGGATTACAGTGTAGTGATTGCACTAAAAAACAACAACAAATTGCACATTATTTCAGTGAGAAAAATAGCAGCAGTGAGTATCATGGTGACGACTCGTTCACTGTGAGCAGCTCTGGTTATAAAGTCTAATAGCAGCAGGGAGAAACGAGCGTCTATATCGCTCCTTCAGACACTTTGGATGTAACAGTCTGTCACTGAAGGAGCTGCTCAGAGCTGAAACCGTTACATACAGGGGGTGAGAGTCATGTCATTCTCCAGCAATGATGACAGTTTTGCTACCATCCTTCTCTCTCCTACCTCCTGTACAGTCTCCAGGGGAATCCCCAGGACTGAGCTGGCCTTCCTGATCAGCTTGTCCAGTCTCTTCCTTTCTGCACTAGAAATGCTGCTGCACCAGAAAACAACACCATAGAAAATGGCTGAGGCCACCACAGAGTCAAAAAAGGTCTTCAGTAGCTCTCCCTGCACTCCAAAAGACCTCAGTCTCCTCAGCAGAAAGAGTCTGCTCTGCCCTTTCTTGTAGATCGCCTCAGTGTTGTCCGACCAGTCCAGTTTTCTGTTCAGATGAACACCCAGGTATTTGTATGATTCCACTCTCACAATGTCCTTTCCCTGAATGTTCACTGGTGGTAACATAGTTTGTTTGCGCCTACGGAAATCCACCACCAATTCTTTGGTTTTCCCCGCATTTAACTGGAGGCAGTTCCGTTGGCACCAGTCCACAAAGTTATGGATCAGTTCTCTGTACTCCCTGTCATCATCATCTGTGATCAGACCAACGATGGCAGAGTCGTCAGAGAACTTCTGTAGGTGACAGGTTGCTGAGCTGAACATGAAGTCTGCAGTGTAGATGGTGAAGAGAAACAGGGCCAGAACCGTTCCCTGCGGGGCTCCAGTGTTGCAGACAATCATGTCAGACTCACAGTCACGAGTTTTCACAAACTGATGTCGGTCTGTGAGGTAGTCCAGTATCCAGGCACACAGATGATGGTCCACTCCCATGTCCACTATCTTATCCCTCAGGATCACAGGTTGGATGGTGTTAAAGGCACTGGAGAAGTCAAAAAACATGACTCTCACTGTGCTCCCAGCCTTTTCCAGGTAAGAAAGAGCCCGATTTCGGAGGAAGATGACAGCGTCTTCCACTCCAATGCCAGGTTGGTAGGCAAACTGAAGTGGATCCATTGATGGGCTCACCAAAGGTCGCAGATGGGTTAGCACCAGCCTCTCCAATGTTTTCATCACGACGTCTGATGAAAGACGTCGTGATGAAACGCGACGTCTTTGGTACAGGCACCACACAGGATGTTTTCCATAACTGTGGCACCTTCCCCAGCTTCAGGCTCAGGTCAAACATGTACAGCAGTATGCCGCACAGCTGGTCAGCACAGGTCTTAAGGAGTCTGGAGCTGATACCGTCTGGACCTGCAGCCTTCTTCACTTTGATCTTCCGGAGCTCCATTCTCACCTGGGCTTCTGTAAGGGGCAGTGTGTATTGGATGGAGTGGGGGCTGGAGGCAATTGGTAGAGTGGGGGAGTTAGGTGTGATGTAAGTAGGCTGTGAGCTGATAGCCATGCAGAGAGAGGTGGGGCTGGAGCAACTTGCTGTGTTGGCCGAGATGGGGGGTTGCAGCAGAGGGGACTGGATGGGGGCAGGGGAGAGTGGCTAATCTAATCAGGGAATCTAAAAGAATAGATTTAGATCATTCACCCACCTCTGGTCACTCTCAGTCTGGGAGCTGGTCTCCTTATGACCAGTGATGGTTTTTAGCCCTTTCCACACACCACTGACGTTGTTCTGCTGCAGCTGAACCTCCATCTTCCTCCTGTAGCATGCTTTTCCTTCCCTGATCTTCTTTCTCAGTTCTCTCTGGACATTTTTCAGCTCTTCCTTGTTTCCTGATTTAAAAACCCTCTTCTTCTCCTTAAGAAGAGTCTTTATATCAGGGTTGATCCATGGTTTGTTATTGTAAAAACACTGTACAGTCCTGGAAGGTACAGTATTCTCCACACAGAAATTGATGTAGTCTGTAATGCAGTCTGTTAGATTGTCAATATCCTCCCCATGAGGATTACACAGTTCCTCCCACAAAGTTGTTTCGAAACAGTCCTTCAGAGCCTCACTGGACTCATCAGACCATTTCCTCACTGTGCGGGAGACAGCTGGTTGCCTGCATACAAGGGGTTTGTACACAGGTTGGAGATGAACCAGGTTGTGATCCGATCTTCCCAAGGGGGGGAGGGGTGTTGAGGTGTAAGCCTCCTTTAGATTTGCATATAGTAAGTCCAGTGTTTTATTGTCTCTGGTGTGGCATGAAACATGCTGGGTGAATGTGGGCAGCGTGGAGGATGGAGGGGCATGATTGAAATCTCCAGAGATGAGGAGACGGGCATTTGGGCTCTGTGTTAATAGTCTGTTTACAGCAGAATGCAGGACATCGCATGCCAATTCACCGTCAGCAGAGGGGGGAATATATGCAGCTATTGCAATAACATGCGAGAATTCCCTGGGCAGATAGTACGGCCTTATGCTAACGGCTAACATCTCAATGTCCTTACAGCGGATCTGTTCTTTAATAGTGATGTGACCAGATTTACACCATCTATTATTCACAAAAACTGCCAGACCTCCTCCCTTTCTCTTACCGCTCTCCGTCGTTCTGTCCGCGCGCAGTAAATCAAATCCATCCAAAGCCACAGTCGAATCTGGTGTTAGCGAAGTTAGCCATGACTCCGTGAACAGCATGATGCTACACTCCCGGAATTCCCTCTGATGCCAGGTAAGAGCCGCTAGCTCGTCCATCTTGTTGGGTAAAGATCTCACATTTCTCATAACGATGGACGGCAGAGTTGGTCTGTAACGTCTCTTTTTAACCCGACACAGAGTCCCAGCACGGTTTCCCCGTCGTCTGCTTCTTAGCTCGCAGGGAATGTCCGGTTTTTCCTGCCGTATCATCGCTGTATAGCGGAATGCTAACAGCTGGTCCCTGGTGTAAACAATAGGCCCGCTGTTGTGAACAGAGTTTTCAAACGCGATCGTAGACAAAGTCCAAAGAAACAGGAAAAGTAGAGCAAGCTCGGTGATTTTGTTGATGTCCATTGTGCAGTTTGTAGTTGCTCATATATTCACAAACAAAAGAAAAAAATATATATAAAGTACCAGAACACTATAAATAAACACAAATATTACAAACTTAGCGGGAGCTGCTGCAACAGGCTGCCACTCGGGCGGCGCCTAAGTTCCAAGTCCAGCAATAAGACAGCAATTGATTGAATACTTTGATATTAATGACAATGGACTGGTTACTCCGTCTATTTTGTGGGAGGGAGCCAAAGCGGTGATGAGAGGTAAAATAATAGAAATAACATCCAGGAATAAAAAACTGAGACTAGCCAAACAAAACGAGATAGAGGATGAAATCAGAAAACTAGAAATTGAACATAAACAAACAGGTAAAGTCAAAATTCTAGAATGCTTAAAACAGGAAAGAAAGAAGTCGAATGATTTGCTCACATATAAAGCAGAAGGGGCACTCAGATTCGTAAGTAGAAAATATTATGAGATGAGTAATAAAGCAAGCAGGCTCCTAGCCTTCCAACTACGTAAGGCCCAAGCAAGCAGGACAGTTCCAAAAATTAAACGCCCGGATATGTTAATAATGCTAACACAACCAAACGATATAGTTAATGCATTTGAAGATTACTATAAAAAATTATATGAAAGCGAGAAATTAATAAATAAGGAAGAAAAAGTTAAAAGTTTTCTTGAACAATTGAATTAAACAAATTAACAGAAGAAGAAGCAAAGGAAATGACATCCCCTATCACAGAAGAGGAAATAAGAGAGATTATTGCAAAATTAAAAAATAACAAATCACCTGGCGTGAGACGGATTCCCGAAAATTTTATAAGATATTTGTAAATGAATTGGCTCTAACTTATGTAAGGTGTTTAACCATGTATTACAAAATGAAGACCCCCACACTCGTGGTCTGATGCTGTTATTACTGTAATTCATAAAACTGGAAAAGACCCCACACAATGTATGTCTTATAGACCAATAAGCTTGCTTTGTCAGGATATGAAAATTTTAACTTCAGTACTAGCAAATAGAATTCAAAAATATATAAAGAAATTGGTTAAACCAGATCAGACTGGATTTATTAATGGACGTTATGGCATAAATAATATAAGAAAAGCTTTAAATCTACAACAAATTGGAAAAGACAGTAAAACACCCTCAATGTTCCTCAGCCTAGATGCTGAGAAAGCGTTTGATAGGGTGGACTGGGTGTTTCTGGAGCAGACTCTTAAGTATATGGGATTTCATGACATTTTTGTTAATTGGATAAAGACTTTCTACAAAAATCCTAAGTCAAGAGTTCGAGTTAATGGTCATTGCTCAGAGTTTTTTAATTTGGGTGGGGGGACTCGTCAGGGAGATGCGATGTCTCCAGTCTTATTTGCACTTAGCATTGAACCACTAGCAGAGCTAATAAGGAGCAATCCCAGAATACATGGGATAACAGATAAAGGAGGAAAAGATCACAAGATATCGTTATACACAGATGATGTGCTACTATTCATTGAAAACCCCCTTTCATCAATCCCAGCCCTTTTAGAGAACCTTAGAGACTATGGCTTAGTTTCTGGATACAAGGTAAACTCTGAGAAATCAGAGGCAATGATGATATCAGGACATTGGCCCACTCAGTTAGATAAAGAGGTATCTTTTCGATGGTCTAGTGAGGGCTTCAGATACTTGGGTGTCATCCTTACACCTATGACATCACGTTTATACCTAGCTAATTACACACGGCTTTTTGAGATGATAAAAAAGGACTTGGCAAGATGGGAAATACTACCTCTCTCCATGTTCGGTAGGATAGAAACAGTGAAAATGAATATACTACCGAGACTTCTCTTCTTATTTCAATCCCTACCAGTTTAGGTTCCGCTCTCAGCATTTAACAAACTAGAAAAAATGATTTCAACATTTATTTGGCAAAACAAAAGACCAAGAATACGACTTAAAATAATTATGTCAAATAAAGATGGGGGGGGTTTAAACCTTCCTAATCTTAGATATTATTATTGGGCTGCTCAGCTGAGGGCTATGGCTGCTTGGCTTGGTATTGATAGAGAGGCAGAATGGGTTAATATTGAACAGAATTCACTTCCTGGAGTTTCTTTGACAGTTCTGCCATTCATGGACTTGCAGGCACAGAAAAAATTGAAAATAACAAATGTTTGGATACAGCATACTGTTAAAATTTGGTCCACCATACAAAAGAAGTTTAGAGGAACAGTAGCCTTATCACGTGCAATACCTATTAAAGGTAACCCAGATTTTCTTCCTTCTATATGGGATGGTGTCTTTAGTAGATGGGAAGAGAATGGTTTAAAGATAATTAATCAAGTTTTTGAGGGGGAGACCATGAGGTCTAATTCCCAATTATGTGATAGGTTTTCATTGAAATCTAATGATTTCTTTAGATATCTACAACTACAACATTATATCAAAAATTATAAACATAATTATTCATGAGACCGTGTGCCCTTATCCTATGACTTGGACTTAATTCATGACAGCATGTGTTGATGGGGATTTTCCTCTGACTGGCACTTCAAACAGTAAGTGAGGGATGAATTACTGAAAAAAAAAAAACTTTTATACCTAAACTTGCTTGTTCAGCATTCTGGAAGTGAACGACGCCTTGTGGCACCATCCCAAAGAGGCATGAAATCCCTCACAAGGACCTTTTCCTGAACTGTTCCCATCTGGTGGAATGACCTGCCTGTCTCAATTCGAGCAGCCGAGTCGCTAGCCATTTTCAAAAAATATCTTAAAACGCATCTTTTCCAGCAGCACCTGACCAATAAAGAATAGCACTTATCACTCTATTCATTTTCTGTTTGCCTATTTATATATAATTGTTCTGTCCTATGTGTTCAGTGCTAGATTAACTGAGACTTATTACAGTACTTGCATACTGTTGCCCTTGACTGTTTCTAGTTGCTTCTATTGCTCTCATTTGTAAGTCGCTTTGGATAAAAACGTCTGCTAAATGACTAAATGTAAAATGTAAATTGAATTGTGCATTGAATTATAGTTGTCACAGGATATATATGTATTTGTGTAACATTGAGCTTACAAAACCATGTGTATATTGTGTTGCATGTAATGGTAATTTGCAGCGTGCATTTGTGGGAAATTTTGATTCTTTTAATGAGAGCAAAATAATACTCTGAATCCCTCTCGCAAAGACTGCGTCGCAGCTTTCCTTGGTCAAGGCCAGCAGCCCATTGCTGTGTTGTTTTTCCGCCTTGTTAATCACTTAACCACAGCCACTTTTATAGCATTTTTCAAAATGGTTATGAGAACTGACTGCTGCTGAAACAGCAGAAAAAACTGCTTATGTGAAAAGTGTTTTATCACTATAAAGTCACTATATTTCGGCCATTTAGGTTTTTCTGTGTAATATACATTCACACTGTGCAGATTAAGGCCTAGTCCTGGGTATTTTTATAAACAGAGTTTTCCCCTCCATCCACATGAAACTGCAAAACACGCTATGAAGAGTGTTTTCAAGAGCATGCAAAACCAACAGTTGGTAAGCTGTTGCGAAGCCGCGTTGGCCAATCAGAAGCCTGGAAAACATTTTTTATTGCCAGTTCCAAAATCTCCACATGACATCACTGCAACCATAGTTTCTAAAATAATGTTCACCCTGGCAACCACAAATAAAAAGCTGCAGTTATGTGAACCAAAACATCTGGGGCCACTGTATGATAGAAAGATGTTGACTTCCGGTGACGTCACGGAGATGGCAAACGTTTGAAAGTTAAGCTCCGTCGGATTGTTGTAAAAAATCCCGATTTACATAATCAATTCAGGTATAATCAGAGTTTCTAGAAATGAGTACGACAACAAGACACAAGAATGCTTCTAAAAATGAAAATTCGAAAGAAAGAGACGAGAAAAAACGATCACCTAGCCCTAGCAGACATGCTAAAGCTAGCCCGCGTGCTCCCGAACTTTCTGAAGTGATGGAAGAATTGAAATCATTAAGAAAAGTAAATCAAGACGGTCATAAACAAACGAAAATATCACTGACGAAATTAGAGACATAAAAAGGACATAAAGAGGACATAAAAAGCCAAATAAATAGTTTGGAGAGCAGAATTGGGGAGACGGAGGAACGGATAAATGTTGCGGAGGAAACTGAAATGCGGCACGAAAGAGCGCTGCAATATCTCCTGGAACGTGAGGCGGATCTTACAGGTAGATGTGAAGACATGCAAAATAGACTTCGACAGAATAATCTGCGAATATACCAAGTTCTCGAGGGCCGCAAAGGAGAAAACACAGCGAAATTTGTAATGGAGCTGCTCGCCTCAGTTCTACAGCTACCTGCGGACATGGATATAAAGATTGAAAGAGCACACAAACCAAAAGACTCTACCACACCTCCGAGATCGATCATTGTGAGATTCCTAGACTATGCGGTTAAGGATGCAATCTTAAGGCAAGCCTGGTCACAAAAAGAGGTTCTGTACAACACAAAACGGATCTACTTCGACAATGACTACTCACCTGAGTTGCAGAGGAAAAGAGCACAGGTGCGAGATGTAATGAAACAGCTCAAGATGAAGAACGTACGAGCGCAGTGCATCTACCCAGCACAGATAAGGATCTACCTGGAGACGGGATTAAAAACTTTCCCTACTCTGGCGGATGCTGCTTCATTGTTACGGGACCTGGGAGTCAAAGTTCGAGTGGATGAACGGGACCGACAAGTAAGAGAAATTTCGAGGGCTGGATGGTCAGTAAAGGGTAAAGGTAGACGTGGATTGAGCACAGCGTTGTCAGACGCGGATCTTCAAGCATTTTTGCAGAAGGAATGAACAACTTAAAAATGTAAGCAGCACATTTGAACTGGATATTTCTGTTTCAGAATGTGAGTAAACTGGTTAAATTACAGAAGAGAGTGGCACCTTGTTGAGATTTATATGTTTAAGTATTTTTATTTTTCTCCCCTCTCTTCTTTATTCTCGGGATAATAAGTGATTTGTTTCTAATTTGACGGATACTGGCTGGTATTTTGAATTTTGAGTGGAAATCACTCCTGGAGGCGGCCGTGTTTCTAAAACTGGATGGTCGCATGCACTCGGTGCATCTTTGGTACCCCGGGGAGTCAGTCTGTTTTAATGTGAAGCAAGTACACAAGGATAAAGAGGGGAGATACATCATGGTAGTCGGTACAATTTCAGGCAAAAAAATTACGATTCTTAATCTTTATGCACCTAACGAAGACTAGCCACAATTTAAGAATGTTTTCTCTCTGTTGGCACAGAAGGGCGAAGGAATGCATCTAATCGGTGGGGACTTTAACTGTGTATTAAATAGACATGTGGATAGATTACCAGCAGATCGGGGACCACAGTTAAAAAAAGTAAAGACTCTTTTAGGAATAATGAGAGAACTAGGTTTAACAGATATCTGGCGTCACTTGCATCCAAAAGAGAAGGATTTTACTTTTATGTCACATGTACATGGCAGTTACTCTAGAATAGACCTTTTTTGTACATCTAGAGCTGATCTACACAGTATTACAGAATGCCATATAGATCCCATAACCATATCCGATCATGCTCCAGTTAGGTTAAAACTTCAGTTAGGACAAGGTAAACAGTTTAAATACTGGAGATTAAATGTATCAGTGATGAACGATTGTAAGGCCAAAGAAGAAATAAGATAAGATAAGATAAGATAAGATAAGATAAGATAAACCTTTATTCGTCCCACAATGGGGAAATTTCTCTGTTCCAGCAGCAATTTTACATTACAAATATAAATATACAGCATAATATATATAAAAAATATATATACAGCATATACAAAAATAAAAAACAAAAACAAACAAAAAGTATATCAAGGATTACAGTGTAGTGATTGCACTAAAAACAACAACAAATTGCACATTATTTCAGTGAGAAAAAATAGCAGCAGTGAGTATCATGGTGACGACTGTTCACTGTGAGCAGCTCTGGTTATATAAAGTCTAATAGCAGCAGGGAGAAACGAGCGTCTATATCGCTCCTTCAGACACTTTGGATGTAACAGTCTGTCACTGAAGGAGCTGCTCAGAGCTGAAACCGTTACATACAGGGGGTGAGAGTCATTCTCCAGCAATGATGACAGTTTTGCTACTATCCTTCTCTCTCCTACCTCCTGTACAGTCTCCAGGGGAATCCCCAGGACTGAGCTGGGCTTCCTGATCAGCTTGTCCAGTCTCTTCCTTTCTGCACTAGAAATGCTGCTGCACCAGAAAACCACACCATAGAAAATGGCTGAGGCCACCACAGAGTCAAAAAAGGTCTTCAGTAGCTCTCCCTGCACTCCAAAAGACCTCAGTCTCCTCAGCAGAAAGAGTCTGCTCTGCCCTTTCTTGTAGATCGCCTCAGTGTTGTCCGACCAGTCCAGTTTTATTAAAGTGTAACAGCAATGAACGATCAGGGAAGGAGGAGGCGGGAACCGGCGAACATTTAAAAACTTTAATCCAAAAATAAAACAAACCATAACGTCGGCGGCAGCCCCTCACGGACGACTGCCGCCTAAAAACAAAACAAAACACAAAACCCAATAATGGCGGCAGCCCCTCACGGCCGAATGCCACCTACATACAAAACAAAACCAAACATAAACTCCAGGCCTGGTCCTCTCTTGTCTTGCACTGTCGTCGCTCCTCCTTTTATACTCCCGTCACTCCTCCATGAGGCGAGGCCGGTGTGGCGCACAGCTGACGCTCATCATCATTTGCCACCGGCCCGCTCTCACGGTCCCCCGCCTCGCCACATAAAGGTAACCCAGATTTTCTTCCTTCTATATGGGATGGTGTCTTTAGTAGATGGGAAGAGAATGGTTTAAAGATAATTAATCAAGTTTTTGAGGGGGAGACCATGAGGTCTTTTTCCCAATTATGTGATAGGTTTTCATTGAAATCTAATGATTTCTTTAGATATCTACAACTACAACATTATATCAAAAATTATAAACATTGGGACATAATCAAAAGAACGCCAACAAATGTTGAAAAATATTTTATTAATATTATTGAACGTGGCCTACCTATTAAAAAACATATAGCACATATTTATAGGAAGTTAATGCAGGACCAATCAGATGACACATTTCATATAAAAAGAAATTGGGAATTAGAGTTAAATACTGTAATAGAGGATGAGATGTGGATAAATATATGTGCTGGCTGTCATAAGGGTATAAGTAGTCAAATGTGGAAGGAATTTGATTGGAAAATGAAAATGAGATTCTTCAGAGCCCCATTGGTGGTTGCCAAATTTGACAATGCGTCACCAATATCACAGTGTTGGAGAGAATGTGGAATGGTGGGGGATTATGTGCATATATTCTGGGATTGTCCCAAAGTACTATTGTATTGACAGGGGATTAAAAGGGAAATTAGTAACATTTTAAGAAGAGATGTACCAATGTCCCCAGTTTTCTATTTGCTTGATGGTTTTCCCTTGGACCAGTTCAGTAAATCCCACCTATTTGTACTGCATATATTATTAATGACAGCCAGGAAGATAATCACGGTGAATTGGATGAAGGTGCATGAACCCACTGTGACAGAATGGATACAAAGACTGAAACTTTGAGAAAATGACTGCAGACTTGCCGTTGAAATCCGACTTTTTTCGACAAAAGTGGACACTTATTGAAATGTATTTGCTTGAAGGACTAATACATTAATGTTTAAACCATGCTGGTAATTTTCCAATATGAGGTGCATTTACCAAGCTGCTGTTTTTTTTTTTGTTTGTTTGTTTTTCTCCTTTCCTAATGTTTATTTACTTTCTTTTGTTTGTTTGTCTGATTGTTTGTTTGTTTGTTCATGTATTGGTTAAAAAAAAAAATTTCAATAAAAACACAGTTCAAAAAAAAAAAAAAAAAGATGTGGGAAAGAAAACCGTCTCAGAGGTTATACGCGTCACACACATCTTGCAATGATTTAGACATTCACTCATTTCCACTTTGATTGCAGGGCAGCTGGGCTCTCAGACAAATACTGCAAGGAAGTGGAGCGGAAGGTTCTGACCCTTCCATCTCTTTCCAGCTGAGGAGCAACAGAGGACATGAGACTGCATCAAATTAATAAAAGAAGATAAACATATTTGCAGTGTACCTGGACCTCAGCTCACCTCAGCAAAATTAGTGTGTAAACATTTTTTGTGTAAAATATTGCATCACAAGTGGAAAATAAATACAATGACTCTAAGACTCTAAACACAACATTAACAATGAGGCAGGTATTTGTTTAAACCATCTGCTGATGACTCAACATGACTTTTTGTGTTTGTCATTAAAAAGTCTGGATTTTTCTTTTTAAGAGTGTTTACTGTATTTGTCACATGTCTGTCCTGTCTTGTTTTTCTCAACAGGACAGACATGTGACAGTATTATGGAAATATTGTGCTCCAAAACAGTAATTTAATAATTTAGTAATATTTTTGGACATTTACTTTAATGTTAACTACAATTAAATGAAAAATGTACGTTTAAATACAGTTAGCGGAAATTGAGTGCTTTTTTGTTTGTTTTTGAAAATGTGTCATTTTATATCTTTGAAATATGGTTAAAGTGTGTCAAATGTACTGACAAAATCCTTTATGGTAAACTAAAATATAATGTAAGTTTTATCGAAACTTGTGTGTTTAAATGTATCTGTAATAATTACACGTTTGCAATTTAGTACATTTCAAATATATTATCTTTAAATGTAATACCAAAGAACACACTACAGTTAAAATTATAATCAAGTACTTTACATGATTCATTAAAAGATTATTAAAATAAAATGATTTCAAATGCAAAATTTATTGTGAAACTACGAAGTGCTAATTTGTTTTTATTTCTATTTTAAGTGTAATGAATTGTGTTAAGAGACAGTCATAAAGTGTCCTTTATCAAAGTCAAAGTCAGCTTTATTGTCAATTCTGCCATACGTACAGTACATACATACAGAGAATTGAAATTCTATGACTCTCAGACCCTAGGTGCCTAACAACAACAAAACAATAACAACAACAAAAGTTTAACAGTAACAACAACAGAGGAAAGATTTAAAAAAGAGATGGATAAAGTGAATTATAGAGGTAAAGTGGCGATGGCAAATAGTGCAAACAATGGTAACAATAGTGCAATTTCAGATTTAAGTCAGTGCAGGTAAAAAAATATAATTATAAGAGGGTGTGCAAAAAAAGAGTCTGTAAGAGGGGAGACCAATTCTGTCAGAGAGACAATATAATGAGGTAGATGAAGGGAGGAGAACTGGGGTGTTCCCAGATCAGGTGTGTGGGGCAGAAGAGGGGAGGGTCGGGAGGGAGTTCAATGCCCTGACAGCTTGGGGAATGAAGCTGTCCTTCAGTCTGCTGGTCCTTGCTTGGAGACTGCGAAGCCTCCTCCCTGATGGCAACAGACTGAAGAGGCTGTGCGATGGGTGGGTGGGGTCTCTCGCAATGATGAGGGCTTTGCGGGAGAGGCGGGAGTTATAAATGTCCTGGATCTGGTGGTTAACGCGTCTAAAGTAGTAGACAGACCCACAAGGTGAGTAATGAAGAATGTTGTAAGCTGCTCTTGCCAGTCTCAGCAGCGCTTCAGTGACTGAGGGCAGGGCAGTCTCACTTGAGTGTCTGCTTCTTGAAAACCAGACTGGTTGTCGCCGGGAGGTTTCTTTTTAAAGATTTGGTTGAAAATGACTTGTTCAAGCATTTTAGCAATGAATGGAAGATAAGGTTACACTAAATTACTCTGGGACCATTTCCAAAGCTTCTCATACCCACATACAATGGTCTAAATACACAATGTTGGCTTCATTTAACAGGAAACCCTTTGAAGTTACATAAAACACTGCTAAAAGTGATAAACATGTAAGTATATGTTGTCTGAGCTGTAAATCCCCCCAAAAAAGAGGCGTTTATTTATTTATTTATTTATTTGGTTATAAATTCATTTTTGAAAGTGTATATCTCAGGCCTCATGTGTTCTATCCAAGCTACAACCTCCCCCAGTTCCTCTTGAAGCCAATACGGAAGTGACTGCAGTTCATCGACTGGCCACTAGAGACAGGCTCCAGAAGGGAGCAGAATCTCATTGAGCCTCATGTTAAAATGCCCAGCTTTACAGCAGAATAACACATGTTTACAGCCTGGTACAAATTGTGTTTTTGGTCTATACGGCTAATTTTGCCCTTCATGACGACTGTGAGAGGGTGAATGTTTTTATAACTCATTAGTTTACATTATATAAAGCCTTAAAGTTCTGCATAATTAAGGGGCGTGGCCACTCTGAGTGACAGGTGGATAGCCGTTTATCTGCTGTCTGTTAGTCATCGCGTCACCTCAGCTCCGCCCATGTCCCACCTCTTTGCCCATTTTCTGTTACCTGGGCTACCTGTTGCTAAGATGGCAACGGCCAGCTCGTCTCTACTTTACGCTTCAGAAATGCTCTTCAGAATCCTATGGGTGACGTCAAGGAAACTACATCCATATTTTTTTACAGTCTATTGTTCTAGACAGTTTTGGCTGTTTCCAGCATATGTCAGCAAACACTGGAAAAAGAATTTTGTGACACTGGGATATTGCATTTATACCACTGTATATGGGGAGACGTGTATATTGGAGAGATTTGGGTAGGCGGAAATTATATAAAAAATGGTAATATTCCTCCCTTCAGATCCATTTGAACAAATCTTGCATACAACATGATACAGACAAAATTCTTTTTTCCAGTATTTGCTGCCATCTAGTGGAAACAGCCAAAACTGTCTGCAGGGTGCTAGAGCACACACACTGTAAAAAATGTCAGGCCTCTCCACATTTTCAGTTGGCCAAATTTAATATCTGTGAATTGAGATCTGTGGATTGATTTATTAAATTGGAGACCTGACATTTTTTTTACAGTGCAGGGCCTGAGTTATACACTTAAAAAAACCAGACAACATGTACTTACAGCTCAGACAACATGTACTTACATGTTTATCACTTTTAGCAGTGTTTTATGTAACTTCAAATGGTTTCTTGTAAAATGACACCAAAATTGTATATTTGGAATTTTTTAATTTGGGGAGGCCAAATCCAGGGGGAAATCCCCAAAAATGGTCCCAGAGCTTAAAGGGTTAAGCTGTGGAGTTACCCAAGCTTGCTTAGATGCTGTGGGAAAGGTACCTGTGTGAAGAGAGGTGTTGATGATATGAGTGAGAACAAGTACAACTGAAGAAGAAATGGTTTGAAGGAGACGAGTGGGGATAGGATCAAGCGGACAGGTAGTACACCCTTAAAAATAAAGGTGCCAGGAAGATCCAAAAAGGGTTTTTTTACAGTGATACCATAGAACAAACATTTTTGGTTCCCTGAAGAACCGTTTTGTAAAAGGTTCTTTAAAGAACTTTTTTTTTTCTAACCATTTTATAGTCTAAAGAACCTTTCTACATTACAAAAAACCTTTTGTGCATATTGGATATTAAAGGTTCTTCATGGAACCATACACCCTGCCAAAGAACCATTTAGTAACCTTTATTTTTAAGACTGAGGTGATTGGGAGGGATGAGTTTGGAGACTTCTGCCTCTGAGAGTTGAGAGAAGGTGTGTGTTGCCTGTAAAGATGTGAATGTCAAATTGTGGTGTGGAAAACTGGCCGCTGATGATGGTGGTTTAATTTATGAAGAATGTGGAAAAGTCATCATCTGCTGAAGGAGGGGGAGGAGGAGGGTGACGAAGAGAGAAGTCCACATTGTATCATATCTGTTCGTATCCGTTTTGTGTGTCATGTGGTGCTCTTTTGCGTTCCAGAATATCTGCATTGTTTTCTATGCTAATGTATGTTTGTAGGCATAGCGCCAAAAAACAACAATGACAACAGCAGCAACATGGAGCAGGGGTTTGCAATGCAGAGGTTTTTGCCTTTATTGAGATTCAGTACAGTACAGTAAGCGGAGTGGGAGAGAGAGGGGTCACAAAAAGTTCAGTTAACCGCAGCACAACCACAGCACATGGAGCATTGCCCATAAGGAGTATATAGTGCACTTATCACTGAGCTTGTTTGATTGAGTTTGTTTTTTGGCTTTTTTCGGAAATTACAAAAGCATACTTCCTGAACATGTTGCTTCCATCCAAATGTGGAATGCTTTCATCCCACATTTTCCTGAAATATTTTTCCACCATAAAGTTTAAATCAAAAAAAGCATTCAGTGGTGTCGTGTGTGGGTCTGGTCATGGTCTTGCTGTGAGATTAGACCAACCGTGGCACTTGCAAGTTCTCAAACACATCTGGGAGGACATAAATATGGTTAGATCATCAGCTTATCATATATGTGTATACCCACACAGTGACATGAAGCTATGAATCTTCAAACTGGACTTGGCTTCAATTTCCTCAAGTCCGTGTGTTCGTTAAATGAGAAGAGCAGAAACAAAATATAGTATAACTGTCAGATGAAGAAAGCATACAGAGCTCTGGGTCACAGCTATCCCTGATTACACAAACCCATGCGAGGCTTATGTTTAGGCAGTCTGCAACTTCATAGTTAAGGAACACAGACAGACCATAATTTTACCTTATAGCAAAACAATTCCTTATATGGACCTGGCATACATACCAACACCCTATGACTATTGCTCTGGTCACTCTAATCCCCCACAGAAAATACATATTTTTCTTACCCATTATAGTCTTAATGCATTAATCATCTCATAAGCTAACATTATCTTCAATGAACTATTGTTAATGATTGATCTCTAAAAGCATGCTAGCAATAATGCACAAACAAATATTTTATTCCCTTCAGTGGTCAACGTGCAGGTAAGAAGGCGCTGTTGTGGTGGGAAGTTCAGTCATTTTTGATACGGAATGAAAAGACCATTCATGTTGTTTTTGTTTTCACTTTTCATAGCTGCTGCCCAGCCATCTTGTGAGGAGCTCAGATGTGTGACGCAAGTGTGAAGCAAATCTTATTTGCAGTGGAGGACTATTTTACCGAGAAATCTCAGTACTAGAGGGACTCAGGGACTAGAGGGTGACACAGGAGTGTATTTTTCTCCCCTGTCCCACTCCCACAAAAACATCCCATCCCATCCTAATCCCAGAAGAATGACTTCCATTCCCTCCCACTCCACTTTTTGTCCGGAATCTGTCAGTTACAGTAAAAAAAATCAGTACCGATCACAGCATCAGTATGCCTAGTTGAATAAAAACCCAAAATGTTGTTTTTGTTTAAGATGGCTTTCAGTTAATATAATAACGATGCACACACATGAAACTCCATATAAATCATCTATGCAAACACGCACGCACGCAAGGGCGCAGTAAATAGGCTCGTTTGAGATAAAATCTGCGCAGAACCAATCACCGGTGATCATCGCGAGATGCATGCCGGTTAGAAATGTGTCCGAACTCTGATGTCATGCTGACGTGTCTCAAAAAAACTCTCGCGATGGCAAGGTGGACGTGTCGGATTCTGCAGTCAGGCGCAGTTGCTCTCCACCGACTTAGCATGATGGGAAACGACTTACTGACGACACAGCTTAATGTTTATTGGTTTAAACAACCGTGATGCAATATTGTTCTTTTTTTTAAATGCTTGATTTTAAAACTCTGATATCATGTTTTTATGTGTATAAATTACGTGTGAATATTCCCAAACTCTCGGACAGTGCGATATCTCTGTGGGTTATGTGATTGTTGTATTTATAATATATATGTATATCTCATGACGGGTTGAAGAAGCACACGGCACGAGGATGCAAGTAAGTTAAGTAAAACTATATATATATATATGAATTTCAGGCGAGGCGCAGAAAAAAAATTCCACCCCCGTCCCAATCACGTGATTAATAGTGATATGTGTTTGACATCGGCTGGATGTAACCGATCGGCGAGAGTAGCCGCGTGCAGGCGGGGAGGAGCTGCAAACGGAGGAGTGAAGTCAGACACTTTATGCTTCCTGTAGTGACGCTCGTGCTGTGTTTGCATACTTTACCACAGCTGAAGTGAAATAAATGTCAAATACACAGACGTTTCAGAGACATTTTCATTCAAAACTGCATGCACTGCATTATACAGAATCTGTTTGTACAAGAATAAAGTTAAACATATAAGCCTACACTATCAATGGGGTCTACGTTTTTTTATCAGTTTTATTTTGATAAACATGACAATATAACATCACGACTACATGAAAAGAGGTTTTACCGTTATAAACAAACTGATTTGTGAGCATTAGTAGAACAGAATGTTTTAGAATAAACATGTGATCGCTGTCATGTGGTGAATCTGGCCAATCGTGGAACAGCTGTGTCGTCATCAGAGCTTGTGCAGCCCAACGGGATAATCCAGCACCCGGAGAGCGTACCTTCCATAGGGGCAGCCATTGCTAACCAAACCATCACCTGCTGTTAGCATTCCATTGACTCCCATTCAGTTTGGCGTCACTTTGACAGCGAATAACTTTACATCTGAGGCGTTTAAAGACTCCATTTGTCCATTGCTTATTTCTAAAGAAGCGCAACAATGTATAAAAGGTTCCATTACCTTGCATCTTACACTATCACCCCGTAGAAGTTGTTTTTGTAAAAATAGGCTAACGATTGCATCATGCAGACAATCTTTTACTGTCTATGAGGCAATCGGGGGGACGTCGAGGCATAAAGTCCGATAAAGTCAAGGGAGAAGCATGGGGAGAAGCCCATAGAGAGCCAAAATCTCTGCAAGATTCGGTGATTCAGATTTGACTTTGCACAACTACTAGAAGACTTATAACTGTCGGACAGGTTGCTCACGTCACATCTACATCGTCAAGCTCAGTCTGAGGCTGCGCAGTACGCTCAGCCATCAGGAAGTGAGTGTTTCTAACTGACTTCACTTTTCTCCGTTGAAGTCTATGGGGTCGCTGTGTCCATTTCTTTTACTGTCTATGGTGCAGCTGCTCTAGAGAAGCTGCACCGGCTGTATTAGACCGGCTGCTCTCGAATCGTTCTTGCGGTACTTTGATGCCATACGTCACTGTCAAGTGGCATTGGCGCTGTCTCAAGTCGGACAAAACTTCTAACCGGCATGCATTGCTTCAAGTCAGCCGCTGATCGGTCTGCGCATCGCTGTATGAAGTCGAGCCTTTTATTTTCCATCCCGCGGGATTCCCGAAAAAATGTCAGCCTCTGTGAGTGACTGTACCTCTGAGACGGTTGTCAGCAGCATGGAGGCAACCACAGGGGACAGTGCTCTCCCCAGTCCTGTTTAGCTACCTTGTACACCTCCGATTTTAAGTACAACTCAGAATTGTGTCACATGCAGAAATTTTTTTATGACGCTGCCATTGTGGGGTGAATTAAGAATGGAGATAATGGAGCCTAATTGAGGACTTTGTTAGGTGGTGTAGTTCTAACCACCTAAAGCTTAACACTAAGGAAATGGTGGTCCATTGAATTTGTCTGTGTGGAGGTGGTTCAGGCATACAAATATCTAGGTCTGCAGTTGAACTACAAACTGGACTGGTCCAAGAACACTGATGCCCTCTACATGAAGGTAAAGATGCCACAAGGCTTGACAAGCTGGTGAAGAAGGCTGGTTCTTCTGATTCTCTGTTTTGACCTTGACTCCTTACAGGGTTACTTCTGCGATTAGCATTAAGCTTTGTATCAGTAGAAATCCGGTAGTATATTCGAATGATCGTGCTTCCCCCCCATCATATCCCCCTGAGATGAGAGATTTATGTATTTTATTTCTGGAAAAAAATCCTCAGATGACGCAAATATCGTCATTTTGCATCATCTGAGGATTTTTTGCCCAGAGGCTAGAGACTACAGACAGTAGAGTGCATCGCACTCACAGCACTCGGCTCGGGCAGCTGCGGGCATTCATGCAAACGGAGCGGAGTGGAGCAAAGTGAGTGTTTCAACTTCAAATGAATCCCTATGAAAGTTAAGCTTCCATAGGCATGATCTGAAAACGCGCCAGACTGAACTCGCGCTGTGAATGTATGCCGCGCCCGCGCTTACCTCAGCTCTTCACTCTCGTGATGAATGTAATCTGACTCTTGCTGCGTTTGTGCTGTGACACTCGCTCGGCTCACTCACATTATATTGAACAGACACGTTCAGTTTTTAATTGTAGTGTGTTCTAAATGACTAAAACAACGGTAGGGCGGTGCCACGGTGGGCAAGTGATCTATAGCAGTGGCTTTGGGAGTGGCCTCGTAGGGCAGCGAAGCAAATGCATTCTGGGAGTTGGTGTCTTTCATCCACATGAGACAAAAATAAATTTTCTAGCTTTTCTCAGTCAAGAAGGCACCAAATTCAAAAATAATTTCACTTTTGTACTACATAAATGACCCAGTTTAAATACACGTTCATCTTCCCAGCACTGAAGTGCCCCTTTAACATCAGAGGAGGACCCTTAGCAAGCTTTTGTCCATTGTGGACAATGCCCATCACCCACTACATAGTACCGTCTCTAAGCAGAAGAGCACCTTCTGCAACAGTATGCTGTCCCTCTCCTGTTCTACAGACAGACTGAGGACATATTTTGTTCCTCAGTCCCTATCCCCTTGTCATAGTTCTGCCCTGACAGCCTTGTCTGTGTCTTTGTTTAATGTTTCGGTTGTGTCTCAACTTATGGCTCTCTCTTTGTTTGTATTTGCCATGTGTTCCTTTTGTCCCACCTCCTTCTTGTTACCATGCCCTCTTGTTTAGTTGATTAGTCCTCATTTGTCTGAGTGTGTTCACCTGTTCCTTGTGTGTTTTCCTCCCTTTATATTGTGTTTCCTTCCTTCATGTCTTTGCTGGATCGTTGCTTGTGTCATGCTGTGCAACTGTGTTATTTGTGCTCAACTGGCCATTGGCTTTATGAACAGTCTTTAGTGGATTTATTCTGTTTGATCTTTATGTTTTGTCGTTTGTTTCCACCATTCATATGTCCAGCTTCATGTTTGTGTTCCTGTTCGAGTCGATTGTCGTTGTCTGGTTTCACTGAGGATCAGTACCACTGGAATCCAGAGCCAGTCCAGAGTCAGCAGCCAGAGTAATCTCTCTCATGTCCAGTCTCAAGTCTGTGTTTCTGTTTGAATTGGATGTCGTTGTCTGGTTTCATTGAGGATCAGCACCACTGCAGTCAGCTCGTTATCAAGGCCAGATTCCTGCTTATCAAATCTGGCTGCTCTTCCTGGCCTTGTCATTGAATAACTGTTTGGTCATTAAACTTGTGAAACTCATTCTGCACTTCTTTCACAGATCCGTGACATTCCGTGAAACCCCTATATAGTGCACTGTCTGATCGTTCCCTATCCCGTATATATAGTGCACTGTCTGAATCATTCCCTATCCCCTATATAGTGCACTATGTGCCATGTAGAAAATAGTAAATGTGTGAACAAATGACTGATTTCAGCCGCAGCTTCAGCGTCTGTTTGTAATGTAGGGGGCGGGGCTTCAGATTCTAGAGAGTATTTGATTTGACAGAAAATCTGATGAGAAGCTGAAGTGCAGTGTGATGTCATCAAAATCACTGATCCATATTGGCGGAAGTTTTGAACACTTATATCTTCTAAATGCAAATTTTGTCATTGTTTTTGAGCACACTAGCTTATAGATAGGCTAACATATTTATACTAAAAGCCAATTTTGATTTCATGGCAACTTTAACATAAGAAGAGAACTTGCAAACAGCTACATACATACATTTGCAGAGTGAAGTTGCCTAGCCTAAGAGCACACCATATTTGCTACATTTCCAGCTGATAAGGTGATGGTTTGCTCTTATACTAGACAACTTCACTCTAAAAATGTTCTCTTCCTAAATTAAACATTTCTCTGCACTGTACATACCAATGTACCTACATGCCTCTTGTTATTTGTTCTTTTAGCGTTCAGCCAGTGAGGGGAGGTGGTCCACCTTACTAAAGAGTAGATAAAGGTGATTAATTCATTAAGAACTAATAATTCCAAATGTGTGTACTGTTTACTTTTTTCATCAGGAGGTGGCCAGTATTTTATTTAGTTAGTTATTTATTTAGTTATAGCTGACCTTATTGTTGGGGTGTCCTTTTATCAGATGTGACATCAAAAAGGATTATGTACTGTATTGGTCGCCCACTGTGTTGGAGATAGATTTTAATTAATTAATATTTATTTACAGTGGCAGAACATGCAGGTATGACAAATACATCAGGAGCCAAACTTATCTGTTGTGTCAGAATGTTTTTTTTCTCACAGAAATCCTCTCAAGAGCGCTTGAAGGAAATTGTTTTAACTGCATGTAATTCTACATTCAGTGACCTTTTCACTGATATGCAGATTGTTTATAGATGAATATAGTCATGGAGGAGAGTATTCCTGTCTAGACAGTTCATTTATATTCTTTTTTTTTTAAATAAGAAAGCGTCTGGTATGTGAGCAGGCTGGGTTTTTTACTCAGATGTTGTTTTGACTATTGGATAACAGCAAAGTTAACATCTAGGACAGACAGATATTCTGCCAGTAAATGGATTGTATTGAGGTTTTACATGTTTACATACTGATTCGGGTTCAGACCACTGCAGACAGTCGTTCTGACTGTATGATGCCATCTACTTTGAAGAATTCAGCCCTAGACTCCAAAATCATTGAGGCATTTACTGAAGGCAAAATTGAGGCTTTTATATGCACGCACAACTACAGTATATTACATCAGTATCTTCAGGATGCTGCAAACAAACATGTGAGGAAGCGGATTACTCATGAAAAGAGTTCACATTCTGCATGTCTGCTCAGTGTACCTGTTCCACTTCCTGACAGCATGTGATGCACATGATGTTGATTGGTCACGTGAAGAAGGTTCAAGAAGCACAGACTGCATCAGAAGACTGTTGCCAAGTTATTTTCTCTGAAGAAGTTCCCTTCCAAGTGTTTGGGACATCTGGAAAATCGACTGTGAAGAGTAGAAAATGTAAAGGCTACCAAGAGTCCTGCATGTGTCATGCCAAGAGTAAAGCGTCCTGAGACCATCCATGTGTAGGGTTGCTTTTCATCTCTCAAAATTCTACTGTGAACATGAATGGTATCAAACCATCCAGCAACAGCAATTTCTCCCTATGATTCCTGATGATTTGTGCACTTCCGAGCATCATGTCACAAGGCAGGAGTGATAATGAAGTGGTTCTGAGATCATTACATTGAAATTTTGATCCCTTAGATAACCTGTGGTCAGTTATCAAAGACAAGCAGAACTGTGTGATTTGCAACAGAGACAGATTATGACTTGCAAAGGCCCAGTTATTTCCAAGGACCTCCTCCCCCACCCACCATGTAGGGCAGATCACTAGGGAGAGACAGATGACCACCATCACAGCAGAGCAAACGGGACTGAAGATCCCCACGGTGGAGCTGATGAGCACTACAGCTGATCAGGCAGAACTGGAACAAAGAGCATAGAGATGTTAGGTTTGGCCTCTATCTGTGTCTCATTCGGCTGATGGATGTGTACATGGTGAAGTCTTCTGTTACAAACTGCTCCAAGGTTTGGGTTGAAGATCCAAATACAGCTTTATTGGGACAATCCAGAATCATAATCCATATAACAAGCAAAAGGTTAAACACATGGATAAACAATCCAAATAAGCAACAGGGCAGAAAACACAGACACATGGTAATCCAGAAAATGTCTTGGTTTTCATTATTTTTCACTGGGCCATTAAATTGACTGGCACTAGGGAAATCTACAAGTATCTCATTGACTGTCCTAGTTTTCGGTAATCAAAATATGGTCACCCTAGTTTATCAGTCATTTTGGGAGACACAACAAACGAATAGGCAAAGAAATGACATAGGCTATCAATATTCCTATGAAATATTAGATATTATTATGAAAATTTTGCCAATTATTACTCCCAAATTACACTTCTTTTTCCTTACATGTTGCTTCACACATTAATATGCAAATCAGATCCAGTGTATAGATACATTGCATTGAATGGGAAAACCATGTATGGCCATTTTACTCACATATTGCATAAAGTAAAATGGTATATCAATTCATTCCATTATATCTTTCATAACATAGTTCAGAATCATCTTTAAACTAAATTTGGTGAATTAAAAATACATTTTTGTCCTGGTGTCCACTTATGAGGACATAGCATAACATATGAATAAAATATAATTTCCCCCCAAAAAAGACAGAAATCCATTTGTTTCTTATGCTCTAAACAATGTAATGACATGGACAAATACTACATTCACTACCCTGGGATTTAGGAGGTTAAATTAATATGCACTGTACCTGATATCCAAATGAATTTAACTGAATCGCAAGCTTATCAAAATCTAAACAGAACTGAATCGTAAAGTTTATGTCAATACCCAGACCTTATAAAAACACTGTACTATTCTTGACTTACTGGGGCCCAGGCCAGGAAGCAGACAAACTGGCTAAACCGACCGTCTGCTAGCTGTCTCACGTCACCAGAATCAGATAAATCCCAACACTTAGAGACTATTTCACCTAGATATTATCACATACAGACTGTTTCTGTTCCCGGAATTAGTAAATACAAACAAACCATCAAAACCATTCAACAGTAAAAATGTAATTGATGTCCATCAAATAAACAACAGATATAATACAGATGAACAAATGATAAAGCTTGGGTTGCTGAATATTCGATCCCTTTCCCCAGACGCACTTATTGTTAATGATATGATTACAGATAATAATCTAGATGTGATGCGTTTGACAGAAACCTGGCTAAAACCTGACGACTATATTACTTTAAATGAGTCCACCCCACAAGATTATTCTTATAAACGTCAGCCGCGTCTGAAAGGCAAAGGTCTAGTTTCAAATATAGTATAGTTTCAAATATAATTCTTTTGAAGTTGGTGCTTTATGTAGCATTATGTAGTGTAATTGATAAATCCTGTTTGACATTTGTGTTGACTACTGTATACAGGCCACCAGGGCACAATACAGACTTTTCTATCAGATTTAGTACTGGCTGCAGATAAAGTACTAATTGTTGGTGATTTTAATATCCATGTAGACAATGAAAAAGACGCACTGGGATTGGTATCAAATCGCTTCAAATATGGCAGGACTATCACTGCCGCCACTAAAGATTGCTTTGTAAATAATCTTCCTTATCAGTTTCATCTCCTCAGCATCCCAGATAGCTTAGAAGAACTCGATGTTGCAACAGAAACCACTGACTCTCTTTTTTCCAGCACTTTAGTCACAGTTGCTCCCCTGCGCTTAAATAAGATTAAAAAAAATAGTCCAACGCCGTGGTACAACGAGCACACTCGGGCACTCAAAACAGCAGCCAGAAAAATGGAGCGCAGCTGGAAGAAAACAAAACTAGAGGTTTTTCGCAATTCGTGGAAAGAGAGCATGATTGCATACAGAAAGGCTGTAAAAACTGCTAGATCTGCTTATTTCTCGACTCTCTTAGAAGAAAACAAACACAGCCCTAGGTATTTATTCGGTACAGTGGCTAAATTAACCAAAAATAAAGCTTTTGATGTTTGTAAACAGCACAGCAGTAATGACTTTATGAACTTCTTTACGTGTAAGATTGATAATATTAGGAAGAAAATTATAACCATGAAACAGTCTACTACAGTATCACATCAGGCAGAGCATTGTTGTGTCACTGAGGAAAAATTACACTCATTCACCGCTATAGGAGAGGAAGAATTGGCTAAACTCATTAAATCATTTAAATCAACAACATGTAGGGTCGAGCCCCTATACCGACTAGGCTATTAAAAGAGATGCTTCCAGAGGTCATAGATCCTCTTCTTAATATTATTAATTCATCCTTGTCATTAGGATATGTACCGAAAACTTTTAAGTTGGCTATTATCAAACCACTTATTACAAACCTGATTCCAGAAAAGTTGGGACACTGTACAAATTGTGAATAAAAAAGGAATGCAATGATTTACAAATCTCATAAACTTATATTTTATTCACAATAGAATATAGATGACATATCAAATGTTGAAAGTGAGACATTTTGAGATGTCATGCCAAATATTGGCTCATTTTGGATTTCATGAGAGCTACACATTCCAAAAAAGTTGGGACAGGTAGCAATAAGAGGCCGGAAAAGTTAAATGTACATATAAGGAACAGCTGGAGGAGCAATCTGCAACTTATTAGGTCAGTTGGCAACATGATTGGGTATAAAAAGAGCCTCTCAGAGTGGCAGTGTCTAAAATGGAGTTTATGAGATTTGTAAATCATTGCATTTTTTTTTATTCACAATTTGTACAGTGTCCAAACTTTTTTGGAATCGGGTTTGTGTTTTAATGATGTTTTTACTGCCTTTCTGGACCTTGAAAATGTTCATTAAATCAGGGGTTTTCAAACTTTATGACCCCCAAATATGATGAACCTTTTATGAGGGACCCCCTTCCAAAAATATCCGTCTATATATTTTTATGTATGAAAAATTCTGGAAAGTATACAAGAAAAGAGAGAAACATTTAAAAATAAAACAGTGAGAATGTTTGGTAGACTTTAACCATTTTTGCTTTGTCTTTTTATTCTCTGAAAATTTCTGGGGACCCCTTAGAACCCTCTGGAGGACCCCCAGTTTGAAAAGCCCTGCATTAAATAGCTGTCTATGGAGGGGTCAGAGAGCTCAAAAATATCTTCATTTGTGTTCAGTCTTAGGAGCGACACGAGGGTGATAATGACAGAATGTGAATTTTTGGGTGAAATATCCCTTTAAATCAGTGTTTCTCGAACTCCTATGTTTCTAAACTCCGCATACATATTATATGTAAGTCATATAATATCCGGTAGATGGCACTAAAGCGGATGTGATGTGTGCTCTTTAAATGTGCCCCCGGAAACATTCAACGGTTCGATCGGTGGTTCCCATGAGCTCTGAAAACAAGTGCTAAATCGTGCCAGCACACTGAATATCAGAAGCAATTTTAGTTCCTGCTCCAATTTAAGATAGTTAAATATCGAGTGAGATTACAGGTGAATTTACGTCGACCTGTATTTTGAATTTCTGCAAGGCTGGATCGTGTGTGTTTTGTTTTTATCTTAGCTAGCAATACTAGCACAGTCAATGATGTGTGTTATTTCGTCCCAGGCATAGATGTAAAGCACTGGTCGATCAGTCATGGATTCGCTGAACTTTGAGTCAGAGATGGAGCCGGATGGGCAGGGGAGTTATTCGTTGTTTCCAGCGCTGGACAGCATGAGCAGCCTGACTGGAGCCGCTGAGAGTCTTGAGGCGTGAGTCTGGGTGGAGGGTTAATTCCAGTGGGTTATTTATCGAACATTCCCTTCAATTACGCAATTACACACAGCTGTTTTATGCTATTGCACAAAAAGGCTATTGTTGCAGTCATGTTTAGGACATGGTACCATGGTAATGGCTGAAGTCACATAAAGAGTACTGTGGTATGCCATGGTATTTTCATAAAGAATATGGCACAAATATCCAAAAACATAGTAATACTGTATCATGCCCAAAACGCAAGCAGGCCATGGCACACACACTGTACAACTGTATAACCATCTGATACTATTAGCATGTTACTTTTTTTTTTTTTTTTTTTAAGAGTGAAAATTTGCCATGGCTGTGTCTTAACAAATGAGATGCTGTTTCCGTAGTGCCCATAAAGACCGCATTCTTTTGGGTGTCATATTCAGGGTAAAAACATAGACGTACGCTTTATGGATAATGGTATACTTGGATGAAAACATGCTGCTTTTGTGTGAACTGAATGTGTTGTATCCGTACACTGCTTAATTGCATGTTATTTGCAATTGAAAGCAAATGCATTATAGTTAAAAGTAGAATTAGTTGAACTTGGTGCTCGTTCAGCTCCACAGCACTGCTTCACACTACAGTAACATTAATAATCTCATCCATGAACATGATTTCTGCCTGAGTCCCACCCCGATTCTTTTCCACCGGCTGTAGAGGTGAAGACAACAACTCCCAAGATTCCACGGCATCTCGGCGTCATCAAGCTACACCTTTGTTTTGAATAGGTGACCTCTAGTGGCGAAAAACTACATAGTGTGCCTTTAATCACAAACTAGGATCAAATCTAGCCTGGGAAAACCCAGACAACTTCTGGGCAAATGTAGATTTGCTCTGCAAGTTAGTCTGGCAAAGAGCCCATTCAAGCCCACTTCTAATCCCTCGAAATCCTGCGACGGTGAAGCAGATTTTGTACATTACAAAGATGGATGCCGCCGTGGAACATCACTCGTTCGAATCCGCTATGTGTCTGTTTTAAGCGATTTAAACTTTTCCTTTTCGTTAAAACCTGAGCAAAGAACAACACTCGAAGCCTTCATATCTAAAAAAAGATATGAAGATATTTCCCCTTTGGAAATGGTTTGTCTATGAAACTGAGAATGGTCTGGTTTTAACCGGGCTAGATCAAACCCTGAGTTGACCGAGATCGTTGTGAGATTCAGTCTAAACCAGGTTTGATTTGTATGGTTTTGTTAACCTACTCTGAAACTCAATTTGTTCAGCTAGCTTCATGCAACAGGCCATACAAGTGCACATTCAATATCATTTTGTTACTATGGCAGTCTACAATATCATTTTGTTACTATGGCAGTCTACAATATCATTTTGTTACTATGGCAGTCTATAAATGATAGTTAAACTGAGATTTCTGCATTACAATGACGTACAAATGCCACATTGTGAGAACTAGGGTGGATGTGTGTGAACTGTTTCATGTGGTCATATACTTCTGCTCTTTTTCAGTGAAACCCCCAGTGAGGTTGCAGATAAACCGAACCTCACATGGCTTGATGCTGCTCAGGTGACGATCTCTCCTAAACCGTGCTATTTCACATACATTTCATGTGATCAAATCACTGACTTTTCTGATTTTTAAGATTGTTCTGGAAGAGGCTGGGCGGCCCATGCACATCAAGGAGATCAAGCAGCGGATCATTGATCGTGGACTGGTGCAGTCAAAGTACAGAAATATTCCTTAGGTCTTAATATTCACATCGCAGTGCACAAATGCAGAGATAAACGCTGTTTCTTTTGTCCTATTCACAGTGCAAAGTCGAGCCTTGAGGCGGTCATGTATCGAGAGGTGAGACTCCCAGTTATTGACACTGTCATGCTGTTCACTGTCAGTCATGCACCATATTTACTTTGTTTTCCATTGAGCACCAGCAATGTTTAATTTAGTGCATGATCTCACTTGTTTGTCTTTCATTTTTACATTCATTAAAGTTTTAGAATGATTGATTGATTTAGGGGGAAAAGGGTAAAGACAGAGCAGTCTGTCCCAGAGAGAGTCAGCTCTCAGTCTGTAGCGTTTGCTTTAGTTTCACGGTGTGTTACAGACACAGAAAGGGAGCAGACGCTTCAAGAGGATTGAGAGCAGAAATGGAGTTTTTGCCCTGTTGGTAAGTCGATAAGCACATGTCAGTTAGCTGTCAGTGTTTTACACTAATTTTAACTTCGAAATAGTTTTCATTAGGACACATGACGCTTACTAAATGCCACCTTGTTTTGTTGTTGTTTGGCATCATTTTCTTATTTGTATATGTTGTTTGGAGTCTGCATCAAACCGCTGAATGCTTGATTATCTCAATTTATACTTTGTGTGGTCTACTTTAAAGGTGAAGTGTTCTTTGCAATCTTACAGGTTTGCCAGTTTTTTGACACTGGAAATATTGCCCGCATACAGGCCATTGGTTGAACTGGAAGTTGACGTATTGAAAACAAACAGAGCCGCTTGTGTTTATACTCTTTATGAAGTCCTCCCTAATTGTCTGTCTTGTTCATTATATGTTACTTGATTGAAAATTAAAAATCTGATTACTTGGGGTGTGTTCACACATGGCATGTTTGGTTGGATTAAAACGAACCGTGGTGCGATTGTTCTGTTAGTGCGGTTCATTTGAATAAGTGTGAACGCTGCCATCTGAACCCTGGTGAAAAGATGGGTCTCAGTCCACTTCCAAACAAATTCTGGTGCGGTTAGAAGGAAATATGACATATATACAAACACATGTAAATTAACAGGACGTGATGTCATGAGATGTGACCCTAAAATGGACAGAATGCTCAAGCACACCTGTTTTTTCTCGTCACAGTCACAACGTTGGCCATCACATTGTACTGAGATGACACACTTCACCTTTAAATAGTTCCCTATAATTCAGTGGCGTAACCCATGTGAAGCTGTAATAAAGCTCTGCTGTGTTTTGTCTGTTAAACTCTGATTGTTTGTAACTCACATGCAGACTGATGAAGAGAGACAGCATGCATTGCAGGCGTTTTCTGCTCAGTCGACCTTCTCAAGTTCAGGGTCCGGTTCATCTCTGGGACCGCTTCCTTCCCCCACAAACCACACTGAGTCCAGGCCTAAGGTCAGGAAAGGCCCTCGCAAGAGCCAAAATGAGAAGTACCGGATGAAGTACATCCGTCTGCGCAAGGCTGCCCGGGCCATGATATTTGTGAGTAACAGTTCTTTTAGCTTTTATAACAATAGCACAGTGAGTTTATAGCTGTTCACACTGCCAGTGACCAAGCGATCCCATTCATTTTAATGACACAAGCGACAGGATATAAGTGGAAAAAAGTCTAAATATGTTTAACTTTATGCAAATGAAGAGCGACTTACGGGAGAGACATCAAATAGGAGTGAACTGTGGACCACAAGTGATCCACATCATGTAGTGGAGAGTGTCAGCGTTTTTTTGTTTTTTTTCTAGCGGTCAGTAACTTTCCTATAATTTTATATACTGTATCTCACTGTACATACGGTGGTATTCGCCATGCTGACCCCGATCCTGAATGGTTTTGTGAACCCAGATAGACCGGCGCTTGAGCTTTTTCTGCAGGTAAAGAGCCGCGATGGCAAAGTTGAGCACTCGCTGTTTCTCGTTCATCTTTAGTATCAATATTTTTATTTACTGATTCAATTTGTATTTAGTCTTTTCCCTTAAATTTGTTTTTAGAAACAAGAAAACTGTTTTGGTGTCTACAACATAATATTTGTGAATGTCATGCCACAAGCATTACTAGGCAAACAGTAGTGTGAACGCCCCCTAGTGAGCAAAGTGTGGCAGTGTGAACACTGCTTACATATTGTATGTAATTGTCTAGTTTGGACTATATTATTGTGGTAATCATGATTGAAATGGGTACCCTTTGACTCACAGGAAAACGCAGCACTGTATGATGAGATTGCTCACCTGGAAGAGAAGTTTGTCCGGGCAAAAGAAGAAAGGAGGTACGTCCACATTCAGTTATCTTCATTACAAAGTATTCATGATTGAAAATGAAAATTCAGATTACTTAGTGTGTTCGGCATGTTTGGTTGAGTTAAAACAAACCCTGATGCGATTTGCTCTGTTAGTGCAGTTCATTTCAAGTGTGAACGCTGCCATCTGAACCCTGATGCAAGCCCTTGCAACTTATGCAAGGATCTTATTTGTGGACTTCAGTTCGGCCTTCAATACCATCATGCCTGATCTTCTCACAGTTAAACTGACCCAGCTCTCCATGCCATCCTCAATCTGTCAGTGGATCACCAGCTTCCTGACAGACCGGCAGCAGCGAGTGAGACTGGGGAAACTCACATCCAGGACTCTCACTACCAGCACTGGCGCCCCCAAGGGGTGTGTTCTCTCCCCACTGCTCTTCTCCCTGTACACCAATGACTGCACTTCTAAAGACCCTTCTGTGAAGCTCCTAAAATTTGCAGATGACACCACCGTCATCGGCCTCATCCAAAACGGTGATGAGTCTGCTTACAGACTGGAGGTTGAACGGCTGGCTGTCTGGTGCAGTTATAACAACCTTGAGCTCAACAGGCTCAAAACGGTGGAGATGATAGTGGACTTCAGGAGGAACAGCCCTGCTCTGCCCCCACTCACCATCATGAACAGCACAGTGGCAGCAGTGGAGTCATTCAGGTTCCTGGGCACCACCATCTCTCAGGACCTGAAGTGGGACAATCAGATTGACTCCATTGTAAAAAGGCCCAGCAGAGACTGTACTTCCTTCCGTCAGCTGAGGAAGTTCAACCTCCCACAGGAGCTGCTGATCCAGTTCTACTCGGCTGTCATTGAGTCTGTTTTGTGCACATCCATCACTGTCTGGTTTGGTTCAGCTACCAAATCTGACATCAGGAGACTACATCGTACAATCCGGACTGCAGAGAGGATTATTGGTGCCCCCTGCCAACCCTCCAGGACCTGTACTCTTCCAGAGTGAGGAAGAGGGCAGGTAAAATCATCACAGACTCCGCTCACCCTGGACACTTCCTGTTTGAACTGTTACCGTCAGGACGGCGACTCGATCACTGGCCACTAGAACATCTAGGCATAGGAACAGTTTCTTCCCACAGGCCATTTCCCTCTTGAACAGTTGAATATATGTGTGTGTATATATATATATATATATATATATATATATATATATATATATATATGTATGTATATATATATATGTGTATGTGTGTGTGTATATATATATATATATATATATATATATATATATATATATATATATATATATATATATATATATATATATATATATATACTTTACTTTTTTTATTTTATACTATTTTTCATATTTGTGTTCATGTTGTGTTGTATTGTATATGTGCACTGGAAGCTTCAGCACCAAGACAAATTCCTTGTGTGTGCAAGCACACTTGGCAATAAAGCTCTTTCTGATTCTGATGTGCACCAAACAAGCTGAAAAGATGGGTCTCGGTCCACTTCCAAACGAACGCTGGTGCGGTTCCAATGAAATATGAATGCAACATGGACCAAACATGTAAACAAACAAAAAACAGGACATGATGTCAGAAGATGTGACCCTAAAAAGGGCCGAATGCTCAAGCACACCTGTTTTTTCTCATCACAGTCGTGATGTTGCCCATCACAGGTCGGTACAGGCGTCAGAACCGCGTCTCCTCGCAGCAGATCTTGGTTTGTGTGTGTGACGGAGGGATTCCTGACAGTGTTTGGACTCCTTTACACATTTTATAAGCTCTTCACGATTTCTCAGCTGGTCAAAATACCATCATATGAAGCTATGCACACACAACGAGCGCAACACACAGCATGGTTTGGATGTTCGGGAAGTTCTGTCGTGAAATATACGTAATAAAAGCAGACCGATCAGGTTGTGAATGTATCCCTATGACTTTAGGTTTGGTGTTAAAATGCTAATGTGAACTCTGAGTGGACCAGGACTACATGGTTGTTGTTTTTTTTGTCCAGACTAAACAAACCGAGCAAACCGAACTAAAAGTGTTAACACACCTTTAATCATCATTTTAAATGTTTTTTTGAATATATGTATTTGATAAAAAAAGATTTTCTCCAAACTTTTTTTTTTTTTTCCAACTGTTTGGGGTCAATAATTTGATTTAAAAGCTACAGTAAAGGCATGTATAACCTTAAAAAGATTTCTATTACAAATTAATGCTGTTCTTTTAAAACTAATACTAAAATAAAATCAATGACAATCAATGGGAGCCATTTTTTTTATAACTGTAGTGTATGTATATGTGTGTATGTATGTGTGTGTAAAGATCTCATCCTGTATCTCCAGGTTCCTGCTGAAGTCTTTGTTGCAGTATCAGTCTCTGGCTGAAGGAGAGGCCGCCCCGACACCGAGCTGCAGTACACACACGCCCGTCACTTTGAGCTCCAGCACACCAGGGGGCGCTGCTCTACCTGGGAGCCACAGCCAGACCACTGGACTGTCAGGGTCTGAAGACAGTCTTTTGAAGAAACCCAAAAAAGAACGAAAAGAGAGAGGGAGAGAGAACGGCAGGGAAGAATGTGAGGTGTTTCTTGCTGCACTGTTTTCTGTTTTATATGTGTCTGTATTTTGATTCAATAGCTTCTTAGCATTTGTTTGCTTAACTTTCAGTCATGAAGAGGATTTGTAAGAAGAGGAAGGTAGCAGAGGGAGGAGTGCGCAAGTTCGTGCAGCCCATCTCGCTGGACTCTTCCGGGAGGCCGCTCTTTCCCATCGTGCTCGGTGGACTGACCATTTACAGCTTAGGGGAGGTCAGATGGTCCAGTCTTAATGTGATATAACAGCGGTGTCAAACTCAGTTCTTGAAGGGCAATTGTAGAATTTAGCTTTAACCCTAAATAAACACACCTGAACCAGCTTTTGGCAAGAAGGTGGGGCCAAGAGAAGCTCCAGAGGGATAAAAGGTGGCGTGACAACAGGGAGAGGACCAGGTCTGTTGCTGCGTTCACGCCATGCCGTAACTACAGTAAATAAAGAAATCGTACTTTGATGTAATAAGCTGATCAGTCTGCAGAGTGCTGCTTAAATCTGCAGTGGTCAGGTGGTTTAAGCCAGGGCTCAACATTAACGCTTGTGGATTTTTTGAAGGGACAAGTGAAAGAATTGTACTTGCCCGACTGGACAAGTAGCCTGATTAAAATGTCGAAAAAAAAAAAAATCTAGGGAATCACTAAAATGCAAGAATAATTCTTCATTCATTTAGTGTAATTGGCGATCGATAGTGGATGATAATAATATATAATGTAGTATAACGAACTGACGGTAACAAGGTTGCGCTGTTGCCGCTCACGCAGTCTCTCGAGGAGAAATCGAAGTGAATGACAGATTTACTTGTCCAAAGGACAAGCACGTGAACAGGCTTAATGTCGAGCCCTGTGTAAGCAGAAGCTCTATTCACAGCTTACGAGTTGTAATTACGAGCTCTACTAGGATGTGAACACTCTTGAAGTTGACATCTGTAATTACGGTAATTACGGCATGGTGTGAACACACTGACAGTAAATAAAGATCTTCAGGATTACTAAAAACCTCTATTGTGGTGTTTTGGAGCTAAACTCTGCAGGACAGTGGCTCCCCCAAGAGCTGAGTTTGACACGTGTGATATAATAGGTCATAACTATTGTTTTCTTGGCAGTGAGAAGTAGCAGGAATATTTGTGCATTGTGCATATGTGTGTGTTTCTATCGTAGATCATCACAGACAGGACTCTGTTTAATGATGACACTGCTATCTATCCTGTGGGCTTCTGCAGCACCAGAGTTTTTGCCAGCATGAAGAATCCTGATCAGAAGTGTCTCTACACCTGCCAGATCAAAGATGGTGGCCAAGGACCACAGGTGCTCACTATGTATGCTTATGTATAGTTGACCTGACGTTGATATACAAGCACTGATGCTTTTAAATGCAAATGCTGTAAAGGTGAAGAAATAACCTTGGTTTTATGAACTTTTACTGTGAAATTGACCGTGTGAACTGAACATTTATTCTTGTCATATTTAGTTTGAGATCGCACCAGAGGATGACCCACAGAATGCAATCGTGGCCTCATCTGCGCTCACCTGCCACGCAAACCTGCTCAAAGCCATCGCTGCCCGCAGGTGAAGTCCTGAAGCGTTTCTCACAACACGGCTATCAATTTCATCTATAGCTCATACTGATTACTGAATGGAGTTAAATTAGTCTGCATATTGCAGATTCGCAGTATAAATGTCCCATGTTTTCTTCACGTTTAAGCACTTTGTCCCCCCAACATCCTCAGTATTGTAATGCCAAAAAATATATATATATATATATTTTACAATTTAATTATCATTGTTATATACTGCTGTTCAAATGTTTGCGGTCGGTAAGATTTTTATTATGCATTTATTTTTGAGTGTATTCAGCAAGGGTGCATTAAATTGATCAAGTGACAGGAAACATTTATAATGTTACAAAATATAACAAAAGGTTTCTAGCAAGATGTATCATGTTGTTCATAAATATTAATCAGCACAATTGTCTTTTTTTTTTTTTTCTTAAATAATAATCATAAATGTTTCTTGCAGCAAATCAGCACATTAGAATGATTTCTGAAAGATCACGTGACTGAAGACTGGAGGAATGATGTTGAAAATTCAGCTGATCATAGGAATAAATTACATTTTAAAATATATTACAATAAAACAGTAATTTTGAAATGGTAATATTATTTCACTTGATCAAAATAAATGCAGCCTTGGTGAGGAGAAGAGGCTTATTTCAAAAACATTAAAAAAATTGTCCCACCCCAAACTTTTGAAAGATAATGTGTGTAAATTATTTTTATAAAACATAAAAAATAAAATCTTAATGATCTTGCGTTTAAGTTTTTCCACCTTGTGACCCAGACATGTTTGATCCACCCTGTAATCAGTTTACTCTTTGTATTACACAATATGTTTCCAAAAATATCGTTGTTGTTGTTGTTGTTTTTTAATCTAGTGCCAAACCCTTGATCAACATTGTCCCGTCTGGAGCAGACTTTTTTGGTTTCTCTCATCCCACCATTCAGAACCTGATCCAGAGCTGTCCTGGGGCTCGCAAGTGCATCAAGTGAGTAATGCCCAATTTATACTTATGTGTCGAGTGTTGTGTGTATCACACGTAGGCTACGACGTACCCTGACGTGCACCTCTCCAAAAATGTAACAACGCGTCAATTCTACGCGTACCGCAAGCGCTGTGATTGGTCTGCCAGAACCCCTCCCTCAGGGGTATCATGCTCCCTCTGCATGTGTAACTGCATGTCGCCGTGGACAACGACGCAGAAGTATAAATGAAAATCGACGCGTAGCCCACGGCGTAGAGGCTTCAGTGCAGGTCTGACACAGAAGTAGAAATACGCCTTAAAGGATTAGTTCACTTTTAAATAAACTTGTGCTGATAGTTTACTCACTCCCATGTCATCCAGGATGTCCATGTCTTTCTTTCTTTAGTCGAAAAGAAATTAAGGTTTTTGAGGAAAACATTCCAGGATTTTTCTCCATATAATGTACACAAATGCAAACTGATCACACTTGTATCACAGCTAGTCATTCTTTCAAAACCTCATGTAGTGCTTTTATTCAGGTGCACACATGTTCAGTCCACATAATCATTGTTTCAAACACAGTATTATTGTAATATGTGATGAGAACATTTGGTTTAATCACAGAAACACAACCGTATCATCATCTTTCAATTTAGTACTTTTAGCAATCAGCTCATCCAACAGCAAACAATGCAAGATACACGTTTCAAATCACCCTTGTCGCTGAATTATAGTAATACAGGCTACAGATGCCACATTAGAAAATACTTGCATTCCCTAACTTATGTCACTGAATCCATAATGTTTGTAGTAGTATCTATTCAGTGTGTTATAAAAAGGTGTGATGAAGAATTATCAGAATCTGTAGAATTATAAATAATCAAGTCAAGTAGAAGAAAAAAAGTAAAAAATAAGAATAAGAAGTGGAATAAGATAATTAAAGTAGACTGTGCAGTGAGTAAACTGTAGACTTATAAATATGTGGTTAACAAATGTATAAGAGTATAATGTGCAAACAGGTTTATAACAGGTTGTTACACAGTAACGACGAGAACAGAAAGTGCAGTGCAATGTCAGTTTATCGATGTTTATCCTGAAGTGAAGTCACGTGATGTTAAGTGACTGAGTTCAGGAGTCTGATGGCCTGGGGGAAGAAGCTCCTCCTGAGTCTCTCAGTTTTGGCCATCAGGCTTCGGAAGCGCTTACCAGATGGCAGCAGCGTGAAATGAGGGTTTGCAGGGTGATTAGAGTCCTTGATGATCTTGGTAGCTCTACCTTTGCAGCGTTTGTTGTAGACGTCCTGCAGAGACGGGAGAGCTGACCCTGAGATACGCTCGGATAAGCGCACTACTCTTTGCAGGGCTTTGCGGTCATGACTGGTGCTGTTCCCATACCACGCTGTGATGCACTGAGTTAAAACACTTTCTATCGCCCCTAAATAGAAAGTTTTCAGGATAGCTGGTGAAACCTGAATTTCCTCAGCTGGCGCAGGTGGTACAGGCTTTGCCTGGCTTTTTCACCTGTGTCTGAATGTGAGCAGTCCAGGTCAGGTCCTCAGAGATGTTTACTCCCAGGTACTTGAAGCTGCTCACTCTCTCTACTGGTGACCCGCTGATCATGAGGGGGAGTACGTCCGTTGCTGTCTCTTCCTGAAGTCCACAATCATTTCTTTGGTCTTGCCAACATTCAGAGAGAGACAGTTGTCCTGGCACCATGATGTTAGATGCTCCACCTCGTCCAAGTATGCCGTCTCGTTGTTGGAAATGAGGCCCAGGACAACAGTATCATCAGCAAATTTGATGATAGAGGTGGAGCTGTGTGTGGACAAACAGTCATGCGTGTAGAGAGAGTAGAGCAGGGGACTCAGGACACAGCCCTGTGGAGCTCCCACACTCAGGGAGATGGAGATGGAGGTGGAGGTGGACTGGCCTATTCTCACCACCTGAGGCCTGCCAGTGAGGAAGTCCTCAATCCAGTGGCAGAGAGAAGGATTCAGGCCGAGATCCAGGAGTTTGGAGAACTATGGTGTTAAAGGCTGAGCTATAGTCAATAAATAGCAGCCTTACGTAGTTCCCACTTTTGCTGTCGATGTGAGTGAGGGAGGAGTGGAGGACATGAGAGATGGCATCTTCAGTCGATCTATTGGGACGATAGGCAAACTGAAGAGGGTCCAAAGTGTCAGGAATGAAGGCGCAAATGGTGTTTTTAATGAGTCTCTCAAAGACCTTCATGACTATAGACGTGAGAGCCACTGGACGATAGTCATAGACGATAGTCACACACAGGTTACACTAAACCTACCCATCACACACACACACACACACACACACACACACACACACACACACCCTACCCCTAAACCTACCCATCTCTCTCTCTCACTCACACTCACACTCACACACACAGGTTACACTAACCCTACCCCTAAACCTACCCATCACACACACACACACACACACACACACACACACACACAGGTTACACTAACCCTACCCCTAAACCTACCCATCACACACACACACACACACACACACACAGGTTACACTAACCCTACCCCTAAACCTACCCATCACACACACACACACACACACACACACACACACACAGGTTACACTAACCCTACCCCTAAACCTACCCATCACACACACAGGTTACACTAACCCTACCCCTAAACCTACCCATCACACCACACACACACACACACACACACACACACACACAGGTTACACTAACCCTACCCCTAAACCTACCCATCACACACACACACACACACACACACACACACACACACACAGGTTACACTAACCCTAAACCCCCAAACACACACACACACACACACACACACACACACACACACACACACACACACACACACAGGTTACACTAACCCTACAAACCTACCCATCACACACACAGGTTACACTAACCCTACCCCTAAACCTACCCATCACACACACAGGTTACACTAACCCTACCCCTAAACCTACCCATCACACCACACACACACACACACACACAGGTTACACTAACCCTACCCCTAAACCTACCCATCTCTCTCTCTCACACACACACACACACACAGGTTACACTAACCCTACCCCTAAACCTACCCATCACACACACACAGGTTACACTAACCCTACCCCTAAACCTACCCATCACACACACAGGTTACACTAACCCTACCCCTAAACCTACCCATCACACACACACAGGTTACACTAACCCTACCCCTAAACCTACCCATCACACCACACACACACACACACACAGGTTACACTAACCCTACCCCTAAACCTACCCATCTCTCTCACACACACACACACACACACACACAGGTTACACTAACCCTACCCCTAAACCTACCCATCTCTCTCACACACACACACACACAGGTTACACTAACCCTACCCCTAAACCTACCCATCACACACACACACACACACACACAGGTTACACTAACCCTACCCCTAAACCTACCCATCTCTCTCACACACACACACACACACACACAGGGACCAAAAAATGTCCCAGCAAGGACACGGATTTAGGATATTGCCATTGACATTATGACCCCATAATGTAGAGTTTAACGGGCCACACACACATGGTGGTTCTAATATAAATGTAAAAATAATTCATTACATATGGTAGGTTAACCATATCGGAAATTGCAAACAAAGTAGAAACTCTGTCTATAAAATCAATATCTATAGAAATCTGTAGGTGATTCATTGATTAATCATTAAGATCAGTTGGATTAAATAATAGACAAATGTATTAAACTGAACGAGAAGAGATGCAAATCAAAAGTTTGATAGTAAGAGCTTTATGAAAGGCGGTTACTGTGAATGAAACACTTTTGTGTAGTGAAAAGGAGACTTTGTGGTTTTGTGTATCGCACTAACGCAGTTGAAAATATGCTGAAATGTACTTTTGATGATCTGTTGTGATATTAGCACTAAGAGTTTTGAAAATGCTACCAAAGTGAATAAAAAAAACAAAAAAAAAACTGACATAATAGTGGCCACTGTGCAAAACATTATGTATTTTTCTGCCTCCCTCCTTCAGTTATCAGTGGGTGCGTTTTGAGGTCTGTCGGCCTGGTGATGGACAGGTGGCACATGGCCTTTCAGAAGATGACGCATCTGTGAACTTTGAGTCGTTTCAGCGAGTGCAAAGCTGTGAGGAGAGCCTGACCAATCAGAACCTTACGGCAGAACACAGCGGCACAGGTCAGACAATTACCACAACACATCATGTGTGCATAATTACATTGCTGGTTGTCAAGTCTTGTAATAGGCTTACCTATTTAATAGACAAAAACACTTTTTGGAAGAAGGATTGATGTTTTGACTCGTTATTTAAATACAAAGTGTTTTCAGTTACAAAGTGTACCTTTTAAATTGATAATATCACTTGTTTTTTAAACTGCAGGTTGTAGCCACAATAATTAAAGGCACAATATGTAAGATTTTTGGATTCAAATATACAGTGTTATATATTTTGTTGACTTGTCCTTACATTATCCCAAATGTTTCCAAGAATGTTTAAACCCAGAGAAATAAGCAATTTTAACCAGCACACGGAGTGAGCATCGCCTATCAATGACGTTTATCCGCGTTACCCTCGATTTCCGAAACACCAAAGATGCTTTAATATATGATGTGTTTTATTACTGTTTGGATCATTCATCCACAGAAAACTAATCCTGTGCTACAAAATATCTTTACCTTTACAATTATAGTTTAACTGCTTAAATAAAGCCTAAACATAGACCAACAGGAAAATATAATAAATAAACCGGCACCAGGTTTCGGCTGGACACTATTGCTGAAAATAGTGTAACATAAAGATGATGGAAAAACTCAATGAAATTGGGAAATACCTTGAATTATATGTGACAAACCTTTTGATTCTGAGGGACAAAATACAGAAATCAGCTGCGTGGATGAAGATTATTGATGTTTTGAGGTTTTCAGGTGAGGTCATCAATGAATTCAGTTAATGTAAGTTATGTCCTGAGGTAAATGTTCAGGCTAGCAACGATTGTATTTAATTGCACAGTACAATCATAACATAGTATAGCCATGATCTTAATATCATAATGTCTTTAAACATAATATTGCTGGCAATCATAGTGTGTGCGTGCGATACCTGTGAGTTGTCTGGTGCTCTATGTGTAATATCGATCTAGTGTCTCATAGTAGTGCCGTTACTCACAAAGAAGCATTATAACATAACTCTCAACACTCTCAGATGTGTGTAATATGATAAACAGCGCTGCGTTACCACACATACACGTGAGCGGAAGCAGAAGCGCTCGTCTGTGGCAGAATAAAAGCTCAGCGAAATCAAGCTACGCCTTTGTTTTGCATAAGCGACCTCTGCCGCTGAAGAATTACATAGTGGCTTTAAAATAATAGATTTTATGAAGGAAATAACTGAAGTGTGTTTCTTTGACAGTGCGCCCCCTACAGGCCAACATCTCGTCTCATCTCCTGAGCTCCGCGGCGCTGCAGAACACGGTCACTTCGCTCTCCAACACTTGAGCTCATTCAAACTCAGGTCTGCGGTTCGCTTTCAAATTGATAACTTCATATCCAGATGGGCCCGTTTATAGAAGTACTAAATTATGGATAAATTAAGCCTTTCATATTATTCATCATGTGGCTCTCTGAATTAATTATGCTTAAACTGGATGCATCTCTGCATGCCCCAGTATTGAGTAATATTGACTATTTTTACGTGATAAGCAAAGTCCTTATGTCTGTTATTCTTTGTACTCTAAATGTGTGCTATCAAAGTGTGCTGATCATATTTATGATAAAACCGACAGAAATGGAGAACTAAATCAAACGTTAAGCTTTTAGTGTTGAGGCCAGTTCACACTAAGAACGATGACTTTAGTGTCAACACCAAAAGCATGATATCGTTTGTTTATTATAATCACGCGCTGCAGTTTTGTCGTCTGACGCTCCAGTTCTTTAAAGCAGGATGGATTCTGATTGGCTGTCAGTGTTTCTATTATTCATCTTTTGGAAAAAAATACTTTGAAAATCATTCCAACGATTATCGTTACAGTTATGGTGCGGATCTTTTACATTTTAGAATGATTTTTAAAACTATATCTTCATCATTGCAGTTATCATCCTCAGTGTGAACGGGCCTTTATAGTTTAACACAATAAGCAAAACCTATCAGGCTTTCATCTTTCCTTGTGTAGGTCATTCCATGTAGTTGAAGAGAAGAACATTTCTCTTCGTTTTCATAAAGAAATCTTTTGTAATGCTGTCGTTATGTTGTAAATGTGAGACTTCAGACTATATTAAACTCTTGAGCTTTCATGCCCTGACAGACATGTGTTATCTTCTGGGGATGTGAAGGAGGAGCTGTGGTTGTTATAATCTTTGGAGGTTGAGATACCGCAGATAACCACCAAATGTCAGTGTAGAGCTGTGAAACACAGACGCCTCGCTGACAGAAACTACAGCTGCTGTTGCGTCGCATCTTGCCTTGAATGACACTTTTTTTTTTTTTAAAGTCGTCATGAAATCAGAATTAACCCTTTCTAATGCGTTTTCCTGCTCTTGTTGTCAAATATTCAGCATTGCACAATTCACACAAAAAATGTGCTCTGCCTCTGAGGAAACATTTCTTTTTGACTGACATGCATTCTCACATAGCTTAACTTTAAACAATCTGACCAGTTACCAATAAATGAGTGTTTTTTTCCTTTTACTGAATATTCTGTTTTAATTAGAAATCACAGTATTGTGGGATAATTAGGTGCAAATGCTGTTTTATGATGATTTGGCACCGTCACACGTATGTATGTATGTATGTTTAATATAACATACATTTATCAAAGTATAATCTACTAAATGTACTCTACAAGTCAATACATACCATTAAAGTAATAATATAATTATTCATTTGTAGTGCTTTTAGGCAGGATTTAGCTATAGAGAAAGAGAAGCACTTAACTGTCAGTCTCCCATTTCGTTATTCATGCGTCTTTATAACTGAACCTACATCATAAAATTGACCCGAGATCAGTAAATATAATACATTAGACTCCGGTTCACGAGTTCACCAGAACGGCCTCTAGCGACAAACCATTGGAATTTTAGAAAAGTTTCAGAATCAAGGTTAGAAAATCAGCCAATTTAAAACCCGAACACTGATCCGAAGCACACGATTCACCAGAGTTCCAAAGCTTCATGAGTCGGTGTTTCCAAAGCACCTGTCACTCACATTCAAAGAACATTTTGTTTTTAAAAGATGTCTAGACCCCTGCGTTCTGTTCCCTCTACATTCTGCTTTAATGCAAGAACATGTCCAGTATGAACACCTCTTAGTTGGGGTGTAACGATGCACTCGTGTCACGGTTCGATATAAATCACGATACGATATGTATCACGATATTTTAAGTCAAATTAAAGGTAGAATTTTAGAATTTTATTATTGTATTATTATCAGGACCCACAAATATTCCCCCATTGCATCATCATACATTTATATTTAACATTAGGCTATATATAGTCGTTTAATGTAGTAATGTCACAACTCTGTAAACTTTCTTTTTTTTTAAATCAGGCATTACTTGCGCTTTCAATGCAGGCAGCGTTCTCTCCCGGTCGCTATGTCCCACCTCTCCCGCTGTTAATGCACTATACATATGAGAATAAACCTTCTAAAATGCTTTGAATAATCATAAAACCAAATATGATCTGGTGGTTTTAAATGATGTTTGCGCTTTGACTTTGAGGAGTGTCATTCCGGCCGTGTGTGTGCTTCAGACGAACAATGCAATCAGTCACAGTTCTAATCGCAAGAAAGCGTGTTCAAAATGACTATTCCCAAACTGTAAATGTTTAGCTCATGCAAAAAATGTATTCTGCATTTGCTCACTCTCATGTTGTCGTCACGCAATGATCTGACCGTCAGTGGTTACTACAGTAAATCTGCTCATCATATAAAGCCACTGTGTCTCTTTGGGTGAATTATACCTTATAAATACAGCAAGCTGAGCCTTGGATAAAACAGCTATATTGTGAATCATATCCTTTACATCAACGATACATATCGGCGCATATTTATATAGCAATATATCGATTTAACGAAATCTCGTTACACCCTTACCTCTTAGTGATTTTATGGCATTCTCTTACTGTTAGTGTATAGTTCTCACTTGGTTGTTTCACGTTTGGTTTTATAACCACAATACAACAGAATGTTGCATGGAGGTTTATGTGTGATGACCCAATTAATATCTAAATGAGCAACTAATGCATATTGTGGTTCTACTTTATAGGGTAGGCTAGAACGGGGCTAAAGGCACACCGGGGTAAAAGGCTCTTTTGATTTTATTTTCCTCTAAAGCACTAGATGGCACAAAAACTTTCCTCAGCATTTTCCAAAGCATCCGCTTTTCAAGATGCACGTGGAAATTTGACTGATCCTGTTTTTTTAAATGTTGTACGTGTTGTACAAATTATTGAATATATTTTGAGACAAACTTTGCTAAAGTGATTTGTTTTGAACAAGTATTAACGTAGATATAATTAGAAACTAGTGCTGTCAAATGTATTTTTTTATAAAAAAACTATCACATTTACATAATGTGTATAATTATGTATAAATATACACACACATGCAAGTATACAATTTAAGAATGTTATTTATAATTTTTTATATTTATAATATACAGTATATACATGCAAACATTTCTTAAATATTTATGTGTGTGTGTGTGTAATTTACTCACACACTCTCTCTCTCAATATCTCTCTCGATTATCAATGCTGAAAACCAATTTAATTATCCTTGCTGAATAAATGTATTAATTTATTAAAGTTCTTTCCCAAAAAAAAAAAAAAATAAATCTGACCCAAAACTTTTGAACGGTATTGTACAATGTTACAAAAGCTTTATGTTTCAGATAAATACTGTTCTTTTGAACTTTCTATTCATCAAAGAATCCTGAAAAAATGATTTTTTTACACAACTGTTTTCAACATTGATATTAATAAATGTTTCTTGAGCAGCATCTGAGAGTGATTTCTGAAGGATCATGTGACACTGAAGACTGGAGTAATGATGATAAACTCAGCTTTGATCACAGGAATAAATCACACTTTACTATATATTCAAATAGAAAAAGTTATATTAAATTGTAAAAATAATTCACAACAATACTGTTTTTGCTGTATTTTGAATCAAATAAATGCAGCCTTTGTGAGCAGAAGAGACTTCTTTAAAACATTTTTAAAATCTTACCGCTCTAAAACTTTTGACCGTGTGTGTGTATAAAATACACTACTTCATGTGTAAATATTTAAGAAATGTTTGCATGCGTATATACTGTATATATATTTTTATTTTATAAAAAATTTATAAATAACATTTTCTTAAATTATATACTTGGTGTGTATTTATATTTATACATAATTATACACAGTACACACACATGTATTATGTAAACACAAACTTATTTTGATTTATCGATTGCCCAGCACTATTAAACATAATTTTAGCTAAAGTGTTTGTATCAATACGGTGTCTTTTGCTCCGTTGCCCCACACATGCGGTAAAAGGCCCACCTCGCCACCTCATACATTTATACGATTTTTAAACCAAATAAACCACTTTTATGATTTATTTTCACACAAAACGTGTTGCTCCTCTCCTCAGCGCCTCTGCACTTACTCCTGATTTCTCTCAACATGAGGACAGGAGAGCTCTGTCAATGGGAAAACTTGCGTTTGGAAAAGTAACTCAGATATTTTGTTGTAAACTTTGACTAGTTTACTAGCATTACTAGTTACTTGACAAATGTAATCTGATTGCGTAACTTCTGTGGGCAGTTGAGGGTTTTGAACAGCCTTCATTGAGTGGCGATTTGTCACAGAGAAAACAATGGATTTGAGTTTTAAAGATGTGCCGCTTCTCGTCCAGCATGCAGCCCGCTTTACACTTTGTTGATATATTACCTGCCATGCTTAAACTCGCATTTGGCTGGTTTGGCTTCATTTCAAACCCTGAATAGCTTTTGTTAATGGCCACATCATTGCCTAACCGAACACCTCTCTGTCATCGTGACCTCACCCTGTTAAAGACAACTGACAGCTGAGACAGGAAAAAGACTAATTCAGAGAGTGACCTGCTGGTCTTGAGCACAATGCTGTGGATGAGGGGAGGGCTGGGTATCCTGAGAGCCAGCAGGTGTGGAGGGAGGGGGTCCCGGCTTCATCACTGTCACTGTGTGTATGACACGCCGCTCATTTATGTGTTTTAAGAGGACTGAACTTCCTACATTTCCTCACGGACGGGTGGGAACAGGAAGGCAGGAGTTATATCCGCCCATTCCCTGTCTGTAAGAGGTCAAAGTTCACATTTGTCATACCTGGCACACTCACTCTCTGCTGACCTCTGACTCACTTTAAGTATTCACTGATATACTGCACATCAGTTCACACTTCATATCTCCATCATCATCTAGAGGAGGAGTGATGTACAGTATTTTAGTGAATCACTAGTTTTGACCCATTTACAAAACATTTGTAGTTGCGTTCGTATATGCATTTTGAGAGTTAGGCTGATGGATGGGGATGAACAACAGTTTACCACAAAAATTAAATGTTTTAGTAGTACTTCACAACTAAGTAACAATTATACGTTTTATTTTGGGGAATCTGTACTTTTAGGGGTAACACTTTATTTTACGGTGTCATTGTTACATAGGTTACATGTAGTTACTATAGTAATAACTCTAAATTATGTATAATTACATGCAACTAACCCAAACCCTATAGTAAGTTCATGTAGTTAATTAATATTACTCAGTACTTAAATGTAAAATTACAGTCTAACAGACACCTTAAAATAAAGTGTAACCCATTTTGGTACTACTAAATAATTGTAGTTGCATTTAAAAGCAAAATGCAGTGTCCTTACATGTTACATGTACATACCATGCTGTTATAGTAATAACAGTAAATTATGCATAATTGCATGCAACTAACTCTTAACCAAACCATAATCCCACCCTAACCCTGTAGTATGCACATGTACAGAAAGACTGTTCACTCCTATTACTCATGAATGGGAGAAACTGCAACGCGCAATATGGCGGAATAGTCCCGCCTTCTAAAGTAAAAGAGCCAATCACTGACCGCTAAAGTGATTGTGTCACCGCAGCTACCGTTAGAAACTCCGGTTCCCATAGAAACCTGAGACTTGCGCTTAGGACTGCACATGTGCATTGGCTCGACTAGCCTGTAAAATAAGCTTTTTTTTTTAAACGCTATTTGAGCATAAGAAACATTTATGAGACCGTTCATGTCAGATTTTGTTGCTGATTTGAAATGGGTTATTTAATTGTGAGTTCGGCAAACAGTTTTTGAGATTCCAGGATTCCCCCATTCAAATAGATAGGATTTAGTCTTGTATGCCTGAAACAGCTGCCCGGAGGCGTTGCAAATATGGCCGCCGAGTGAACAGACTGTCCTTGATGGGGACTTTGATATTACTCCGTATTTAAACATATAATAATAATAATCCTAATCATGTTCCCATCAGTTTATCTTAACCTTTTAAACAACAGCCAATGCATTTTTTTAGAAGAATAGTTCATAAATAATAATAATTCTGTAACTGTCATTCCAAACCTGCATGACTTCAGTGGATCACATAAGTTCTAAGATTTTTCTTATCACGTTAATTTTAATTTTCAAAGGCCATACCAATCATACTTTAGTGCAAGTCTTCTAAAACTATATGCAAGGGACAGCCATGATCTCCATTGATGCAATAATTAAGTTTAGACACTTAATAATAAATAAATAAATAAATAAATAAAAAAAGTGAGGACTGAATGACTTGTCTAGCTCTCCTGTAGCTCAAACAATAAGAGCGTGGCGCTAGCAACGCCAAGGTCATGGGTTCGATTCCCAGGGAAAGCAAGAACTGACAAAATGTAAAAATGTGTACCTTGAATGCAATGTAAGTCGCTTTGGATAAAAGCGTCTGCCAAATGCATGAATGTGAATGAATGTTCATTTTCGAGTGAACTGCCTTTCAGACAGGACAAAGGCTACAGTAATGTATTTATAATAACCAACATTTGTAGATGAAGGAACTTGTGTTAGGGGTGAAAACGGTTCATGATCCATTCTTGATTATTAAAATCACTGTATTCAAACCACTGTAAAATCATCTGCTGTCCTATAGAGTCTTACATAGTCAGAACAACGAGAAAATAGTGATTTTGACGTACTCTTACACGGTCTCGTTTCTCAGAAAAGTACATTTTAAAATACGGAAATGGTTCAAAATATGGATAGTTTTTTTTACTTTCATAAGTAACTTAGTAATTACTTTTTTAGAGTAACCCATCCATTAAAGGGATCGTTTACACAGGGATAGTTTAGATACACAAACACCGGAAGTGATCTCTACGCCATATCGTGTGCACTGACCTAACGCACCGGATGTGATCGCACGCTGAAGGCTGTTGGACATAGTGGCTTATTAGAGGTAAAACAATTATATAAATACTGTTTTGTGTCTTAAGACATCAATGTGTCGTCATGAGCTGCAGGGTTTAATATGGATTTGTCTGTTTTTTGTTACCATTCGCATGCATTATACGACTGCCAGACTGCAACGGTTGGAGTTAAAAATCATCATTTGTGTTCTACTGAAGAAACAGTCACTTTTATCTTGGATGCCCTGGGGGTAAGCAGATAAACATCACATTTTCATTTTTGGGTGAACTGTCCCTTTAATTCCATCTTCAGCTGTGAAATTAGATTACTGTAATAATTACTCTCTCTAAAAAGTATTGCATGACTTCTTACTAATTACTTTCTAAATTCCATGTCAACCTCAATAGACATGAAACTACTCTTAATTCTTTCAAATAAATAATATAAAAGTGCATAAATTATTCTTGAACTGATCTATACTGTAAAAATTGACCACTAAGTTATGACGTTTTTTACATTGCTTTAACTAAATATGTTAAGCAGTTTTCAACCTTTTTTATATAGTTATACAAGATTCAACTCATTTTTAAAAGTCAGTTTAATGTAAGTTGATTGTACTTCAAATGTTACATTAAAAACATATTAAATCATGATTATTGTATATGTAATTGTTCTATATTCTATACAGTATTTAATGCGATTACACCAGAATTAACTAATTAAATTACAGAACCATTAAGAGTAATCCCGCACTTTACTTTTTCAAGGGAAAAGTAATGACATTACAATATTTACTAATCCCAACACGGATTTTAACTTTAACTTTAGTCCTTTTTGTACCTCTGCGTACAATTCTGCATGAGAAATTTGTGCTTGATCTCTGAATTGAAAATGATTTGAATTTACTAATAGAAATCTGCCCACAAAATGAAATGATTTAGGTGGTGTAGTGAAGATGAAAGTGAACACTGACACGTACAGTAATCTGCTGTTAGGAGCTGGACGCTCTCACCAAATGTCCTTTTATTCACTTCACACAGCTTACCAAATGGCAATTAGACAGTAAGGAAGAGTCAGTAATACAGAGTAATATTACCGAACACACACACACACACACACACCCTGATGTACCAAATGTGCTACAATACCATCACGCACACAAACACGTGCTTTGATCGATAAATGCACTTTAATTACAATTCCATCTTGCAAATACCAGCTGAGTGAAAACAGGAAATTAAAATGGCGACATTTTGCAAGGAGTCAGCGTACAAAAATGGCAAAGATTTATGTACAAAATATGTACAATGGCGCTATATACATCCAAGTATTATAAAAATCATACATCTTGTACATCTCCAACATGACAGGCAATAATTAACAAGATTTTTAAGGATGTCACCTGGCACTTTTTCAGTCGGTGCTGCTATTTTCTCCGTAATTCCTTTAAATGTCAATCATGGACACAAATATACTGTTTACGCAAGTATCAAAAAGTCAGGGGCCTTGTTTATAAAATATTGTGTAGAAACTGTCCAACATTTGATCTTATGATCATTTCTTAAACACGCGTACATGTGATTCAGAGAACAACGTAAGCATAAAGTGCGTATGCCTCTGTTCCAATTATAAATCTCAAATGATCTTGAAATTGTGTGCAGATGAATGGTTTCAGATTTCCGCCTTGTAAACGCCACCCTAATCAATGTCATTAACTCTTTCCCCGCTAGCGTTTTTAAAAAAAGTGGCCAGCCACCGCCAGGGTTTTTGATCATTTTCACAGAAATGTAATGGTTCATAGAATATATTGTTTTATGAATATGAGCATGCAGTATATCAAAAGAAAGAGCAGACCCTCTGCTTTTAAACAGTTATTTTCTAACTTCATGCATTCCTTATCATCAACACTTGAATGTGGGTAAGTTTGATTTAAATGCGTCTTTGATGCGTATTTGTGCATTTAGATCAGGAGATTCTGTACTCATTCAGAAGATGCGTAATAGCGCCCCCTATCATATAACAGTGAAAACACGGAAAATTCTGTGTTTGGCTGGGAAGTGTTTTCTCACAGACGGAAAGAGTTAACATATAAAAGAGGCCCAGTCAACATCCAAATGCTTTACTTGAGAAGGACGAGTGGCAAGAATTGCTTAGATTTCCAAATACCTTCAAAGTGTGTACATCTGCTCAGACCCTGACGTGGCACTAAGCACTTTTCAAATCTGTGCGTACGCCAAGCGGCAAACTTCAAGGTGCTCTTGAAGCCAACACGGAAGTAACAAACCGCAATTCATCGACTGGCCACTAGAGACAGACTCCACAGCAGAAATAAACATATTCACAGCCTGGGACAAATTGTGGTTTTGGTCTATACGACTAATTTTGCCCTTCATGACAACCGTGAGAGGGGTGTATTTTTATTTTTTATAACTCTATTAAGCCTTAAAGTTCTATATAATTAAGGGCGTGGCCTCTTGAGTGATGATGGGTGGATTGCCACTGTGGTTGCGCTAGGTGGGCGTGGTTTCAGCAACCAGGTACGTCAGCTCCTCCCACATTCCGCCTCTTTGCCCATTTGTAGTTATCTGGCAGTGACGCGCTGCCAAGATGGTGACGGCCGACTTTAGGCTTCAAAAATGCTCTTCAGAAACCTACAGGTGACGTCACGGACACTACATCCCTTTTTCTTTTTTTTTTCTTTTTTTAACAGTGCATGCATACGCACGTTTTATAAACGAGGCCCAGGGAGTTGCGATGATGTGCATGGCTTTGTGGAAATTTATGGCGAATCGTTCACAAACACAATCATACATACACACTTACACGCACGCACACGCACACACACACACACTTAAAAACCAACAAATGTGTACAAATATATAGGGCACAAGTGTACACACTTAAATATCCAGGATTCAAAGAAGCTGAATTACTGGCCTTTTAAAAACACTTGCTCTTCTTTCAAACTCAGTTTTGATCCGACAGGGTCCAAATTTAACTCTCGCCAAGCATGAAATTTGCGTAAAAATGGCTTTGGGATAAATGGAATGGATTTATTCACCAGATAATTAAATAATATTAATTAAGGCCCACTGAAGTGCCTTGAAGTGCACAGCATTACTCAGTGTGTTGAGGTCATTTCCACTGAAACAGGAAGACAGGGCGGGACTTATTGAACAGCTCCTCGCCTTTTTAAACGAAATGCTATTGGCCATTTTACCACAGCTCGTCCAGTGCCGTTGAGCTCGGTAAAGCCCCAGTTTTCCCCTGATCTCCTCCATATCGCATTAAAATATCATTCTGTGCAGAACTCAAATGAGTCTGATACGTTTTCTGGTCTGCGCCGACTCGATCACATGATCCGTGAAACCAGACTTCAGTCGCTGCAATGGAAAGCATATTTGCACTGATTGTTCCCTATCCCCTATAGAGTTCACTATGTGCCATTCACCATGTAGAAAATAGTAAATGTGTGAACGAGCTTCAGCATCTGTTTATAATGTAGGGGGTGGGGCTTCAGATTCTTGAGTTTGATTGGACAGAAAATTGCAGAGTGCAGTGATGTCATAAATCATTGATCCTTATTGGCAGAGGTGAGAGACTGTAAGTTTTGAACACTTATATAACATTTATACTAAAAGCCAATTTGATTTCATGTGGACTTCAATATTTTGTTGCAGTTTCATGACTGATAAGAAATATTTATGGCTGTTCAATTGTCTTAATTCAACCATCATTGGCAAGTCGCCAAATTAAAAATTTGGACTCTGTCTGTCAATAGAGTTTCTTCAGTTGAGCATGCAAATAATTTCCTTCCTAGTTCAAACCCTCTATAACGCAAATCTCAGAAGTCAAAGTTCATCAGCAGAGGTTGATTAAGATACCACAACAGACCCTCCAAACCAAGAAGTTTTTTTTTTTTTTTTTTTTCAGTGGTCAGAGTGCATCACACCTCCAGTTCCTGGTTTTCTGCATAGTGGAAGCGATTTAGTTTCTCCCTCTCGCGGTTGCAGATGTCCAGCTTCGGGCCGTGGGCTGGTTTCAGAGCTGGAGAGGGTGCAGGTGAGGGGGGAAGAGTAAGCTCAATCTCTTCGCTGCAGAGCACTGGCGTGGGCACTGTTTGGGCAGGAGGCAGCAGGGCGACGCTGTGGTCCAGGTTACGGATGAGCGTGCAGAACTGCCGCTGGTTGTTAATGGCGTTGTCCTCGGGCGCTGAAGTGCGGAGCTGCTCTTTGGTCCGATGGCGGTGGTGCAGGCGGGACAGCAGTAGAGCGCACATGGAGCAGCTTCCTGCCACAAGCAGGGAAAATACACCCACCAACACCATATAAAGACTGAACCCGCTTGCACCGGAGTCTGACACTGCTCCTGAAGGCAAAGAGAAAGATCCTTTCAATGCTATTTCACAAGCTAAAAGAGTTCTGTTAACCTTTTTATCCTTCTAACCTTGGCAATGGGGTTCATGACACGGATCCTTCAGGCTCAGGCACTCATTTCCAAAGTAACCCTCAGGACAGGCACACCTGTAGCCTCCTTCTGTACTGTGGCATGGCGCCCCCTTCGGGCAGGGGTTGGGATTACAAAGATCCAGTTCCGCCTAAAACACAGTCACAACTTTACAAACTAGATTTGCATATGAAGGTGGTTAAGTAGGAGGGCAAAATAGTTGCAAGAAAAAAAATATATGCGCAAGAAAGATGAGCATGCAACTATACAGTGGTATCATCTCGGTCATGTGCACATAAAAAAAAAAAAAAAAAAAAAAAAAAAAAAAAAAAAAAATCGCAGTAGGATCCTCAATCATTTAACCTGTTCCCTGCCAGCATTTATTTATTTTTTAATGTTGCCAGCCAGCGCAAGCATTTTTAAAAATGAATTTCACACAACTTTTCTGGCCCCCAGAATATTTTGTTGTATGCATAGCTGAATACAAAATATAGAAGAAATGGGGCCTCTACTTTTTAGTCTACATTTATGCAATCTTTTTTTATTCACACTTGAATGTGGGTAAGTTTCATTTAAAAAAAAAAAAAAGCAAAAAGCTGAAAAAAAGGATCAAAACACAGATGGAGTAAATGGAGTCTATCGACACCCCAAAGCTTCACAGTCCTATAGCTCGTCCTGGGTAAACATTTCATTCAGTAACATGAGGCAGTTTTGATTTATATGCTGTTTAATGTTGATGATCGCGTTATTTTACATGTGCATCCGCAATGCTTCTATTGCTTGTTTCTGCTTCTTCGCATGTGTTTTGATCAGGAGATTCTGCACTCTTTCAGAAGATGAGTAACAGCGCCCCCACCATCTAACAGTGAAAACAGATTGCCAGAAAATTCCAGCAATGGCGGGGAAGCGTTGCATCAACGACGGAAAGCCCCATCGACGGGGAAAGAGTTCATGTGTAATGCCTAGGTTCTCTGTAATCAGTTTCAAAGTCACCAAAGTGTATGGCGCCTAATGATTTAAAATCTGTTCAGATTCTGTTAACACTTTAATCTTAAATTTCTATATTTAGAAGAAACTTTTTTGAGGTTTTGTAAATTATCATAGAAAAAAGTAATACAGGTTAACAACAATGTAAACAATTTTAACCCACAGAATTTAGTTCTGTAGACAATGCTGTCTGACTTATTAAGCACAAAAAGGAGAATTTCTAGTAGTTGTTCATTTACTTCGTTTCCACACATTGCCAGTTTTGTAGTAAACAATCATCAGGGGGAAAAAATGTGTTTGCAATCAGAAAATTTACTTCTAGAATGGCTTTTTTTCACTAATGACATGAAGCTTGACAGCTTGGGCAGAACATATGTCCTGTTTACACCTGGTATTAAGATGCGTTTTGGTAGATCAGCTCACAAGTGGACGACACTTAATACAGGTGTAAACGGGGTCTAAAGCGTTTTGAGCTTGTCCACTTTCAACCACTTCCAGAGGTAGTCAAAAACACATTCGACCCGATTGCTTTCGAACAGCCACTAAAAGACCCTCTACTCTCCGTCTACTGACCTAACGCGTAAACATTATGGGAAGTGCGCCAGGCGGGATTTAAACTTTGTCGACTGAAGACTCTAGTTTGGTTTGAAGAGGAAAACATACCAAGCACGATGTTCTCTCACCATTCCTGATTTGGCTGGTCTTGTGTCTGTCAGATCAGAATCTTTACAGAAACAGTAAACAGGGCCATAGTTAACCACTTCCCTTCAATGCCAATCTGCTGTCAGCTAGAGATTGTGAGGTGCGCTAAAAATCAAGCCCCACCTTCTATTTAATATTCCCTTTTTTTTTTTGCAAATGTGTCACAATACTGAAGTAAAGTCAGTCGGAACGTCCAGTTCCCGCAGTGTTTCCCAACCCTGTTTCTGGAGGCACTCAACAGCACACATTTTGGATGTATACCTTATCTGACCCATCTATTTCTGGTCTACTAACAGTCCGATGAGTTGAAAATGTTTAGTGTTGGTGTGCATGCAGGCACAGGTTTGATTCGAGCTCAATGAGCCTCAGAAACGTGTGGTAAAGAAAAAGACTTGAGGGCACTGTCATAATAAACCAATCCATATCAAGCTCTGACCTCACAGTAGGTGCCACTGTATCCCAGCGGGCAGCTGCACAACACGCCTCTGCCATCCTGACGCTCTACACACTGCCCTCCATTTACACAAGGATTGCTGTCACAGGTGTTTGTTGCCGTCTGGCACAGTTTACCAGAGAATCCCGGCAAACACACACACTGAGAGTCCTGCACATGCCACACAAGGAGAAGAGGTTAAATGTCAAAGTAACTTCACATCCTCAAGGTGCAGGTAAGCTTAGAGGTGAATCCGTTCTTACCTTACAGTGTCCTCCATTCAGACACGAGCCCTGGCAGCTACTGTTCCCTGTCGAATAGATATAAAAAAAAAAAAATAAATCAATAGTCAACCAAGTGGAAACCCACAGAACACTGGGTTTCATTGAAGAAAGAGACTAGCTAACTACATTCATCAATAAAATATGATGTACAGTGGCTGTGCGAGCAGATCACGGTAGAACAAGCTCACAGTGAGTTGAGTTCACCCTGAAGTCATTTCCCACCAGTGCTGAAACTGTCATGTTTGATTTAAAACTCAGTCATACAGTTTTTTTTTCTTCTGGTTCTGCGAAAACCACATCTAATACTCACGGATGTCGCAGTTTTCTCCCGACCAGCCGGGAAGGCAGTCACACAAATATCCTCCAATCAGATTACGGCAGGAGCGGGCATTGACGCACACGCCAGTCTCACATTCATTAGTGTCTAAGGAAGAGGAACGAAGCACAGTGATGCCACCATACTACTAAATCTGCAGTGTACAGCATGTATAATTGGCAAACTTCACATATGCAGTATCCAGATGACCTTCTATATTTGCCCAAATGTGCAGAATACAGCAGAACGTAATGAGCTGGGTAGTGTATCCCACAATGCCGTGCACTGACCGCCAATTTCCAGTTTAACTAATGAAGTGAAAATAATATCCACCACAATTTTCTTTTTTTTTTCCTGGGCTGCCAAAAGTTAAGCCATTTTATATATAGATTGGAATAAAATGCTAAATTGTTATTTCCGAGATGACGCTCCTCTGTGAATTAACTCTTTCCCTGCCAGTGGTTTTTTAAAAGGTTTCCAGTCATTTTTAAGGCACCCAGAATATAAATAGCAAAAATCATTCACTTGCCACATTAACAAAAATACTGTACAGTCACAGCTAATCAACAACTCATCAGATTTTAGGTTTGTTTTATTATATACACTACCGGGTTAAAGTTTAGATTTTTATTTTGATAAGTGTTTTTGAAAGTCTCTTATGCACACAAAGGCTTCACTTATTTATATATCATTAATATTGTGAAATATTACAAATTAAAAAGAGCAGCTTTCTATGTGAATATATCTTAAAATACAATTTATTCCTGTGATCAAAGCTGAATTTATCATCATTCCTCCAGTCTTCAGTGTCACATGACCCTTCACAAATCACTCTCATATACGCAAACATTTCTGATAATTATCAATGTTGAAAACAGTTGTGCTGATTAATATTTTAGTGGAAACTGTAATGCCTTTTTCAGGATTCTCTGATGAATAGAATGTTCAAAAGAACAGCATTTATTTGAAATAGAAATTGTAATATTATAAATGTCTTTGTCACTTTTGGTCATTTTAGTGCATCCTTGCAGAATAAAAAGTATATATGTATATTTCTTAGTAATTAGGAAAACGTTCTCACTTAAAGGGTTAGTTCACCCAAATATGAAAATGATTTACTACCCTCAAGTCATCCTAGGTGTATATGACATTCTTCTTTCAGATGAACAATCAGATTTATATAAAAAAATGTCCTGGCTCTTCCAAGCTTTATAATGGCAGTGAGTAGAGGGGTAAATAAAGGCCTTCTGAAGTGAAGCCATGAAGCCAGCTTTTTTCTAAGAAAAATATCCACATTTATAACTTCATAAACTAAAATAACTGGCTTCCGGTAACGGTCGTACACAAGTCGAGTTCCGGCGGAAGAGTGACCTCTGACCTGACGCATTTAAGAGTAGCGTAAGCTCAGGTGAGAGTAGACGCCGCTCACGGTTTAAACAAATAGAGCTGAGCATGAAACTCAAGCTCCTCCCACATTTCTCACTGTAGAATTTGTGACCAGTGTTCTGTTTTGCTCTGTCCTTTGTGCTTCTGCATTCGTCAATATTATTATAGTTTATAAAGTTATAAATATGGATATTGTTTTACAAAAACGTGTCGCTTTTCTTCAGAAGGCCTTTATTAACCCCTCTACTCACTGCCATTATAAAGCTTGGAAGAGCCAGGATATTTTTTAATATAACTCTGTGTTCGTCTGAAAGAAGAAAGTCATATAGGAATGACTTGCGGGTGAGTAAATCATGGGCTAATTTCCATTTTTGGGTGAACTATCCCTTTAAGTTGTTTCTAATAAAATACTCTAGAAAATATCACTTCTATCCACAGTTGCCGTTTTTGTACACATCTCGCCCTCAAAGACAGATGTCTTTGTGCTGACGCTAATGGCTGTTTTCTGAGGTGTCACTGAGACACATGGCTGTATTTCACACAGTGTCAACAGTCCAGAGAGACTGATGTTCTCCAGAGAGCCACAGCTGATCTGGGCCTCGAGGCAATGGAGTGTGAGAGAGACTCTACCAGCAGTCAACAACATCCAACCACAGCTCCTCTTCATTCAGCAATTAAATATACTGCACACTGTAGCATGAAATTGTCTGATGTGGGTTAACGGATAATGGTCGGTGGAGCAGTGATGCCGATTAATAATTTCAAATGTGGTTTGTGCTGATATGGAATTTATAAACAAGATGTGTGAGCAGAGTTTCCCATCTCTGGATTTGATTGTTATGATGTAGTGGTTTCAAAATGGCAAACATGCTGGTGATCATGGTTTCTGTAATCATTTTTCATGGTTTGTTAGATTTAATTCCTCGATGCATTGCTTGTCCATGTACCCTGAGAGTGAGGTGAGGAACCGAGCATAGACAAGAAAGAACAGACAGGTACGGTCGACGACAAGTTTAGGCAGGTAGAGGCAGGTTACGGCAGGTGAGACTGTGGATGAGTACGAGCATAAGGCCAAGTCAGGCAAGTGTGGACATGTATGGACGGCTCAGGACAGGTGAAGCTAGAGCGCTGCGTTTATACTTACCGAGCTGGCAGGTTCTACCGGTCCAGAACGGAGGACATAGACACTGGAAACCTTGCTCTGTCTCTTGACATGTGGCCCCACGGCCACAAGGACTGGAGTCACACTGCAACACTGCTGCATACATAAAAGAACATGCTATCTGTCTTGTCACGTCATCCATCCATATTAGCCTATAATGCTTTTGAATGCAACTTTCAAATAAAAACATTTGTCTTTGACAACTTAGTTGCTTCTTGATTGTTGCAAGATTTTTTTTAAAAAGTTTAAAAATCTGTGACAGAAACAAGTTCAGTCTAAATCTAAATCAGTCCCTTCAAATCGCACCTCTCTCAAATCTTTGGATTTTAACTGAATGTTTTGTTACCATCTCACGTCAACCAAAACTTCCATGTCCTTTTCCTGTGTACAACACACAATTATAAAAATGTCAATGTCTCTCTCTTTTCTAGACAATTTTATATAAAAAAAAAAATTACAAAAAAGGGTTAAACCCGTGCCTCTTTGCATGCTAAACTTTACCACTAGACCAGCAAGTTTTATTAAAGTCTTATTTAAGGGAAATTAAAATTATATATATTTAAGTCATGTTTTACCTACTGATAAGGGGTAATTTCTGTGTTTTTACATGCTCTCATCACATTTATAGAGGGCATTAGTGCTGGTCTTTAATGCATGGGGTTCTCAACTCTTTCCTCCAGAGTTTAGCCAGAGATGGTCGTCTTATTGGGAGATATGAGGGTCTGTGGCTCTAACATTGGAGAAAGCGATCATGTGTGCCTTGATAATCATATGCATTTTGGGATATCGCGTTTAAAAAAAAAAGAAGCTGGATGGAAACGCCAAGATGTGCATACATTCTAAAAATGTGCATAAATACTTATGTGCTCAACTGAGTCGGATACATTTTTTATGCGATAAGAAAATGTGCATTAACTATGATGGAAACACATTTGGCGAATAAATTCCTTGATGCACATCAAAAAAGACGAGACTGCGATGGGACAGCATAACTGGACTAACCAGCAGACCAAACTTGACATGCTATTTTGTCTAAATGCCTAAGCAAAGTCTGTCGTCAAAGTGGTCCGGTATGATTCCCTCTCAGAATCGTCTTACATGACTGTGTTCCCAAACAGCAGGCATCTTCCTCCGAAAGCAAGATAACATGATAACATTACAGGCTTATTTTATATATACAGTGGCTTCTCATACTGCATCAACTTCCATTTTTCTTAGTGATATTTGTCCCCAGTTTACCAGTAAGTGACAATTGTGTTTTCTTCGAGTCACTGGATGGAAACAGTGCTTTATTCACAAATGTTTTATGTGATATTTCATGTTTGCACATAAGTTCGGATGGAAACATAACTATTGAATTTTCTTGTGCCACAGTCAGTCACTGTTTGCCGATACCATAGAAATGAATGAGAAGTGCCGTAAACTGACGTGCAATTGTCTGTGACTTCACTTATAAAACACTGATTTATTTTTAGAGTTTACACAGAAAAAAAATTATCTAATGAATGTTTAAGAGCAAACATGTTGAAGACTAGCCGATGGGCTGTCGAGACATTAAATGATAAGCTATTTCTTCACAAAAGTGTTTTTTTCAGCATAGTGAAGCCTCTCCTCCATTGACATCCATAAAAATAAAAATAAATTCAGTTAGGGTTGCAGGCTTCCCTTTAAGTGTCTTTGGTTTATCTCCAAACCTAATTAAACCCACCTGAACAAGCTAGAAAGGTCAGGTTATGCTACCATCATGTGTTATCGGAATGAACGTAAATACTAGTTTCCTAGTTAATAAATTTCCGATCGCACATGAAGGCGGCATTAATCAGCTCCCTAGTTCAGTAGTCAGGGCACTGATCAGGGTAGCTTTTTAAGGGCCGTCTCAATCGCAAAATCCTTCCAGTGCACTGGAATCTTTGCTCCCTACTCGCCTCAGTGGCCTGGCATACATAATGCAGCATTTAAAAAAAAAATTAAATAAAAAGGCATGATGTCCATGCTTAAACTGACTGCAATAGTCTTAAATCAGTCAACCAATGTCCTTAAATTTGAGGAGCTCTTACAACCTTGATCTCTGAGACACATTATCATCTGTACATCCTACGTGTGCGTGTGTGATTGCTGACAGCTGTGCTCCAGTTATGGAGCATCATTTTGACTAAAATGGGCTGCAGCAGTACATGAAATAGCAACTGCCTTTGATTGGTGCTGATTGCAGTCTGTGCAGGTGTGTGTGTGTGTGTGTGTATATGTTTAACTACCGGAGGCACAGGAGGGTCCTGTCCAGCCCGACGCGCACACACAGCTGAAGCCTGTTGGGTCTTCAATACACGTTCCAGCATTCTCGCATGGAGAGGAAAGACAGGCGTGCTCCACTGTTAAGGGAACGAGGAAAAGAGATGCACTTATAATCTGCATCACATCTGCGTTTTACATCACACCAGTGCTTACTGAACAGCTCTGCTATAAATGAGTGTGTGTTTTATCCTGTATCTTACAGAGATTCTTGGTTTGAGGCATTAAACTCCAGAACAGTATTGCTGTAAATTTATCTCCCATCAACACCTCACAGAGCCACATCAGAGATCACACGTTAACACAGACTAAAATTATCCTTTCAGAGCAGATAATTGGTCAAACTCATGCAGGGTGGGGTACAGTGAGAAATAAGAGCTGAAGATATTCAGAGCTGAGCTTTGACTACAATACTCAGCTGATTTTTTTTTCTTGCACAGCACATCTTTGAGGTGTTTGTATTAGGCTGTCAGGGCTGACAGACTTTATGGTCGTGTTTTATAGCGTCAGCTCACCGATGTCACAGTTGCGGCCACGGAAGCCCTCCTGGCACACACACAGGTACTCGTTCGGTTCAGTGTTGGTACAGGTACCACTGTTCTTGCATGGCTGATGGTTACCACAATAATTCAGATCTGTTTGGAAGAGAGAAAGATTCTGCAATTAGGGAAACCTGACAACTTATATTAACATTGATTCACTGGTGTGTTTTTAAAAAGCAGTCCAAAATGCTTGCTTGAATGAAAATGCTTGCTTGCTTACCAATTAAATTAATTCTCGTGTTACGGAGCACGTTTGAGCTTCTGCAAGAACCAATGAGGTTCATTCTAGTATTACGCAGCACGTTTGAGCTTCAGCAAGAACCAATGAGGTTCATTCTCGTGTTACGCAGCACGTTTGAGCTTCAGCGAGAACCAATGAGGTTCATTCTCGTGTTACGCAGTACGTTTGAGCTTCAGCGAGAACCAATGAGGTTCATTCTCGTGTCACGCAGCACGTTTGAGCTTCAGCGAGAACCAATGAGGTTCATTCTCGTGTCACGCAGCACGTTTGAGCTTCAGCGAGAACCAATGAGGTTCATTCTCGTGTGTTACGCAGCACGTTTGAGCTTCCTCAAGAACCAATGAGGTTCATTCTCGTGTTACGCAGCACGTTTGAGCTTCAGCGAGAACCAATGAGGTTCATTCTCGTGTTACGCAGTACGTTTGAGCTTCAGCAAGAACCAATGAGGTTCATTCTCGTGTCACGCAGCATGCGTTTGAGCTTCAGCGAGAACCAATGAGGTTCATTCTCGTGTCACGCAGCACGTTTGAGCTTCCTTGAGAACCAATGAGGTTCATTCTCATGTTACGCAGCACGTTTGAGCTTCTGCGAGAACCAATGAGGTTCATTCTCGTGTTACGCAGCACGTTTGAGCTTCAGCGAGAACCAATGAGGTTCA